>VZRO01006241.1:43511-53702 GCA_013397915.1 Daphoenositta chrysoptera
TGGCAGTGGGGACCCCAGCCCATCCCTGCCCCAGGCTGTTCTCTGCCGAGGTGGACCGTGCCGGACATCTGAGCGAGCAGCTGGGACTCGGCATCGCCGCCTTCCAGGGGCTCTCCAACCTTGCCCTCAATGGTGAGTGGGGGCCACGGAGTGGGACCTGGGGGCTCTGGGGTGGGACTCCCTTGGGCAGCACCTCCTTCAGATGCCCATTCTGCACGTCCCCCTCAAATCCCAGCTCTGCCCCCACCCCACAGGCATTGTCCTGGGAACCATCTTTGTCGGTGGCTCCCTGATGGCTGGAGACGAGCTCTCGCCTGGCGACCTCATGTCCTTCCTGGTGGCCTCGCAGACAGTTCAAAGGTCAGGGCAGGGCCCAATGGCACCCCCAGTACCCCTGGCACCCCCTGTACCCCGCAGCCTGCCTGGGCATAGCCCTGAGCTCAGCCTCTGCCCTTGTGCATCCCAGGTCCTTGGCCAACATCTCCATCCTGATGGGCCAGGTAGGTGGGCTGGGGACTCCTGGCACCCCCTGAGACTGGGGGTTCAGGTGTGGAGCTCTGGGGGTGCTTTCACCACTCTCCCTGCAGGTGGTGTGGGGTCTGAGCACCACTGAGGTGGGGGCTGGGGGCCTGGGGGTCCATGAGGTGCTCCTGCTGTCCCCCCACAGGTGGTGCGGGGTCTGAGCGCTGGCGCCCGTGTCTTCGAGCTGCTGAGGCTGGAGGCCCCTGTGCCGCTGCGGGGGGGGGTCTCCATCCCTGCCCACTCCCTGCTCGGACACATCTGCTTCCACCATGTCTCCTTCAGGTGAGTCCCACCAGCCCCCTGCCAGCCCCCCACGGCTCCCTGAGCCACCCCATGGACTTGGGGGTTGGCAGCACATCCCTGCAGCCCTGCAGCCCCTGCTCCTCTCCCTGCAGTTATCCCACCCGGCCTGGCTACCCTGTCCTGCAGGACTTCAGCCTCACCCTGCCCCCCTGCCAGACCGTGGCCATCGTGGGGCCCTCTGGAGGAGGTACCAGTACCCCCCACCCTCTCCCTGGGTGCCTGTGCCCCAGTCCTCTGCCCAGTGCTCCCAGTGGATGCCAGGGACTGGGAACCCCCCAGTGCTGCTGGAGGCAGGGGTCCGGAGTGGGGGGGCTCAGGGGTCCCCTCCCCAGGGAAGTCGACGGTGGCGGCGCTGCTCGAGCGGTTCTACGAGCCCACAGCGGGAACCATCACGCTGGACGGGCACGACATCGCCAGCCTGGACCCCTCCTGGCTGAGGGGGGAGGTCATCGGCTTCATCAGCCAGGTGGGGACACGAGTGGTGCTGGCAGGGACCCCCTGGCTGTCCCTGGGGAAGGGGAGGGAGGTGGTCCTGGCTGGGGCTCAGCGCTGAGGCCAGGGTTTTGCTGCAGGAGCCAGTGCTGTTTGGCACAACCATCATGGAGAACATCCGCTTCGGAAAGCCGGGAGCCTCTGATGCCGAGGTGTACGAGGCCGCCCGGCTCGCCAACGCTGACGGCTTCATCCGCAGCTTCCCTGAGGGCTACGACACCATCGTGGGTATGGCTGGGGCGGGAGGGGGTCAGACAGGTGTGGGACCCCAGCTGAGGTGGTCCCGGTCCTGCAGGGACACCGGCCGCTGGTCGGTGCGGATGTTCGGCTGTGCCGGAGGGAGCTGTGGCCGCACCGGGCTCCGAGCAGGAGGGACCGGGCTCGGATGTGGGAGGTCCCTGGCTCTGGGCTGGGCGGTCTCCCCAGGCTGATGTGGCCCTGACATTCTGGGGGGTTCCCAGCTGTGGGTTGGGTGGTCCCCTGGGACGGCGCAGCACGGCCATCCCCACGGTGTCCCCCCGCGCCGCGGTGTCCCCGCGGTGTCCCGCAGGAGAGCGTGGCACGGCGCTGTCCGGGGGGCAGAAGCAGCGCATCGCCATCGCCCGCGCGCTGCTCAAGGACCCGGCCGTGCTCATCCTGGACGAGGCCACCAGCGCGCTGGACGCCCAGGCGGAGCGGGCGGTGCAGGAGGCCCTGGACCGGGCGGCCACGGGCCGCACGGTGCTGCTCATCGCCCACCGCCTCAGCACCATCCGCGGCGCGCACCTCATCGCCGTGCTGGCCCACGGCCGCGTGGCCGAGGTGAGGCGTGGGGCCGGCGGGGGCGGGCGCCGCGTGGGCACCTGGAGGTGCCACCGTCCGGCTGTCCCCGCCGTCTCCACAGGCAGGGACTCACGAGGAGCTGGTGCGACGGGGAGGTGTCTACGCCGATCTCATCCGACAGCAGACCAAGGAGGGGCGCTGAGGGGTGCCCCCGCTGCCCCCCAATAAAGCAGGGGTGGAAGGCGGCGGGGCTCCACTGTGTGCTGGGGCGTTGCGAAGGGTCCTCCGGCCGCCGGGGGGCGCCCTTGGCACCGGGGGGGCGGTCCGGGGGCGGGGCCGGGTGAGTGACGTTTGCGTGTGGGCGGAGCTGGCGGGGCTGGCCCCGCCCCCTCCCTGACCGCGCTGCCCACGGGGCGGGGGCGTCCCCTGTGTCCCCCCCTGCTTGGTGTGAGCCCCCCTCCCGAGATGCGGGACCCCTGTGGCCCTCTTGGGGTGAGGGTTCCCTGTCTCACCCTCGGGGTAGGGTGTCGCATGTGCCCCGTGGAGTGAGGGACCCCTGTGCCACTCCCGAGTGAGGAAACGCTGCAAGCCCCCGGGGAAGGGGGGGTGAACCCCTACCTGACCTCGGGATGGGGAACCCCTGCATTCCCGCCGGGATGGAGGAGCCCCTGTGTGACTTATGTCATGGGGGACCCCGATATTAACCCCCGGGGCAGGGGGCCCAAGTGTCGCCTCTAGAGTGGAGGAACCCCTAGGTGACCTCTGTGATAGGGAGACCCCCGTGTGACCCCCCCGCTGGAGTGAGGGGGGTCGCCGGTGTCATCCCCCAGGGTGGGGGTCCCTCTATCACCCCTGGAGTGGAGGGACCCTGTGTCATCTTTCGGGGCTAGGGGACCCTCTGCATGACCCCGGGATGGGGGACCCCTGGAATGGGGGTTACCCCTTCGTGACTCCACGGGATGGACTGTCCCCTGTGCCGCCCCTCAAGGTAGGGGACCTTTGTGTCAATCCCCCAGGGTGGGGGAACCCCTGTGTGACCCCCTGGGGTAGGATTAGCCCTGCATGACTCTCCCAGGGTGGGGCGTCCCCTGGATCAGCCTTGGGATGAGAGACCCCTGTGTCACCCCCGGAGTGGGAGGACCCTGTGACATCTTTCTGGGATCAGGGCTCCACGGCATCGCGCCCCGGGGTGGAGGAACCCCTGTGTGACCCTGAGACGGGGGGACCTCTGTGTGACCCCCGAGGTGGGTTCCCCTGGGCTGCCCGATGAAGGGGCGCTGCCTGCCGGCCCCCCTGCCCGGGGGTCTCGGCCCCCCCGTACCCCAACGCTGCGGCCGCCGNGGAGCCGGGAGCGGGACCGGGGCGGGGGCTGGAACGGGAGCTGGAACTGGGATCGGGGTTGGAGCTAGATCCGGGACCGAGACTGGAATCGGGACCGGATCCGGGACCAGGGCTGGAACCGAGACCGCGACCGGGGCTGAGGCTGGGGCTGGAAGCGGGACGGGGGCTGCGCTGCGCTGCGCTGCCCGCGGCTCCGCGGCACCGGTCGGGCACCATCGGCACCGGCAGCGTGAAGGACCCGGGGGAGCGAAGCGGCCGGTCCTGCCCTGCCTCTGCTGCCTTTCCTCTCCCCTGCCCACCCTCCTCCCCCCCTTCCCTCGTCGCCAGCTGCGCCCGGAGCCCGGCGCGGCGATGGGCTGAGGGTGCGGGGCAGCGCGGCGCCCCGGCGGCAACAGGATGAGGAGGGGCTCGGAGGGCAGCGGGGAGGGCGAGGGGCTCTCCAGTCTGCGGGCTTTCGCCCACAGCTCCTCGCTGCACGGCATCAGCCACGTCTTCGCCTACGGGGCCGTGTCCCTGCGCCGCGTGCTCTGGGGCGGCTTCTTCCTGGGCTCGCTGGGGCTGCTGCTGCTCGTGTGCGCCGAGCGCGTCGCCTACTTCCTCACCTACCCCCACGTCACCAAGCTGGACGAGGTGGCTGCCCGCAACCTCACCTTCCCGGCCATCACCATCTGCAACCTCAACGAGTTCCGCTTCTCCAAAATCACCCGCAACGACATGTACCACGTGGGCGAGCTGCTGGCGCTGCTCAACGAGCGCTACGAGATCAGCAACCCGCAGCTGGCTGAGCCCCACGTCCTGGCCGCGCTGCGCGACAAGGCCAACTTCAAGAACTTCAAGGCGAAGCCCTTCAGCATGGCCGAGTTCTACAACCGCACGGGCCACGACCTGGCTGAAATGCTGCTGCAGTGCTCCTTCCGTGGCACCGGCTGCACTGCCCGCAACTTCACCGTGGTGAGTGCCAAGAGGGTGCGGAGGGGACCGACCGTATGCCCCGGGGCCGCGGAGGGACGCGGCAGCCCTGCTGGGGTTGGGCACCCATGGATGAGGTCCTTCTCCCAGCTTGTTGCCCCTGGGCACCGCAAGGATGGGGAGGGGACCCGCCGTGTGCCCCCGGGGCTGCAGAGGGACGGGAGAGCCCTGCTGGGGTCAGACACCGGCAGGTGAGTCCCTTCTCTCGTCCCACCGCCCACAGCACCACCAGCCCCTGCCCGCCCCTCCGGGTACAGCAGCTGCCAGACAGGGGTGCCGGTGCTGCAGGGGTGCCAGGCGGCTGCAAACGGTGCCCAGGATGGAGCGGGGCTGTGCTGGGGACTCTGCTGGCTGGGGGTCTCTGCTGGCATGCAGGCGCTGGGCAGAGGTGGTGGTGGGCACAGGATGCTTAGGGGTACAGGTTGCTCACAGCTGTGGGGTGCTCGCCTGTAGGGGTGTCACTTGTACAGGGTGCTCACAGCCCCCACCACCTGTGCCAGCCTCAGGTGCCACCGGGTACTGCCAGCAGCAGCCGCTGCCCTGGCTGTTGGCACAGAGGCTCCCATGGGTGGCTCTTCCGTGCCTGGCATGGATGGGGGTCCCTGTGCCGCCCTGATATGACCCCCAGCACCCCCTACTGCTGCCCCCAGCACCCTCCACCACTATCTCCAGCACCCCAATTCCTGCCCCCAGCACTCCCAATGCGGGCCCCAGAACAGGGCAGGGACAGTGGCACAGGCAGGGTGGATGGGGCAGTGGCATGGGCAGGACAGGCAGTGATGGTGGCATGGGCAGCATGGACACGTCCCTCCTGCCACAGCAGCGCCAGGCAGCAGCGTGGGCGCTGGGCAGCTCACGTCTGCCATGCCAGCTCTGCCCAGTCCACACCACTGTCCCCAGCAATTACTGTCACCTTAATGCTCTTAGAGCACTAATTAATTCACCACAGAGCTTAGGGACGAGCCGGACTATGACAGCTCCGTGTCCCCTCTGTACCCTCCTTGCTCCCTGTGCCCCCCGTGCTCCCTCCATTCCCCCAGTGCCCGTGGCCAGAGCTGCTCTGCCACTGTCCCCACAGCAGGGCCAGCCAGTGGTGATGGCCCCTGGGTTTGAGGGCCAGGACGTGTGGCAGGAGGGCTGAGGGTTCCCAGGGCAGGATTTGGGGGGGGGTGGCATGTGCCTGGTTGAGCAGCAGGGTCCTGGCTCTGCCCCCCAAAATCCCCAGGCTCAGCCAGTCTCAGTCCCGGATTGGGATCCACTGCCCTGGGCCACGGTGCTGAGCTGGGGCGCTGTCCCTGCACCTCATCCCAGCCCGGGCCCCAGGGTCCCTGAGGTTCCTGGACATGTGGTGAGGGGCCAAGGGCCATTGGGGTGAGCTGTGTCTCCTGTCGCCTCCCCCAGGGCCAGTTGGATGGGGCAGAATGGCGGTGTGGGGACAGGGGATCTTCGGGAAGCAGGGCTGGGGGTCCCCACGGTGCAGAGCTTGGGGTCCCCAGGTTGAAGGACAGGGGGTCCCCGGGGTGCAGGGCTGTGGGTTCCTGTGTGACCCTGAACACGGAGTGAAGGAGAACTGGCAGTGCTGGTGCCATGTCCCCATCACTGTCCCCACCCATGTCCCCCCCCAGCATCCCCATGCCGGGCAGCCGTTGCCATGACACCCGCCCCCCCTTTCCTCCTTGGGCACCACATTGCCATGGCAACGGGTCCCCACTTTGGGAGCAGCTGGTTGCCACAGCAACGCCCCCTCCGCTCCCCCCGTGGGACATAACCCCCGGGTGGGGGCACCCACAGCAGAGGGGGCCATGACGCCATGGGACTGCATGGCTGGGGCTGGGGGCCGTGGGACAGGTCTGGGGGCTCAGGGTCACCCCAGGGTCCCTGGCTGTGGGTACTGATCCCCGGGGACTCAAGGTCACCCCAGGGTTCCTGGCTGGGGGTGCGGGTCCCCAGGGCCCCTGGGGTGGCTGGCCCAGGACAGGCTCTGAGGTCCTGGGGGGGAAATGGTGGCCTCTGTGACAAAGGTGTCCTGGTCCCCATCACCGTTCCGGCTCGTGCCCTCCCATCTCAAGTGTCCCCACATGTTCCCTGGAACCGCGACGAAACCCAATATCCCTGCAGAGCCGTGGCAGCGCAGGCGCGGGCACCACCAACGTCCTCGCCTTCTCCTGGGGGCACTGGCATCCTGTCCCAGGGCACTGGGATCCCATCCTGGGTCCTGTAGGGCATTGCGATCCCATCCTGGGGCACTGGGATTCTGCTCTAGGGCTGCTGGGATCCTTTCCTGGCTCATGTGGGGCACTGGAATCCCCATTGCCATGTCCCCATGGGCTCCCTGCAGTGGCAGTGAGAGCCCTGTCCCCGTGTCCCATGTGTTCCCCGTGTCCCATGTGTGCCCCGTGTCCCTGCAGATCTTCACGCGCCTGGGGAAGTGCTACACGTTCAACCCGGGGGGGCCGGGGCGCGAGGTGCTGACCACGCTGCAGGGCGGCTCCGGCAATGGCCTTGAGCTCATGCTCAATGTGCAGCAGGAGGAGTATCTGCCCGTCTGGGGGGACACAGGTGAGACCCGGCCCGTCTGGGGGGACATGAGTGAGACCCCCTCCTCTGCACCTGACCCCTCCCCCTGCTCTGCAGATGAGACCTCGTTCGAGGCGGGGGTGAAGGTGCAGATCCACAGCCAGGACGAGCCGCCCTTCATTGACCAGCTGGGCTTCGGCGTCGCCCCTGGCTTCCAGACCTTCGTCTCCTGCCAGCAGCAGCGGGTATCCGGGCACGGCGCCCGGGGCTGGGCACAGACCCCTGAGGGATCGGGATGGGTCCCCAGAGGGATTGGGATGGACCCCCAAAGGGCTCGGGATGGAGACCCAAAAAGCTTGGGACGGTCTGGTGTTGCCACAGACATCCCTGTGGGGACATTCCAAGCTATGGGGACATCCCGATCTCTGCCATGGGTACCACAGCCATCCCCATGGGGACAACCCATGCCCAGCCATGCTGTGGGTACCTTGCCACTGCACTGGCCGGGAACAGCACACGCTGTGGGGCAGCCCCCACTGCAGGCACCGGCTCCGGCAGCGACCCCCCGGCTCCTGCGGAACAGCCGCCGGGGGGGTGGCAGCACCCGGCCCCCGCAGCCAGACACCTAAATTTAGGTGCCTCGGGTGGGTGTCACCACGTGTGCCGGCGCATGGGCGGCAGTAGCACGGCGGCAGCAGGAATGTGGCCCTGGCGCCCACGGGTGGGGGGTGCTGGGCCTTCGCCAAGCATGATCCCCGCACCAGGCACCGAGGGGAGGGCGGGGGTCGGTGCTGACCCCGCCGCCCGGCACGTCCTGTTCCCGCACGCTTCCAGACGGTGCCACCTGCCAGACTTCGCTGTGGCACCCAGCACAGGTGACAACTGCTGCAACGCCCATCCCCATGCCCAGGAAGGAGCGGACGGGGTGGGACGGACGCTCTGGGGTGGTAGGACCCGCAGCACTGGCTGCGCGGAGCGAGCTCTGCCCGAGGGACGGCAGCGTGGCGGGCTGGGAGGTGGCGGCGTGGCTGGATATGACACCGGGGACATTGGGGTTGACACGGGGCCCCGGGACGCCGTGTTTTCCTTAGCGGGTGCCCGGCAGCTGGTGTACCTGCCCCCACCGTGGGGGGACTGCAAGGCCACCCCCATCGAGTCCGACTTCTTCACCAACTACAGCCTGACCGCGTGCCGCCTGGACTGCGAGACGCGCTACCTGGCCGAGAACTGCAATTGCCGCATGGTGCACATGCCGGGTGAGCGCGGGGGCGGCCGGGGGCTGCGGGGCTGCCGGCACCGCGCCCCGCCCCTGCGACCGCCGCCTCCCCCGCAGGCAATGCCAACGTCTGCACCCCGGAGCAGTACAAGGAGTGCGCCGACCCCGCGCTGGGTACGTACCCTTGTGCCCCCCGATGGCCCCGGACACCCCTGGCCTCTCCCGGGGACCCCTCGGCCTCCCCGTGCCCCCATTTCTGTGAGCGTGGCTCCAGTGTCCCTGTGCCCTCGCTGGGGTGGGGGTCACTGCTGTCCCCAGACGCGCGGGGCCGGGCCCCCTCCCCGTGCCATCAGCAGTACTCGTGGCACACTTGTCCCCGGTGGCACTCACCACCCCCCGGCTCTGTCCCCGGAGCATCCCGCCTCCCCCCCTGGGCAGGGGTCCCGGGGGTCCCCGTCCCACCCACGCTCCCCCAGACTTCCTGGTGACGAAGGACAGCGAGTACTGCGCCTGCCGCACGCCCTGCGCCATGGTGCGCTACGGCAAAGAGCTCTCCATGGTGAAGATCCCCAGCAAGGCCTCGGCCAAGTACCTGGCCAAGAAGTTCAACAAGACGGAGCAGTACATTGCGTGAGTGACACTGCCACCACGGCTGCCACCGCGGTGTCACCCACCGCCCCGCCAGCGCACAGCGTGACACAGCACGGCACAGCCTCACAGCCCCAGCATGAGAACAGCGTCATATGGCACGGTGTGACAGTGCGACATGGCACAGCACGGCCCCATGACATGAACCAGCACAGAGTGACACAACGTCCCCAGCACCTATGAACTGGCACAGCCCAGAGTGGGAGTGTGACACGGCACACCCACATGGCATCCCCCAGCAGCCATGAACTGGCACAGCGTGGCACTGTGACACGGCATGGCACAGCCACACCGCATCCCCAGCACACATGAACTGACACAGCCCAAAATGATGGTGTGACATGGTGTGGCATGGTGTGACAGCGTGACATAGCACGGCATGGCATGGCATGGCCTCCCCTGTGCAAATCTGCCCCAGAAACGGGAAACCCACATGGCACAGCACGGCATGGCACAGCACAGCATGGCACAGCACAGCCCAGTATGGCACAGCACAGCCTGGCACACCCCTGTGCCCCCAGCACCGGGCACCCCTCTGCCCTGTCCCCTTGTCCCCCTGTCCCGCCCCCCTGGCCTGACACAGCGCAGCCTGGCATGCCCCCCCTGTGCCTGACGCTGCCCCGTCGTCCCCTGTGTCCCCCCAGGGACAACGTGCTGGTCCTGGACATCTTCTTCGAGGCCCTGAACTACGAGATGATCGAGCAGAAGAAGGCGTACGAGGTGGCCGGGCTGCTGGGTGAGGGACGGGGCTCTGGGGGTGCCGGGGGGGACTGGGGGTCTGCCCTCACTGACATCACCCCCTCTGCAGGTGACATTGGGGGGCAGATGGGGCTCTTCATCGGTGCCAGCCTCCTCACCATCCTGGAGATCTTTGATTATCTGTATGAGGTGAGCCCACCCCGGCCTCCCCCTGCCCGGGGGTCTCAGGGCTGGGGACTCTGACCTGCCCCCCCCAGGTATTCCGGGACAAACNTGGGGGGAGATGGGCGTCCATGGGGGCCCCCAGGGCCAGCACAGGGGGTGCGGTGCCATTCCCTGCAGATCTCCCCCATTCCCTGCGAACCCCCCGGCATTCTCTGCAGACCTCTCATTCCCCGTGACCCCCCCATTCCCTGCAGACATCCCCCATCCTCATCATCCCCCACAGCACCCTGTTCCGGGGTGACCCCTCCCCTGATACCCCTCAGCCAGGCTGGGGTCCCCCAAGCTCCCCTCTGGAACGCAGTGGGGCAGGAGAGGGGGGGCCGGGTGAGGGACATGGGAGGGACCAGCCTGGCTCCAGGGTGGCCGCGTGGTGGCCCCTCCCGAAGTGGAGGCTCCCGGGGCACTTGGGGGGCACAAGGGGAGGGGGCAAGGGGCAAAGCCCCCAGCAGGCGGGGCGCAGGGGGCCGGTGGTGGCGGTGGGAGCTGACCCCCGAGCC
>VZRO01006241.1:92881-120671 GCA_013397915.1 Daphoenositta chrysoptera
GGGGGTCTGTACTCGGCATCGACGGGGAACGCGATCTGCCGGAGCCCGTTAACATTAGAAATGCAGAAAACTGCAGCCCGGGTCCCGGGAACCGGCAGCGAGGGGAGGGATGGAGCCGAGCAACTGCAGAGGAGCTGAGGAAATGCGATGGAGCCGAGGGGCTGCGGTGGAGCCGAAGGGCTGCCATGGAGCCGAGGGGCTGAGATGGAGCTGGGGGACTGGGATGGAGCTGGGGGACTGGGATGGAGCTGGGGGACCGCCATGGGTGAAGGACCGCGGTGCAGCCGATGGGCTGAGATGAAGGGGAGGGACTGGGCTGGAGCTGGAGGCCAGGATGGGCGAGGGGCTGCGTTGGAGCCGGCAGGCTGCGGTGGAGCTGAGGGGAGGGAAAGGTTGATCGTGCTCTGCTGAGGCCCACTGCGGGCCGGCAGGCTCTGGCAGCCCCCCACCTCAGGGTCTCTCTGCCCTCGGTGAGCCCGAACCTCCAGGTTTCTGCTGCTGGTCCACAGCAGAGAAAGCTGCAGGGCCGCGGGTGCCTTTGGTCTGTGTGAGGAGCCCCGGTCCAGTTCGGTGCCTGCCAAGCACTGCCGTTTCCCTGCCCTGGGTTTTGTTGTCCCTGCTTGGTGTTGGCAGCATGCTCAGCTCCGTTCCTGCTGCCTCACGCCAGGAATGTCGCTGCAGGGCACACGAGGTGGTGTGGGGGAGTGGTGGCCCCTCTGTAGGGGTGCTGGCCACCATGGTGATGCTGCATGGGAGAAGCAGCCTGGGTGCTTCTCCGGAGGCCTGCATCCCACTTTGGTCCTTTTGGGTTTCTGTGAAAAGGAAGGAAGGAAGATGGACGGTAAGAAGAATCTGAAAGGTTGCATGGGTTGAGGGAATGTAAATCCCAGAATTTGTTTTGTTGGCCTTATGGTGCAAGGACAAAGGGCATTCAGTGGCATCAAGACAGGGTGGATGTAAAACCCTGGGCTGATGCTAGAGGGGCCTTTCCACCTCTCTGGAGGTCTTCAGCCACAGAAAGCTGTTGGGTTGATGGAATTCGAGGAGGAGAGAAAGGGACTCAGGCTGGGTGGAGATGGGTGGGAGCGCAAGACTGGCACAGGCCGTGGCACTGGCTCAGTCCGATACATTGGAGTCCCACCAGTCCAGCTGGGGGAGGCACGGTGGGCTGGTGGGGGAGGACTGTCCTGCACCCATTCCCATGGGGCTCCTGCAGCTCTCCCTTGTTTGTGCCTCTGATGACAGCTGCGGTGGGGGCCCCGAGGTCGCTGGTGACATGATCTGATCTAGTGTGTGGTTCCTGCGCTGCGGGACAGAGGAGCTGCGAGCTGAGACATGGTGGGGCTATGCCTGACGTGCTGCCAGGGTCACCTCTGTAGGCAGAGGTGCCATCCCGGGCACCGTGTCCCTGCCCTTTGTCCCTCTGCAGGGATGCTGAGCCGCCCGGGGTGCTGGGTGCGTGTCCCGCCCTGCGCCCCCAGCCGCGGCAGTGGGTGCTGGGCACGTTGGTGGGAGGCGCGCTCGTCTCTTAGCAACTCCTCTGGTGCGTGGTTCCTCCTGTTGCTCAGGAAGGTGTGAACACACACACCGGCCTCCTGTGTGCTGCTGCGGTGCTTGGGGCTTCCCAAAGCACCCCAAATGAGGGCTGAGCGGTGCCCTGCACCCATCTGACCCTGACACGGCTCACCCGGTGTCCACAGGGCGGTGGGATGGTGCCAGAGGCTGCATGTCCTCGGGGGCTTTGCCTGCTCAAGCCACAGCCCCATCCTGTCTCCATTGAGCCTTCCCTGTGGATCTGTAGCAGAAATTCCACAGATTTCCTTGTCTGGACTGCATTCCTTTATTACCTGCCAGGCACTGGGATGAATCCTGATCCTGATGAAATGTGCGCTGTGATTACACAGTTACCTGTGACTCGTTACCAGGTGTGTGTGAGCGAATTAACAGGGGTTAATTAACGGCTGGAAGAGCCTTGCTGGAGATGTTACCATTCCGTGGAGTGCCTGGGTCTGGAAGGGAATTTCCTTCTAAACTGCAGGTTTGGGGCTTGATACAGATATATGTCTGGAAGAGGAGTTTGTTTGTTGATGTTCCTTATCTGAAGATCACAGTTGGTGACCGGAACAATGGCTCATGGTCTGAAAATCCATGACGGAATTTACCAGTGAAACCCCAAATTCAATGTCCTAACACTTGAGCACTGGGTCTTGCAGGACTTGCTCACATCCTCCTGCCAGATTCCTTTCCTGTTGGCAATTCCTTCATTTTTGAAAGGGAAAAGTTGAAGGCAGTACCGTGCTGCAGTGGGGCAGGGGGTCCAAGCTGCCCACCCTCCGCCAGGGCCAGGGCTGCCGGTGTCCCTGTGGGGGTGTCACCGCAAGGGTGTCACTGTTGCAGCCATGCTGGCACTGGAGTCAGGGGGATTGGCAGAGCTGTGCAGAACCGGGGTGGGGTCTGTGACAGCGTGGCTCTGCCAAGGAGCGGGTGTTGGGGGCCTGCTGCAGCCAGAGCCCTGCCAGGCCCCTGGACTTGGAGAACAAGCCTTTCCCAAGGAGTTTGGAGCCCACGATGGGGTGAGAGCCAGCTGCGCCTGCTCATGGGTTGGCATTGGTGGTGCCACTGTGGGAAGAAAGGGAAATCTGCTGTTTTGGTCTCCTCCTTGAGCTGGAGCTTCATTCAGAGGCGATGGGGGTAGAGGGGCTGGGGGGCACTGGGGATGGGGGAGATGGTAGGTTGGGCTGGTCGCCAGCATCAGCTGCATCACAGGCAGGACCTGGAGTTTTTTGGTAGTTTCTAACCACCAAATTTGGACAGATTTTCAGGGGGCTTGCAAAAAGCAATTCCCTCATCCCAGGCTGCTTTCCTTGCCAAGATGTGGAGACTGCTGCAAGCTGCCGAGTTCTATAAAAGATTTCATATCTGCATAAAGCAAAATGATACCATCCTGGGGCTGGTGCAGCCCCTGCTCACAGTAAATGTGACCTCCAACGTTGTGACTCTGGGACAGGCTACAGACAGAACTGTATTAACAGAGTTTGTAATTAGAGCAGTAATTGCACAGTGCTAAATTTCTTTCCTGGAAATGACCTTTGAGCAGTGACCAGAATGCGGGTTTGAGGAGGGCGAGCCATGCCTCTGGTGCAGGGGATTACCTTAAGGGCCATGCAGGACAGGCTGCAAGCAGCATGGGGCCGCAGGAACCAGCACGGATCCATGGACAGATGGGAGAGGCAGCACCAGCAAGATGGAATAGCGAAAGAAGATCATGATACGGGACTGAAGAGATGATTACACAGGGGTTTTCTGGGTGTGTAAAGTGGTGAAGGCAGGAGGGAGAGGTAGAAGGGAGATACAAAGTAGGTGAGATTCCCTCAACAGAGCTTTTGCCAAATGATGGGAATTTTCTTCTGTTGTGTGTGGTTGTGCACATGCCTTGCAGCTCACCTAAAGCTCAGCTCTCTGGGAGAGCTTGGAGAGGGTTTGAGCCATGGTGAGGACTCGGTGGCCAGGGAACAGGACCAGGAATCTCTCTGTAGTCAGTTTTACCTGGAGCACATGTTTTTCCCTTCGTTGTCCTTCCTCAGCTCTCCCACCCACCTCTAAACTCACGTGGATTTCTCTCTGCAGTTTAAGAAGCCGGGTTAGTCTGGGAAAGCTCTCCTCTACAATTTCCAGCTCTTGCTGCTCTGGCAGAGCTCGGGATGAGAGGAGCCCTGCAGAATGTCTGTGGTGGCTGGGAGCAGGATGTCCATGACCTGCACATCTGCTCTGCCGGGCAGGGGCTACTCCATTGCTGGCTCTACGTCACTCCAGGGCCTGGCTGTTGGCTGGGTGTGAGGCCAGCATGGACCGTTGGGTCACTTGGTGTAAATAGCCCATCCTAGGATTTTAGCCTTAAAAAATAAGGCCTCTGGCTAAGACCTGTTGGAGGTACAGCCCTGGGCCTCTCTGCCTCAGGAGTTTACTCCATCATAACCTGTCTTGCTGTTAGTAATTGCTGTTACTTTTCCAGCTGGCATCTCCAACATCCTGGGTATTTCAGCATTTCTCTCTTAGGAAGGACTGCTTTGATACTGGGTATTTTCATGTTTAAAGCCGCTTGTACCAGTTACTGAGGTCACTTTGCTGTCTCTCTTTCTGATGAGTTAAATTGGTTGAACTTCATCATTCTGTTCAGTTCCAGCACAAGTCTTCCAGCTCCATGCTCCATGCTTTCCCAACGTCTTTTGTAACTGGCTCCTAATGTGCTGATCCACAAAGCAAGCAAACTGAGGCAGGAGCTGCCACTGATGCAGGATCTTCTGGAGGAAGATGAGGACCCTCCTTGCTGGAGCCCTCCAGTCCTTCTGGGCTCGGGGAGCCCCGCACTGCCAGGCTGCACGCAGGGCTCGCCATGTCTTCTCTCTGCTGAATCAGCCTCGAGTAAATTACACCCTTTGGGAAGGAGAGCTTTCTGCTTAGCCAGCTTTTTCCTGCTAATTCCATGACCTCTGCAGAACTGCCCTGTTTATGTATGCCTGTGAGTTCCCGAGGGCTGGGAAACCGCAGGCCATGGTGCTGGGGTGCCGTAGGGGGAGCAAACTCCAAAGCCATCGGCACATCCCTGCTCCAGGGCTGGAGCTGGGCATTGTGGGCAGCTGTGTGGCTCCTGCTGTATTGCCCCCTGCATTCATGGCTAGGTTCCTCTGGCACTGTGGTCTCTAGATTTGCTGGAAGTTAAGTGCAAAGGTGGTTAAAAGAGCACAAAATGAGAGGTTGGGCAAATCACAGAACCAGAGAATGGTTTGGGTTACAGACCATCTTGTTGCACCCCTTGCCATGGGCAGGGACACCTTCCACTATCCCAGGTTGCCCCAAGCCCCATCCAGTCTGGCCTTGGACACTTCCAGGGATGGGGCAGCCACAGCTGCTCTGGGCACCCTGTGCCAGGGCTTCACCACCCTCACAAGGAAAAGGTTCTTCCCAATATCCCATCCATCCCTGCCCTCTGGCAGTGGGAAGCCATTCCCTGTGTCCTGTCCCTCCATCCCTTGTCCCCATTCCCTCTCCAGCTCTCCTGGAGCCCCTTTAGGCCCTGTAAGAGGCTCTGAGGTCTCTGAAACCTTCTCTTCTCCAGGTGAACAGCCCGGCTTGGCTCCAGAGCAGAGGGGCGCCAGCTCTCGGAGCAGCTCATGTTCTGATCGTGCGCTCTGTGTTGTTTGGGTGAGGGCTGCTCTGGTCTTGGGGCCAATTCCCAGGAGAGGCTCCTGAGGGCACTGGGAAGTGCTCCTGGGCTGCTTTATCTGCTGGCAAGGGAGAACCCTGGGTCCTCCACCACTACGTGTGTCCTGGCCTGGCTGAGGCTGTCGGCAGGGCTGGCATTGCTCTGCATCTCATGGTGCCAGTGCCTGGCATGAGCAGCACAAGCAAAAGGACCTGCCTGGAAAGAGTCCTGGAGCAGACTTTGATGTGACAGGAGACCTTGGCCCCCCAGGAGTGATGGGCAAGAGCCAAAGCACAGCTGAAGGAGGCTTTAGCACACTTAAACAAATACATCCCGTGTTTTTACTGAGTTTTATGTTGTGGTCCAAGTCATCTGGAGGCATCTTTGCCAGGTGCAGCTCTCACCTTGCCGAGCTTACAGCTGGAGAATCTGGTCTTGGGGAAGAGTCAGGAAATCAGAAAAGGCCATTGCTTGATGTTCTGATCAATAGGAATTGGGAGAGATGGTGAAACTGTAGCAGGAAGGCTGGAGGATGGTCCTGA
Source organism: Daphoenositta chrysoptera (assembly GCA_013397915.1). Classification (NCBI taxonomy): domain Eukaryota; kingdom Metazoa; phylum Chordata; class Aves; order Passeriformes; genus Daphoenositta; species Daphoenositta chrysoptera. Next base: position 98,627 of record VZRO01006241.1, read on the forward strand.
TGGCTGGAAGCTGAGCAGGATGGAATTGCAGGTGCTGTGCTGAGGGAGGTGAAGGTTCCCTGGTGCTCTGGCGACAAGAACTTGGTACTGTGGCTAAAGAGGAAAATCTGGGGATGTGAAGGTACACGGGGGAAGATCAGGATTTGGAGGTGGGCTCAGGAGAGAATTGGGAATCTCTGTGGCTGTGGTTTCAGTTCCCTTGATCCAATACAAGCATGGTTGCTGAGGGCAGGGACAGTGCAGCTCTTCGCACTTGGCAGCTCCACCTACCCCTCCCTGTGATCAGGAGCTGCTCGGCAGGAGCCAGGCATGTGTTGAGTTTGGCTCAGTCAGTTCTCAGCTGCTTCTGGTGTGGCCACGTGAATGCGGGCGGTGAGGGGGGGACGCGTGGTCAGGTCTGGGGGAGGCAGAATAGCCCTGGATTGTGCTGGTCCGAGCTGAGGGCATCTCCTGACCGTGACAGCAGCACCAGCAGTACCTGGCGAGGAGCTGGGAGCCTGGTGCCCGTTCAGGGACACGCTCCAGGTGCTTGGCCAGACATTGGCTGGTTTTCCTGTGCTCGCTGTGGGTCGGTGTGATGTCAGTCCTTGCCGCCTCTCTGCCTTCCCAACACAAGTGTTGTGGGAAGTCCCAACATAACTCTTGTCCCAACATAAACTCCAGATTTCTCAGGAGTTTCACAGCTTGGTTGCACAGAGCCTGTTCCAATTTAGGGATGCTCTGCAGTGACTGTTGCTCCAAGCAGCAACGTCCTGCCTCCCGGGCCTCTGTCGGAACAGGGGCAGCAGTGACTCTGTCCCCAGAGCTGCCCCTGCACTGGGTGTGGGGTTCCTGTGCATTCCTGCTGTGCTTGGGTTGGAGGTGCCGGGCTCTGCCTGGGAGTGCCCGGTGGGAGCAGTGTGAGTGGGGCCAGCTTTGGGCAGCTGGCTGTGAGTCACTCATCTGCCATTCACTTTCAGGAGCTTTCCCAAGGCTCCTGACAGGGCATGTGCACTTTCTGCATAGGCACCTGCCAGTGTTGGACACTGCTGCGCTCTCACCTCCTCTGGAGTCTCACTGAGATGGGAATGTAAGGCGTGGGTGCATCCAGGCTGGTTGTTCTGAGCTAGTGATGGGACTTTTGCTTAATTTGGGTGGCCAAATTAGATCTAAATGATATCTGATCTGGTCCTGAGCTGTGTTTCCAGCTGGGCTCACTGACATGGGATGGTCCTGCGCTGGGGAATACTGGGTCCTCTAGTGCCTGGGGCAATGGGGTACAGCCTTTGGGCTAAAATTCCCTGGTGTGGATGTGGGGGGGCGTAGGCAGTGGCCGCATGGTCTGGAGGAGCAGCTGTGGGCTGAAGGGCTGGCACAGAAGCCTGGCTGCTGGGAATTGAGGGATGCAAAAGCTGCCCCAGCCTGTGATCAGAGCTCGGCACCTTGACGGGCATCTCGGCAGTACCACGATGCTCTTATCGCATCCCTCCCTGTCAGGAGGAGGCCTTTTCGCCTTGTGATCCCACCTTCCTGCTTTGGCATTGGATTTTTTTAAAAAATTGTTCTCCAGGACTTTCTGCAAGTCGTTATCTCCCCGTGCAGCAGCTGCAGGGATTGGGAATCCATGTCTGTTGTGTTCCTGCCTGCAGTGCCCTTGATGGAAGAGACACCTGTCGTCTCACTCCTGCTGCCTCCCGCAACTCTGGGCAGCACTGGGGGCACAGATCCCGTGGGTGCCTGTTCAGGTGGATTTCCTGAAGTGATGTAGTGAATACAAGAAATCTTCTGGGGCAGGAAAGGTAAAAATTAAGAAAATTTTAGCTGCTTTCCTACTGGAAGGAGGTTTGTGTGATTAAGACCTGTTGCGTGCCTGCTCACCTCTCCCGCCTCAGTGACTTTCAGACCTGCTGTCCAGTTACAACCAACCCTGCTGCTTCTGAATTCCCATAAATCCTAAGGAAGTAGACTTCCAGACGGAGCAGAGCACCCCAGCTCATGGCATGCAGAGGGAAAGGGATGTTTGCATCTGTCCCGGGTGTCTGGCTGCAGTGGGGCTGCATGTCCACTCTGGAAGCCCTGGCTGTGAGTCACTGGGGAATTCCTGCCTGGGGTCATGTGTGACATCTGGTTCTGGCCATGTGATCTATGTGATGAAATCCACTCCAGCCTCGGGGCTCTGTGCCACGCTCCCAGCTGCTGCATCTGGAATCCTGGCCGGGTCCTGCTGATCCTGGAGTCCCAGGGGTGGGAGCCGCTGACTCTGGGTTGCCACAGTGGCCAGCGTGGGCTGTTGGCCCTGGCTCCCGCAGTGGGCACGGTGCTCACTGGCTCCTGCTCTTGGTTTTGGGCATTTACCCCAGCAGTGACTCCTGTGGTAGGTAAAAGGGGTCTGGCCTTCAGAGAGGGACTTTGAACAAGGTACTGGAGTGGTAAGACAAGGGGGGGATTCGTCTTCCCATGCATGGGATATTGGGAAGAAATTTTCCCACCCTGTGAGGGTGGGGAGGCCCTGGCACAGGCTGCTTAAAACCCTTGTGGCTGCCCCTGGATCCATGGAAGTGCTCAAGGCCAGGCTGGATGGGGCTTGGAGCAACCTGGTATAGTGGAAGGTGTCCCTGCCCATGGCATGGGGTGGGACTGGATGGGCTTTAAGGTCCTTTTCCACTCAAACCGCTTGGTGTTTCTATGATCAGCCTCTGACAAGTGCTGTCCGTCCCCAGTGTCCAGAGGATTGCACAGGGCTGGAAGAGCACACACCCATGCAGGATGCCCCACTGGTGGTGGGTGGCCAAGGCCAGCTCTGTTCCTGGTGGGAGGTGGGTGCTGCAGGGCTGATGGTGCTGTGGCCCTTCTGTGGGAGAAGCTGCTCCTGGTCCTGGTTTTTCACTGCAGTCACCCCTTGGAGCCTCACCTCGTCTGGTTCTGTGTATGGGAGCACAGGTCAGGGCCAACCTTGCTGTGGAGGGCTTGGAGTTGATTTAAAAGTGAGAGGCAGGTGCTGATGTGCACGTGGAGGGGCCTTGTCAGGACATGGATCTCCCAGGTCAGCCACCTCATCTGGGGTGATTTGGGTGTGCCTGGTGGGCACAGAACTTGGGGCGCTTTGAGGAGCTCTTTGGAAAAGGAGAATAAAGCGATTTCAGGTGATTTACACAGAGCTTTTCCAACATGAAGCACAAACAGGAGGCAGTGGGGAGGTGTTTGCTGAAATTCAGCAGCTGGGGAGTGGAGCTTCTGCCAGGGTTTGGGAGGGAGACAGTGGAGGAAGGATGGTTGTTATGGAAGAAGGCATTTGGGAGGGGGAAGACACGCAGCTCGCGGTTGACGTGACAGAAGAGGAGGGCTCGGAGGGGGATTCAGAGGGAGCGTTCGCCTGCTGAAGAGAGAGGGAAGTAATTCCAGCAGCAGCAGTGTTGTAGATAAATAGGGATGAGGCAGGATTTTATGGGTTATAGGCACTTTTGGGGAAAAGGGGCAGTAGTGGTCAATGCAGAGTGAACTCTGGGGGCCTTTGGCTGCGTGGCCAGGGGACAAGGAGGTTTCAGGGACTGGAGCTCGTGTAGCTCCGCAGAGGTTTAGGGACAGCCAGGATGAGAAGTGAGGAGAGGGAAAGGAGGATCCATGAACTATCACTGTCTGAGTCATGTCCTCAAGTCCCAGACAGGGTCTGAGTGACGTCCCTTGTCCCTGAGCAGCAAGGGCTTGGGGGGAGCTGGGACAAAGCTGGGATTAGCAGCAGCTCTCTTTAATCACGTGGACCTTGGGCTTGTGGTGCACACTTGAAATGCTGGAGGGGAAAAGAAGCTGAGGCTTCATTTTGGACAGGAGACAGTCCAGGAATAGAAAAGCAGAACTATGAATCATCACACAGAACTGAGGGATGGCGTTAAATTAAAGGCTGGCTGGAGGAAGCGTGGAAGAAGAAGGGAAGGTGCTATGGGCAGAGCCATGTGAGACACCCGAAAAACAGCAACACTGGAGGTGGAGAGTGAGGATGGTCTGTCTGAGGCTGGTGAAAAAAGCTGTAGAGAACCAGGAGGAGAACAAAGATGATAAAAGAATTGCTGGGATCAACAAGGACAAACTGTTGTGGCCTGTTTGGTTCTTCAGAGAGGAGCTGCAGGGTCCAGAAGAGCCTAGAATCTGCAGGTGAGGCAGGAACAACCTTGTGCAGTCCCCTGGTGAGACAGAAAAGGAAGATCCTGGGATGGGGATGCCTGTCGTCCTGGGAAATGAAGGCCTGTCAGTGACATCAGACACCTTCCCAGGAGACTGGAGAGAATTTGGAGAGAGGTGGATTTGGTGGATGGACTGTTGGATGGGTGAGGAATTGCATAGATGGCCACATCCAAAGGGTTACGGTCAGTGGCCAAATGGAAACCAGTAATGGGCGCTGTCCACCTCAGGTCCATACTGGGACCAGTGCTGGTTAATATCTCTATTAACCGGTGGCACAGACAGTGGCACTGAGTGCACCCTCGGTGTGTTTACAGGTGACACCAAGCTGGGGGGTGCAGGTGAGAGGCTGGAGGGCAGGGAGGGCAGCCAGAGGGACACTGTCAGAGGAGTGGGCCCATGGGACCCTCCTAAAGTGCAGCAAGGCCAAGTGCAAGGTCCTGTACCTGGTTCTGGCCAATCTGCTGTACCAGTACAGGCTGGGACACTTTCCACTGTCCCAGGTTGCTCCAAGCCCCATCCAGCCTGGCCTTGGACATTTCCAGGGATGGAGTAGCCACAGCTTCTCTGGGCACCCTGTGCCAGAGCCACACCTCACAGGGAAGAATTTAATCCCAATATCTAATCTTAATCTCCTCTTTTAGTTTGAAACTATGCCCCCTTGGTCTGTCACCGCCTGCCCATATAAAACATCCGACTTATATTTTTCACTGGAAGTTCCAGTGAGTTCTGTGGCCTCTGCCTGTGCTGGCCCCCTCTTTGCTCTTAGTTGTGGAAACTTACACAAAGAGGCTTAAACCTGCCCTGTCCTCAGCATCCTTCCTCAGTGTCTTCTCTGTCCCCTGTGGAACAGGCCAGGCCTTCCTGTGTCCTTGTGTTGGTCCCTGATGTACCTGGGATTCACCTCTAGTTTTTGCTGTTTGTTGCTGGTCACCTCTCACTCCTTGTGTAGCTGCTCTGGGCTCAGGCTAGGGTGCTGCTGCCACTCCTTTATATTTATCCTTATTAATCTGACCTCATTTCCAGTTTCCCTGTGCGTGCCTTCCCATGCCAAGCCTGCTATGGAGCTTGGGTGAGCCAGCTTGGTCTCCTACCACACTGGTTTCCTCTGCACTGGGATGATTTCTGTATGTGCCATCACTGCTGCTTCGGGGACCCAACAGCTTTTTGTAATCTTTTTTTGTTTTCTCTTTTTCTTTTTTCCTTGTGGATTTGCTTCCAGTAAGATCTTGCCTATGGAGTTTGGTAATCATAGAATTCCAGAATGATTTGGGTTGAAAGGGACCTTAAAGCTCACCCAATTCTACCCCCTGCCCTGGGCAAGGACACCTTCCACTAGACCAGGTTGCTCCAAGCCCCGTCCAACCTGGCCTTGAACACTTCCAGGGACGGGGAGTCCACAGCCTCTCTGGGCAATAGCTGCCTTGGTGGAGTCTCTGCAGTTTGCTGTCCTTCCTCCCACAGACCATAAGAACTTGTGGACAATCTTTCCTGCTCTGCCTCCTCCCATCAGCTTCCCTCAGAGGGTCAGCGGAAGGATGCTCTGGTAGACTGCAAGACATGGAAATTGAGTTGGAGTGAGTCTACGAGAAAATCGAGGACAAAATGACACGTGGCCTGGTATAAGTGAGAAATGGGCATGGGAGGACGTGCCCAGCACCTGTGCAGGGCTGGGAGTGGATTTTTGGGGAGGGGGTTGCACAAGGTGATGAGGTATTTTGGGAGCTCTGGTGGTGAGAGGTGAGGGGGAAGACTGAAATATTCCTCTTGGAGGAGAAAATGCCTAAATGTGTGTTGGGCTTAGTCAGCTGGTTTGCAGGCTCTGTGGGGTTTGTGGGCTTTGGTTTCAAACACAAACTTTGATCCTGGAGCGTCTGTTCCCTTACTGGCCATGTGTCACGAACTAATAAATGGTATCATCATCCCCCTGTTCAGTTTAACAGCATTGCCATCCAGGCAGGTTGGGACGTACTTTGTCTGGCTGGAAAGGTCTTGAATTCCCCATTCCTGGAGATCTTCACATCCTCCCGGGGCAACAATTCAAGGGAGCCGAATCACTGCTTCTTTAGTTGGTTGTTCCAGTCATTAATTCCTCCAGCTGCTGATAGTTCCCGTTTAATTCCCAATTTACATTCATCTGTTTTAAAGTTCATTTTCTCACTTGTTTCTTTAGATTGGACTAAATAAAACTTTGTTACCTGAACATTATTCCCTGAGAAGTTTACTGTTACTTCATCATCAATTTTCTCTTGGTGGTCTTTTTGGGAAGTAGATTGCTTAGTGCTCATTAAAAGTCTCTTTATGAGTTCATTTCCTGTGGTCTTCAAAGAATTTTTATGGCTCTTCCTTACGCAGTGTTCTTAAAATGAAAATCATCAGATTATAGGCAGTGTGCTCCCACTTGACCCAGCCACAGTTCCATGAACTGTAAATCCAGTTTCTTTCTCTGCTGGCTGCTCTTTTCCATGAAATCCTGGAGCGGTTTGGGTTGGGAGGAACCTTAAAGGCCATCTATAATCTGTGTGCATTAGAGCTCTGTTGTCCAGCCTATCCATCCGCTGCCTCCTGATGGTGTATAATGTGAGTCCACACGGGTGGTTCCTGGTCACCCAGTCATTTCTCCCGTGTTGGAAACAGCCCAAAAGGACGTGGTCTGTGGTTTGGGGCTGGGGGTCTGACTGTCCCGGCATTCCTGGCATTTGCCACTTCACTTCTCTTGGAGCTGGCATAGTAAAAGGGTTTTCCCAGTTGTCTGAAGCTTCCCAACATTGCTGGTAAGGCTCCAGGTGTCACTGGAATCCTCTTACCTGTTGACGTGGATTTCTGGCTGTTCTGAGCCTGGTCCTGCTGTGTTTATTGTAAATGACTTTGCAAAGTTTATAGAGGTTTATAGAGGGAATGTTGTATGGGAATGGGTTACATGGTCATGGAAACATAGGCGGAGTTGTTTGTTTCGTGGAACCATGGATCACTTTGGGCTGCAAGGACCTTCAAGGTTGTCCAGTCAAACCCTGTGTCAGCAACACCTGAACAACCTGGAGGAGTTGAATCAGCTGTTACATGAATTGTTGTTTAAAAACATCCAGTTCCACTGACTCTGTCCCCTTCCCAGGGACTGGTGTCAGTGAGAGCTGCTGGGGCTTAGGGGGTTCCCCTTCCCAGGGAATGTTGTCATTGGGACAGCAAGGGAGGTTGGGGGGTTTCCCTTCCCGCAGGTACTGGTGTCAGCAAGGGCTGCTAGGGGGTATGAGGTCACTTCGCTCTTTTCCAGCCATTCCTGAATATCGCTGTTATTTCAATATTTATTAAAAATTAGCGTGAGCAGGAGTGTGAGCTCATTCTTCCTCTCTCTTCCTCTCTCTTCCTCGCACCATTGCGTTCAGATTGTTTGTGCCTTTAAATTAAAGTTACATTTTTTAAAGACATTTTTAAAATTGTTTCTGCTGATGGTTTTGCCATTCTACATGTGTGTTTGCTCTTCCTGAGCGTTTGTGTCAGCGCCTCTGGTGCTGTCTGTGTGAGGCCCAGCAGACCCCTGCTCCTGGACCTGCTCCGGGGAGCGAGCCGTGCCTCCCTGTGCGGGTCCATGCTCCACACAGCCGCTTCCTGCTGCTCTCAGCATTGTTAGAGACTCATTTTCCTGAAGGCTTCAGCTTCCTACCCCATTTTTGATGCTTCCTGAGTTCAAGATCTCATTGACATCTGTTTCCTCCTCTTTCTTCCTACTTCTTACCCTTTTTTGGGCAGTTTGGGTGTCACTTGCCTCCAGGCGGGTTCAGGAGTTATAACCGAATTGTTGTCCTGGTGTTTTTATTTATTGTTGGCATTTGGGCTGTCTGATCAATTATTGTGGAAGTGCAAAAACCCAAACCACAGCAAAAGCCCCGAACTGGGCCTTAGAACCCCAGAACGGTTTGGGTTGGAAGGGACCTTACATCCCATTCCATTCTACCCCCTTGCCATGGTCAGGACACTTTCCACTAGACCAGGTTGCTCCAAGCCATGTCCAGTCTGGTCTTGGACACTTCCAGGGGTGGTTCAGCCACAGCTGCTCTGGGAAAACCGTGGTTGCCCTGCTTTCCTCTCCAGGTGTTGGGTCCTGCTGCTGCTCCCCCATTGTCCCTGGCTCCTGCTGTGCCCATGGCTGAGTCTGGTGGGCTCCTCACAGTGCTGGCCCTCGTGCTGCGTCCCCTCCTCTCCTTGAGCTAATTCTGCTGGTCCCAGAGTGCGGCAGCACTGCCAGATTTAGGTGGCACACTAAAATAAGTACAGTTAGAGAGAATTTGGGTTACTTTATTACTGAAGTAGGCGCTTGGTGGCTTTCTCCAGGTGAGGAGGGTGCAGTGATCAGATGGACAGGGCAGGTCCAGTCCTCTCAGTCCCCCTGCACCAAATGACATGTCCCTGTGCCCTGGCCATGTGGATGCGGCACTTGGGAACACGGGGGTGGCCTTGGCAGTGCTGGGGGAACGCTTGGACTTGATGGTCTCTGAGGGTTTTTCCAACCTTAATGATTGTGTGACTCCATGACAAGCTGTGCTGCTGGCACAGTCTGGCCATCGGGCTGCCCCATGCCCAGGGCAGGGGATGTTGAGGCTGATGCGTGGGTGGGCGTGTGGGGCACGGCGTGAGCCCTGGGCTGGGCACCAGAGCCAGCAGGGCAGTGGCAGCTGTGGTCAGGCTGAGGGCTCCCCTGATCTGTGGCGATGAGGGCCCCACAGCAGGGCCACCGGCCTGTCTGGGGACAGGCACGACACCCCTGCTCAGTGTCCTTGGAGCACCGCTGGTGACTGGGAGCCCCCTGCCCATGCCACTGCCAGGTGTGTGCTCTGCCTGGTGCCAGGGACCTCGGGGAGCCGCCGGCAGCAGCACGTCTGTGAGCAAACCTGCAGCTGCAGCTGCTGTGGCTGCATGTGCTGGCCGCAGCCGTGTCCGAGGTGAGTCACCGGCCACGCTGTGACTCAGCCGCAGCCTCTGCTGTGCCGCTGGCTCTGGCACCTGAGTCACTGTGCTGTCAGGCCCCCAGCCCTGGGTGGGCAGGCTGCAGGCACGACTGGGAAGGACAGAGAGAGGAGTCCGGTTGGAGCTGTGGCATGGGGGGGTCCCAGTGTGGCCGCGGGGGGAGCCTGGGTCAGTGTGACCTTGCCGGTTGTCCTGCAGCACGTCCCCTCCGCAGCAGCTCCCCAGTGCCAGGTGTGATATGGAGCAGCAGCAGGGCCACCTGTGCGACGCGAGGAACTCGGGTGGGTGACTGCAGGGTTCGGGGTGCTCATGGGCTCTGTCTGCGGATCAGAGGTCACAGTGGCTCTTCCCTGCTGGTGCCTGTCTGTACAGGTAGTCTGGGCAGGCAGGTGTGTGCAGCTGTGCCCCAGAAAGTTGTCTCCAGAGGCTGGAGGAGAGTCTGGCCTGAAGCACACCCTGCTTTCATGGGAGATCATCTGCAGGAGTAGTTTCAGTCCTGGAGCCTTACCACCTTGAGGGTGGGGATGGGTCCACGTGTGCTCCTGCTGGAGCAGGCACTTGCTGTGTCCCGCGAGACTCCAGCGTAGAAGATGACATCCTTCCAGTTGCCCCACGTCTGAGCTCTTGGACCTGGGTTGGAATTTTCTGTGGCTAGGAAGTTGCTCTCCTCGAGGTTGGACATCAGTGTCCAGACCTGCAGGAAGGGCTTTAGGAGTGTGTCTGTAATCATGGCAAGAGTGTGGCTCATGGCTAGGTGTCCAATGTCTTCCAGGCATGGGCAGTGGAATGCACGTGCCATGGAAAACTCCTCTCCATCTGCACGTTGCCCACTGACTGTTGGTCTGTGTGGTGGTACATGATCAGAGCTGGACTGAGCAATTTCAGTCCTTGGATTGGGCATAACAGCGAGGGGAGGCCTGGGCCCATCAGCTAATGGTCCTGCTGACCACAGCGGGGCCAAGGCATGGAGCACATGGAGGGCATTCTGAGCAGTGACCTCTCAAAGTGGACCCCTGGCTGGACAGAAGGCAGAGGGGCAGCTCTTCTCTCCTCTTCTGGGAGATGTGTCTGTGTTAGCTGAGGGCTTCCTGGGTACAGGGAGCTCCCCTCAGCAGCTTTGCTGGTGCTCCCAGGGTTGCAATTTACATTATGGCATTCTGCAGACCCAAGATATGAGTCCAGGGAGCCCCATGGTGCTGCCAGGTCCTTCCCAGCTTTGCTTTCAGGAAAGACTTGTGGCTGTGCTGTGGAGTGACGAGAGCGGGGTGGGACAGGATACCCTGTGCCCGTGATGGTAATTGGCACCTCGGCTCCACACTGTCCTCAGACTGACCAGAACCACTGTGGCACTTTGCTGTGTCAGGGAAAGGGCCTGCCCTGGGAGGCACTGGGCCGGTGCTCCCTGTAGTGCTTGGAGCCATCCCGTAATTCCCTGAGTGACTCAGGAGCACATAAAGCCTTTTCCTGCTGCTGAGGCACTGGGGAAGCCTTGGTCAGCAGGATCACTGTGTGTGCTTCAGGATCAGCTCTGACGGACAAGTCGGCACTGGACTGAGCCACTGTGAGTTGTGAGCTTCCATCCCCTGATGCGCTGACATGGGAGGCTCCCTGGAAACCCAGGTGGCTGTTGAAGGAAGCAGGAGCAAACACCTTAGCGTGGCTGGCTGTGGTGCTGGGACCAAGTGCAGGGCAGTGGTGTGGGCAAGCGCTGTCTCCTCTCCTGGCACTGGGGACAGGAGTGTGACAGATTTAACAGTTAAATTCTCAACGTTGGTAATTGTCGTTCCATCGAAGTCTCTAATTCTGCCGTTTCCATGGAAATAGAATGATCTTGTGATTAAGATGTGAGGCTGAGGTGGCAGCGCTCTGGTCCTTCGGAGCTGCAGGCCCTTGTTTGCTCCCTCTCTCTGGGAGAGGAGACACACCCCTGCCCTTACACGGCAGTCTGGGTTCCTGAATTCAGAAAGGTGTCTGGAAGCCCTGCCTTGCCCCAAGGATCCTGGCAGAACCTCCTCAGGTGCATTGAGCGATGGCATTGCTCGTTCTGTGTCAACTGTGTGGGCTGTCCTCTATGGAAGCTGTGGGATCCAGGAGTGGGGGAGTCGGCTAATGCGGTGTCAGGGATGGAGGTGACATCACCTGAGTCTGCTCCCCCGGGCTCCTCGTCATCGGTCTCAGGCTGAAGTAGGAGTGATAAGTAGGTTGGGTGACTTGGGCACTAGAAGTGCTGATTTCTCTCCATGCTGTGGGAGGGCCAAGGGTGCTGGATCAGATCCGTAACTGTAAACCGCAGATGGCTGGAGTTCAGCTTGAGAGGAGGAGGAGGAAGAGTTGTGATGGGACCCACTTTAATTCTGGCACCCTCCTGTGCAGGGTGGTGGTGCCAACATGGGACTGGTGGGGCTCAGCAGGGCCTCTCCCTGCAGAGCTGCCTGGGGAAACTGGGCTCTGCAGAGCACATCCATTCTCATGAGGCTGGGGAGCTGGGATGTGCAGCCCACCTCTCCCAGGTCCCCAAGCTCTCTTATCTGGCTGAGTGGCCTTGGCATTTCTCCTGTTACCCTGTCTCAGGTAATGCCTTGGAGGGAAATCCCACAGTCATCAGAACCTTCTGGAGATTGGAAGGAACCTTAAAGCTCATCTAGTCCCATGCCCTGCCATGGGCAGGGACATCTTTCACTTGACCAGGTTGCTCCAAGCCTCATCCAACCTGGCCTTGAACACTTCCAGGGGTGGGGTAGCCACAGCTTCTCTGGGAAATGTTTTCCTAGAGTTCTTGAGAATAACCCCAAGATTTCATCTGAGAAATGCCGGGACTGGAGGTGCAGGAAACACTTGCTGGGCCCCAAGCAGAGCCCACTGTGGCTTGGCAGATCAAAGTCTAGAGTGCTGGGCTCCAGCCTGGAGCTGGGAGGTTGATCAGCTCTTCAATCCCTCACTTAAAGCTGGAAAAATGTACAGCTTTGGCCAAGCTGCCGTGTTTTTCCCCAGCCAGCTTTTGGAAAGTGTCTGAATTGCTTTTGCTGAAACTTCTATAAATACCATCCCAATGCAGTGAGCGAGCATGGAAAATGTCAGTGGGAATGTGGGTTTGGCAGCCCTGGGCCTCGCCGCTGCAGGGATGGTGTGACAGCCCCAACCGTGGTGCTGCCGGTGGCTCGGCGTGTGCGCCCAGGGGCGCGGGGACAGGGGGGCAAGGGGGCCCCCTCCTCCTGCTGCTGCCAGAGGGGCTCCAGGGGCACCTCTGCCCCCTGCCCAGCCTGCGCTGCTGCCCCGCTGTGCGTGGGCTGGGCTGTGCCCTTTCCTGCTCCCAGGAAGCCATTCCTGAGCCCAAAGCTGCGTCTCGTGTTTCTGTAGTTTCGCATGGAGCTTTTGTCCTTGGATTTGGCCAATCGTCCTCTGAGCGCGAGTTTGCTGAGCGCCGCCACAGCCCTGATGAGACATTTCACAGTGATGCTTTATGTGAAAAAATCTCCTGTTTTGGACCTGCCTAATTGGATGTGATGTCCCCAAGTTTCTGCTTTGGAAGAAACAGGGAACAAATTGTTCCCTAGTGGCCTCCTCCTTTCTTCTCCCAGCATAGAAAACTTCACTCCCCCTCTGCCATCTTCCTTTCCAGGCTTCCTGTACAGTAGCTGTTCTATCCTGTCAGTCATCTCCTGCCCCTCTTGGTACCTTTTCGAGTTCCCTTCCATTTGTTTTTGAGACCCAGGTCAGAAGCGCTGGAGAGGGTGAGGACTGGGGGTCAGGATGAGAGCATTGGGATATTCTCTGTCTTGTTCTTCGTTCTTTACCTCGTAATGGCTGGCACCCTCTTTGCTCTTTGATTGCTGCTGAGCAGTGAACTGATGTTCACAGAATCATGGAATCATGGAATGGTTTGGGTTTGGAGGGACCTTGAAGCCCATCCAGTTCCACCCCCCTGCCATGGGCAGGGACACTTTCCACTATCCCAGGTTGCTCCAAGCCCTGTCCAGCCTGGCCTTGGACTCTTCCAGGGATCCAGGGGCAGCCACAGCTTCTCTGGGAACTGTTTTCAAAAAGTTGTTGAGAATAACCCCAGGATTTCATCTGAGTGATGAGAACTTGCAGCTTGTTTTTTGCAGATGTAGAATCAAAATTGTTTGGTTTTGATGATTCCACTTCTCATTGGTCACCTGCTGTTCTGGCAGCTGGACACTCGGAATTTTAAAGTCATTTTGCCACTCTTTCTCTTTGTTTCTGCCACCTTGAGTAATGCTTTGAGCTGATGGGGTTTCCTTGCTTTGTGTTGTTCTCTCTGTGGCTGTCACACACCCCATGCTTGGGATCCATCCCAGCCCTTTCCTCAGTACCGAATTGCCTGTGGATGGGGAGGGAGGGTAGAATGTTCCCTGTCCCTCACAGACCCCATAATGCCCTGCAAATCTGGAGCAGCGATGCAGTTCCTGGGCAAGGTGTTTGGGTGATACTCACCTGTTGCCGTTTGGTTTTGGAGGCTGGTGTCACTAAAGCCAAATAAACAATAAAATGATGAGCTGCAGGACTTGGGAGAGAGAACACAAATAGCAAACGCAGTAATTCCAAAGAATGTCATGTTTGTGCCCAAATCACGCAAAGCCCTGTTAATGAGGGAGGCTGTGCCAACAGCCAGCCTGGCACATGGAGCGGGTGGCACATCCGAACAGCAGGACTGGCACAGAATTGATCCTAAACAGAGGAAGAGTTGGTGTTACGGAACACAGACCAAGAGTGGAAGTGAGCAAAAGAGGTGGTCCACGAGTGGCTGTCGGCATCCAGCTGGTCAGACCTATCGGGAATTGGGAGGTTTATTGGGAACAGGGATGTTTTTAGCTGTGATGTTTGTCTGTACTGTCTGAAACATGGGGTGTGGGGAGCTATGCAGTGTAAGCATCTTCATCCCTGCTTGGAGAGGTGGAATCCTTCCCTGGAATGGTTGGTCAGTCCTGAACAGCAGCTGCCGAAGTCAGGTGCTTTCAAATTCCCAGCTTTGGGCAGCTGGCACTCAGAGCTGGCTGCAGAGCTCCCTGCGAGCTGGCTGTGAGAAGATGAGCGAGGTTGGAGTGGGCTGATGCTGTGCCAGCCTTCAGCAGGATCCGTGGATGACTCAGGTATTTAGGATACAGTTAGGCTGATACTGAGCCCTGAGAGAGCAGCAGAGTGCCTGACATAATCCGAATTAGTGGAGAATTAAAGGAGGGAAGTGGGTGCTGAGTGACGTAGTTTGATGGGATCTACTTTCCATGACACTGAGAACAGCTCCCAAGCAGTGGGATTAGTGAAAGGTGTTAGTGATTAAATAATGCCTTGAGGCTTCTTTATGGTATTTGAGTTAGTCCAGAGTGACCTCAGGAAAAAACTGGAAGAGGCAGTGGTCAACATGAGATGTGTGGAGCAAGAATTGGGGCCCTCAGTGTGCAGTTGTGAATACAAACTGGGCTGAGACAGGTTTGGGGGATCCATCCTTTCCCGTGAGCATTTAGTGTTTGTATTGGGTCCTGGAAAAATCACCAAGGATGGTTCTCCCTGCCAAATCCAAGGTGGTGCGAGGCACTCAAAGCCATCCCCTTCTGCCCCGACCACACAGGAGGTTGGTGTTGGTGCTGGGGAGGTTGAGGTCTCCCTTCTTGCTCTCTGTGGTCAGGTCAGGCAGGGGCCCCACTGTGACTCAGGCAGCCGGGACCCCTCGGACCCTGCCGGGCCTCGGCGTTGGCGGGGAGACACGAGGTGAGGGTTGGTGAGGCTGAGGGCGTGAGCTGGGCAGAATGATGCAGGGACTGGTCCCTGCTGGGGCCCCGGGGTGAGATGTGGCACCCGTTCCCATTTGGGAGGATGAGCCCGTGCAGGTTGAGGTGTCTGTGGCTGCAGCAGGGGAGCCTTGGGGGACCGTGGGAACAGAGAACCAGATGTAAGACCTACACCTTCTGTCCCACCTTCCGGCTGCGGCTTGTGGCTTTCAGTTTCTGGGTTTTTTCTGCTCTCTGTGGTTGGTGGTTGGCCTCTGTGCAGAGGCCTTGGGAGGAACCCAAAACACCTGGGTTAGACACAGATAGGCTCCTCGGGCCACTGGGGTCTGTAAATGTGAGCACTGATGGAGATGGATGGCGTGGGGAGCTGCTTCCAGCAGAGGCTGCTCCAGGGGTCAGAGCTGGGACCCTTGTACCAAAGTGGGAGTAGGAGAGACCAAACCCTTGGCCAGTCTGGAGCAGGGTCTTTGGCTCAGCATCCCTTGGGCTGGGGCTGCCTCCAGCTCTCCCCAGGACCTGGGGGCATCACCTGAGGTACGAGTGGGTTCATTGACATGGATAGTCTCACCTACAGTGTTTGTTGTGAAGGTGAGTTTCATGTGCCAGGTGACATCTTTAACATCCCAAGGGTGATATTTCCTTCTCTAAATCCATTGCTTGTGAGCATCCAAGTTCCACCATGGTGTCTGGAGCCTGTCCACCATGAGAGAGCTGGAGAGGGTTGTTGAGGGCTGGAGCACTGCAATCCCCCTGCTCCAGGTGGGATACAGAGGTATTACTAACACTGTTCTCACAACTGGCTCTTGTTGTTTGCGGCAAAACAATCTCTGCCTGTGTGTGCAGATGCTGTTAGTCACCATGCTCGCCTCAGAGGATGACGAGGTGGGAGCAGCAGTAACATGGCATTTGTTGGGGTGCTCAGGCCCATGTCAGTATCCCGTGTTGTTGTCAGCCTCAGTAGCTTTTTAGTTTGTGTTTTGAAAGTACTTCCTTTGCCTGCTCTGTTGTTCCTGAGCAGGTGCCTTTGGGAACAGGGCGGAAGGATGGGATCTTTCCGTGGCTTGAATTGTTTTGCATGTTTGCCAGGGAGGGAGGAGTGGTCTTGGAGATCTTTGGGAAGCACTGTTGGGAACATTCCTTTGGGATTCTGGTCTGCTCCTCTTTCTGTGGAGCTTGATGCCAATTCAGTCCTACCTTTTGCGGGGGCTGACTCTTCCCAAAATTCTTGTGTTGTTGATGTCTGCAGTGCTGTGTGTGCGGAGCCAGAAGGGCGCGAGGATGGGTGGTCTGTCTGGTCAGCACAGACCTGACTTGGAGGCCCAGGCTCCATCTGCTGCTGGGGTGGGTGGGGGCTTTTCTTGTGGGCACAGAAATGTCCTGTGTCCACTGGGCATATGAACGTCACCACAGTGCCGTCACGTCTGAAGGAGCTCCATGGTCCAGCTGAAGGACAGCTCTGTGACCATCCTTTGCAGGCTGCTGTGGGGTCTCTGCCTTTCTCTCAAGGCAGGAGGGATTTTCAAGCCTCCTCCATCTCCTACCATATTCTCCTCCTGACCTCCATGTGGATTTTCATGTCCTCTGAGTCCCGTTGCTGCATCATTCACTTCTTAGTTTCACTCTGTTGCTATTTTTCTTGCCGTTTCTCCTTTTGTTTTCTGCTTTTGGAATAAACTGGAGGATTTCCACTGTTTAAGTGATGGTTGTGGGAGAGATTTTAAAGTGAGGCTCGAGAACCTGAGGAGGTCTTCTTTAGTCCTCTAACCAAATTTTCACATGGCCTTTTGTCTTTGGATTTCAAAATCCCAAGGAGCTTTCACAATGTCTGGCCTAATCATGCTGGTGCTGCTCATACCTGCATCACCAGTGGGGAGCCTGGGAACTGGGAACATCCTGGTGCCTGGAGACAGCCCTGTTCCATGGGAACACCTCTGTACCTGGAAGCAGCCTAGTGCCTGGGGACAGCCCGGTGCATGGCTGGCAGCATGGCAGGGCTGCTCATGCCCTCGAGTGCAGGTACCAGACTGCCTGCAGATTTAGTCAGGGTACTGGTATGGGCGTCTCTGCGCACAGAAGTGCCTGGAGGTGGCTTAAGGAGAAGAAGTGATTGCTGCTGCCTTGATCTTGTATTACACCCTGTAGGTGACACCCCAAAGCATTATCTTCTGGGGTTCCCTGAGGCACCAGGGGCTGGGCCAGCTTAGGAAGCATCATCCCTGCATCTGTCATCCCTGCATCTGACTTGCAGCATGTGGGTGCAGGATCTGCAGCATGGCCACCCCCACAGGGTCCATGGCAGGATGCCCTCTTCGAAGGGCTGGCAGCAATTTGGTGCTCAGCTTCTTTCCTTGGTGGACAAGAGCATGGCCATGCCCTGTTTGGGTGACCTGGGCATGACCTCGTGTGTGTGGGAGGGAGGCGTTTGCTTCAGCGCTGCATCCCGGGGGGAGAGAAGGTGGCAATTTCCTCATCAGCAGCTCGAGGTTTGCGGCAGGACCTGAGCTGGGGGTGTGCAGTGTGGGAGGAGGGAGGGAGCTGGTGCTGGAGTCGGGCTCTCCTGTGACTGTTACTTCCCAGCTGGTGTTAACTCTCTGCTGGCTGGGCCTGTTCCTCCTCTCCATGGAAACCGTAGGAAACAACCTGCTCTGAGGTACCTCTCACGACAAGAGGCTTTGGAAAGTCAGTCAGCCTGTCAAGTGTCAAACCCAGGGCTCTGTGCTGCGAAGGGGGCACAGGCACGAGGACAGGGCAGGGCAGGGCATGAGGGTCCAGCTGGCAGCGAGGGTCTGTGCCAGAGCTCAGACCTGGAGCAGTGCCTCATCTCTCCTTCCCGAGACCCTGGGGATGTGCAGGGGCTGTAGGGCGGGTGGGTGGTTTGTCAATGGAGAGCAGGACATTGTCTCTTGGGCCCAGGGTGGTTGGGGTGACCAGAAGGGGTTTTGGGGTGCTTGGGGTGGCCATAAAAGGTTACCACAGTGGCGCTGTGTGGGGTGCAGTGGTGCTGTGGTGGGTGCTGAGCCTGTGGCAGGACTCAGCGTGAACGTGTCTCTCTGCTCAGGGTCAGGGGACACCTCTGTGTCCTTCTCCCTCCTCCTGTTTGCGCCGGGGATGTCTCTGGCTCCATCCCGGGCCCGTGAGGGCAGCAGGCAGGGCCTGGCCCCCGCCACCGCCTCCGAGTGACGGTGCTGCTGACGCGCTGGCAGTGTGGGCTGTGACGTGGGGCTGCGGGGGCTGCGGCGCTGCACCCCACGGCCGGGCCACCGAGCCTGCGTCCCTGGATGCTCCGGTTTGGCAGAGCCTCATCAGTATTCCTGGTGCATGGCCGAGCTGGCTGGAGCTGGTTTGCGGAGCACAGTAGCTCCAGCAGGGTCCTGACGCAGCGGTCGGGGTCCTCCTGCAGCTGCGGGGGGGCTTGTCTGCCATCCCTGGCACTGCACAGAGCCCTCCTGCTCCTCTGCTCCTGCTGGACAGCATGTGCCAGGCCCTGGGTGCCCTTCAGCCTGGCACAGGTGCGGTGTTGTCACCTGTCCTGCATGCTGTCCTGGCTTTGTCCCTGGCAGTGGTGCTTAGCCTGATCTGCTGCCCCCGGTCCCACTGCCAGCATGGTCTGTGCAGGGCTGTCGGCCTCAGGCAGCCCTGGTAGCACACCGGGCCTGGAGCTGGCTGGAGTCTCCACGTGCTCCTGGTCTGCCGCTGGTACCTGCCCTCTGTGCGGGCACTGGGAGCCATTGGGGCCATCCGTGCTAGGAACCTCATCCCTCCCCCAGCTGCTGAGGCAATGCTGGTCCCTCATCCATGCTGGATGTGTGGGGCTGCAGGGGGGCCCCCCAGACTCAGTGCCCTTGAACCCAGGAGGGATGGTGAGTGCAGGTGTCCCACCCTCCCAGCTGGGCATCTCTCTGGCAACAGATCTGCAGATCTCTCAAGCAACAATACTATTTGGGTCTGGGGGAACACAGGCATACCAGTGCTGGTGGGTCTGGGGGAACAGCAATACCAGTGTCATGGGCTCTGAGGAGCACAGTGGAGCATTAGACCATGGTTGAGACTCCTTTTCGGGGCTCCACCCTGAATGTTTTCCAGGGCCAACCAGCACTGGAATGTTTCCAGGCTCTCAGACTCTTCCCATGCAGCTGTTGTTAAGCCTCTCATGGATTATATTAATTTCAGCCAGATGTTCATGGCCGTAATGTTTGTACCATGCATGTGACTCAAAGAAGTGCTGGTAAGGGACCGACTTGCTTCTGTCCCCAGGCACCTGCTCTGGGTCAGATTGCCAAAGCCCGATGTCCCTGTTACTTCCCAGCTCTTGGAGATGCTTCTGCAGCCCTGTATAGCCCTGGGGACTCCGGCCAAGCCGCTGCCCACCAGCAGCTTGTGAGCAGGTGAGCTGTCACCTGTCATCTGCATTAGACACAGACACAGCTCCAGTCCAACACAGTATGGTTATGGTGTGAACTGCCAGAGAGGAGACACATTAAAGGCATGTGGGGAGTTTCAGTGATGGCTGTCCTCAGACCCTGGTGGTTTCTGGTCTCATTCTCAGAGCAGTTCCTCCATCAGTGAAAGGCTCAGGCGGCTGGAACCCATGTGTTGCTGAGACTGGCGGGGTCTGTGTGCAGGTGCCTTGCAGCCCTCAACCCCAGGACTTGAATCTAAGGCTCTGTTTTAGCCTGTATTAGATGTCTTTCATTCTTCCTATAGGAATAATGCCAAGGGCATCCTGTCAATATACATAGCAGTGCACACATCATTCGCAAACCTTTGCCACGAAACAGCCTAATTAGGTAAGAACAGTGTTACGCTGTGTCTGTGGTATGGACCAGTATCTTACTGGGAGGCAGGAGGACAGGTGTTGTACCTGTATTTCTTCTTGGGCTGCTGGAGGTTCCAACTGAGTGTTGTGCCCAGATTCTGGTTCTGTGTTTAAGAAAGGTGGAGACAAACTGCAGAGAATTGAGGGAATGCTTTAAAAACACAAATAGCTTTAAAAATATCCCTGGTGGGACAGGGAAGGGATGTTGTCAGCTAAGGGGAACTCTCCGTGTTTCTCAGTAGATTTAATCAGAATTTGGGTGAGGTCACGGGAGGAGGAAGAGCTGGAGCAGGAAGGAGGTCACAGGCTAGAGGGGGCTTGAGGAGGTCATAGTGCTGGAGGGGGCTTGGGGAGGTCGAGGGGATGGGTCAGACAGACCCTGTCAGGGGGATCCAGCATGTCTGGTCCTGCCTCAGTGGGCAGCACAAGGTGCATCATCTCTCCAGCAGACAGTCTGTGATTCAGCGACACCTCACAGCCAGAACCTGCCAGTATATTTTAAAAAGCTGAGACTCATGTGGAAGGGGAACCATCTGGTGCTGTTGGAGTATGTGCTAAACCCAGGGTTTGGAAGGAGATGGATATAGACGGTCCCATCTCTCTACAGGAAGAACTTTCAATCCCTGAGAGCATGGAGCTGTGCCAGGCATGGTGGAAAGGAGCTTGTGAGGGTCCTGACGTGGTTCTCTGCCCAGAGCTAGGTACCTGTGCCTGAGGTACCCCTGACAGGTCAGCTTGGACCGCCTGGTCCCTGCAGCCGGCCCTGTCTGGTGTTCAGCACTTTGGAAGACATTCCCTTGTAATTGCTTCCTGCAGAATTCCTCGTTCTCGCTGCAGTGCGGCTGCTCCGGGAGACGGGATGGCAGATGCTGTGCATGCAGGTCAGATCCAGTCTGGCAGTTCTCGTGTTCCTGTGACCTTGGCACAGATGGCAGAGCTGCAGCTCTGGCGGCTTGTCAGGCTCCTTCTGCTCAGTCCCGGGCACAGGTGCCCATTGGCTTGGGAGGGAGGGGAGTGGGATGTGTCCACTGTCTGCCCACGGGGCATGGCCACGGTGTGGGGAGTGCTGGCTCTGGGCTACTGCTCGGGGCGCTGGGCAGCAGGTACTGGGGAGGGGAACTGCTGGGGTGAGGCTGGTGCTGACAGCTGCCAACACCTGAGGGAAGAGCAGGATGTGAAGCCCCTTGAGAGGCTTTGGGTGGGACCTCTGCCCCTGCACGCCGTGATGGGGATCTCTGGTACTTACAGGGATGGGAGGGGAGGTGGATGGTGGGACCTGTGGGCTTAGGAGAGGAGGGAGAAGGGAGAGGAAGGGGCTTGGCCGAGGCACTGGCTGTGTTGTAGGGAGGGGAAGAGCTCTAGGTGGGGTTTGGCTGTGTCCGAGGCCTGGGTGCATCCAGAAAATTGGAGAGGTAGGGTGAAGCCTGCTGTGGAGGAGGATGAAGGGTCAAAGAGAAGGCAAAGTCCAAGAAGGTGATGGGATTTTGAAAGAGTCAAGGCAGCGGAGTCAAAGACTCCTGTATAAGGGAGGGGAAAGGGAGGTGCTGATATTTAGGTGTTCCCTGGAGAGAGGCCTGGAGAAGCAGGAGAAGACTGGGACTGGCTCAGCAGACAGAGCTTTCAGAAAGGTAAAAATAGTTTAAGGGGGAGTCAGGCATCTTTTTTTTCCCTCCCCAGAGGGAACACAGATCATACTTGCAATGTGAAGGAGGAAAGCCAGGGAGAGGGAAAAGGTGTGGAGGAAAAAGGAGGAGAAGAAAGAGGAGAAGGAGGAGCAGGAGGGCCCTGGGGTGATGCTGGAGACAGGGACTGCAGGCAGCAATGGGGGGTGCTGGGGAAGAGGTGGAAGGAGGTACCAGAGTCAGGACTCCAGTGGCCAGGAAGGAGGGTCAAAGGTTAATGTTGGTGGGTTTGGTCAAAGGAAATGACTGTCCTGGAACCAGACAGGAGTGAAGCTCTGGCTGAGGTGGTCACACTGAACCTGGTGCCCCGTGCTTCGGGCCCGGGAGGGCTCTGGAAGTCGGCGCTGCTGGGGGTGTGTGCTCCGGGCTGCGGGTGCTCCGGGCTGCCCGGGCCCCTGGAACTGACGGTTCCCAGGTGTCCCTGAGCACAGGAGGGCTGATGGGCATCGCGCAGCTCCTGGGGGGTTCGCTGCCCCATCAGAGCTTTGGGAAAGGTGAGAAGGCAGGAGGTAGCAGCTGGATCTGGGTGCAGGGCCGGTGCGGCCGGGACCGGGGGTCTGGGCTCCCAGAGTGGGGGTCCTGGCAGGAGAGGGGAACTCCGGGCCGGGCTGAGGGAGCTGCGGCGGGACTGCGGCGATCCCGCAAGGAGCGGGTCGAGCCGGGGCCGCCGGAGGGGTGCGTGC
>VZRO01006241.1:121288-207875 GCA_013397915.1 Daphoenositta chrysoptera
CTGCGCGGCGGGGAACGGGCTGCCCGAGGCGCTGCTGCCGCCGCCGCCCCCCGCCCGCGCCCGCGGCGGCCTCCTGGAACTGCTCCGGCTGCGCTCGCCCCGCAGGCAGAGCTCCGAGGGCGAGAGCGACGGCCCCGATGAGGCGCAGCGCCCGCGCCCCAGCAGCATGACCTTCTTCCCCACCGCCCGGCCGCCGCACCCCGCCGAGAGCCCCGGCTTCCTCCGGGGGGGCTCCCTATGGGGCAGCCGCCGCTGGAACCTCTTCGGGGGCAGTGGCTGGAGCGGCTCCAGCCCCAGGAAGAATTTCAGCTCCCTGCGGAAAAGCTTCAGTTTCCGCCTGCGCCGGGGCCATGAGCTGCGGCGGTCAGAGTCCGGGGGGCTCCTGCGCCCCACGCGCCTCCGCACCAAGAGTGAGGGTGATGCCAGCTCCCTGCACACCTGCCCCAGCAAGCGGGACCTGCTGTACCCAGAGCTGACCAGGGTCGGGGGCCGGCTGCACACCGACCCCGTGCAGACGGGGGGACTCTGGAAACTCCTCACGAGCCGCTTCCGAAGGCGAGAGCGTGGCAGCACCGGCAGCGTGTGCCCCAAGGATCCCCATGGCAGTGTTGAGCCCGTCTTCCTGGGTGGGGGTCCTCTGCGGGCTCTGGGTAAGTAAGCACAGGAGCAGTGCTGAGCTGGCGAGAGCCTCCTGTGCCCTCGGGGCCTGTGGGGTTGGGTGGCTCTGGCCTGTCCCAGCTGAGGTTCTGGGCTGTGCACTGGCACCTGGTTCTGTCCTGGTGCTCTGCAGGGTTTGCACCGGGCTGCAGTGAGGTCGCATGAGTGTTCGCAGGGTCACGTCATACACCAGGGCCCTGGGCACTGCCACAGTGCTGGAGCAGCCGTGGTGTGGCTGCTTGGGAGGATGTGCTCCGGGGTCTGGTTCCCTTGCTGGCCGCACACCTGGGAGTCAAGCACGTGTGTCGCATGTCCTGCTTGCCCTGGTGGTGTCCCAGCAAGGGCAGGGTGGGCTGAGCCTCCCTGCCCTGGCCCCACAGCATGGGTGGAATGGGGAGCGGAGTGGTGTTGGTGGGCTCCCAGGTAAGTGGGACTGTTTGGGAGGTTGCCGGAACAGAGGTGTGGAGCAGCACAGGGGGTTGGGGAGCCCAGAAACATGCCTGCACCCTGCTCTTGTGAGCGGCTCCCTGGTGCCAGGCCTTGTCTGGGCGATGCTCAGCCAGGGCCATCCCTGCCAAGGTCCCCCACTAGGGCTGAGTGGAGGCCACACGTTCAGGAGCACAGGGACCCTCATCGGATATGGGGCAGCCTGCAGGGAGCAGGTGTGGCATTACCAGTGATGGGACAGGGGGACAGGACCCCCATGGGCTTGGGCATTCAAGGGGCACCGGCAGCTGAAGCAGCTCTCGGGTGTTCGACTCTGATGTTGGTGGGGAGCTCTCTGGCGCCGGGGCTGTGTGGAGCCTTAGCCGGGGCTGTGCTGGTTGTGCCTCTGCGCCCTGTCCCCTTCCCGGCCCAGCGGAAGGAGCTGCAGGCGAGCCCTGTGGCCTGGCAGGGCCGGGAGGCGACAGCAGCATCCACAGCTTTTTAAGGCATGGAACGCATGGAGCTGGGGGCTGGGCCAGCCCCGCCGCCCGCTCCCGGGGGGCCTCGCTGGGTTCCGTTGCTCTGCTCTGCATCTGGGTGTTGTGGAGGCAGTTCTCTGCTTGGCTTATGTGCCAGAGGGATGTCTTAGGGCTGGCAGGCTCTCCAGGGAACCCACGTGCTCCCAAGGAACCTGGTTGCTTCTGGGGCAGTGGCTGTCCAGGACAGCGTCGTGCCCGGACGTTCCCCAGGAGGGCTGGGCCACAGAGATCAGCACAGGAGCAGCTCTGCAGCTGCCCAGGGAGCTCAGGGGGCTCCATCCTCTAGCCCCCTCTGTCCCTTGGGCTCGCTGTGCTCCAGGGAAAGGTTCTGGAGGCTCCGGTGGGTGCGGGGGCTGCCCGTGCGCCACAAGGCAAAGCGCCGGGATGCTGCTGTGCTCCGGGGGTTCTGGTGCTGGCAGGGCAGCCCGGGCTGTGTGCCGGTGCCGGCTGGGTGGCAGGAGGTTCCCAGGAGAGGGGAGGCTGCGCTCATGGCTGGGGAATGTGGGTGTATGCGGGCAGGGAGGGCCGGGCCCTGCCCCTGCAGCGGGGGGCCTGTTCCTGCTTGCCGCTTCCAGTGGGAGCTGCGCCAGCAGCAGCCAGCCCGGCGGCCGCATTCCCAGAGAAGCAGCTGAGGTTGAGCACTGGGTTGGCGTCCTTGCCTCTCACCTGGCTCTTCCATGAGACAGGTAGGAGGTCTGTCTGGATCCACCTTTGGGAGACCCTGCTGAGGCTTTTGTGGGGAGTGGTGTGGGGGGCTTGGGGCCCCTGCAGCAGTGACCAGCCAGCTCGTGCAGGACCACTGCTTGTTGCAGGGATCAGTGTTTGCTACTGTGGCTCATTCTGGAGGCAGAGGCTCAGGGATGACCTCTCCAGGCTGCCACTGGCACTGTGGCTCCTTGTGGAGCCCCTGGCACTGCAGAGCTCGCACCGGGTTTAGTTGCACTGAGAACACCATTCGTGACCTGCCTGGTCCCTGTACCCACCAACCTGTGTCCCCCTGGGCACAGTGAGGTGTGAAGAGGCGGTGGTGAAGTCTGCACAGCAAAGTAGCTGTTCTTGTCCTCTCTTGTGCCCCATCTCCCCGTTGTCTCTCTGCTCGGAATGTTGGTCCATGGCTTCCTCCAGTGGGAGCTGTGGGCCTCTGAGCCAGGGCTGAAGGGGCACAGCCTTAGTGCTGCTCCAACAGGGCTGCTCAGGAGGTCTCTGCCTCATTCCTCTTCCAGTCTTGCAGGCCGATGTTGTTCTAAACACCCTCTTGATGTCCCACAAACTTTGATGCTCTGTGTGGGCACTGCCCACCTTGCCCTGGGAAAGCTCCTGGTGCAGCCCCAACTTGCCCTCCTGGGGGGTGCAGCTGCAGCTGCGGTTATCAGCACTTGGAAAAGCTGGAGGTAGGAGTCCCGGCAGAGAGCCAAGCCAGCACTCTCTCTGTTTCCAGAACCTGGAGTGGTTTGTTTACAGCACGCTGTGATACCCACCCAGCACCACGCTCTTCATCCAGACATACCCACAAGAGCCAGGGGGATGCTCCAAGTGCTGCTCCCAGCCCTGGAGGGGTTCGGCTGGGATTGAGTGCACAGAGAGGTGATGGGGGATTTCAGTGTTTGTTACCCAAAAAAGATGTAAAGAGCTGATCCTTGTGTAATGGACAAGGGAGGGCAACAGCCCTTAGGACTAGAAAGCAAAGTCGACACAGAGTCCAGCCAGCTCGGACTGACCCAGGTGATGGTGGTCAGTGGTTCAGAGCATTTCTAGGTATCCAGGTGTTGGCTGGTGCCATTCCAAAGAGGCTGTCTAATAGGCATGGTCTTGGGCAAACTGGACTGTTTTGGAATTGGAGTTGTCCCTGTGCATAGAGGGACCGTGTGATGGGTACAGCATCTCTGATGGCTCAGGAAGCATTCCTCACCTGAGGGAACAGCATGCAGCTGTGTCAGGGAGGTTTAGGTTGGATATCCGGAAAAAGTTCTTCCCCAGAAGGTGGTTGGGCACCGAACAGGCTCCCCAGGGAATGGTCATGGCCCCAGGGCTGCTAGAGCTCAGGGAGCATTTGCACAATGCTCTCAGGCACAGGGTGGGATTGTTGGGGTATCTGTGCAGGGGCAGGGGTGGCACTTAATGATCCTTGTGGGTCTCTTCCAGCTCAGGATATTCCATGATTCTGTGATCACAGCCGTGTCCCCTCTCCCAGAGAGATGCCCTGCTTTTTGAGGTTCTTTAAGGTGCCTCCCTTGACTCTTGTATGTGGAGTACTGATGTGCAGGGCATGGGAGGGGAGGAGTCTGAGAGAAGACGGGGCTGTTTTCTCATAGATTGGGTGAAATTTGCATAGTGAGTTGGGTAGGTCATGATAAATATCACCTCGTGTTGGTACTTGCCTTGGTTGAACTGGGAGTGTTGGTTAGAGGCAGAGGTGTCATGGTGGGGTTAGAGATGCCTTGGATGCTGAGACTAGTCTGGTGTCCACACTTCGGAAAAGCTTGAGAGTTCTGGAGGGTGTCAAGGAGGGAGCTGTGGGGACAATACGCTGGTATGCTCAGTTCTTAGGATGAGGTCAGAGGGTGTTTGGTGGGTGCAGAGATGTCTGACTGCAGTCACGGGCAGCCTTAGGGAAAGGGAACCCTGTGCCTTCAGTGTTCACCTGCCAGTGCTCGTGGAGTTGCACAGCTGGAGCTGAGGTCAGGTACATTGGGAACAGGTTTGTGCTGGTGAGGTAGATCCCCATGGAGAGCTGTGGTGGGAGGTTGTGAGTTACCTGTCTCTCCGTGTCACACTCTGCTGGGCTTTCCCTCCCAGCAGACCCTGGCCCACCATCACAGCAGGGTTCGGTCTGGGTCTTTGACAGTGTTTGGATGGGGACTGGAAAGCAGCAGGTGCTGAGTGGTTGAAATGCCTGGATCTTCCAGAGTCTGCACTGACCTCAGAGCACAGTGGCACCAGCTGCTGCCACCCGTGCTGTGGTGACGAAGCAAGGGTGGCAGTTCCTAAGCATGCCCTTTCCCAGAGAGACACAGAATTGTCTCTGCTCGTTGCTGTGGAGTGTTTAAAGCTCTGCTGAGATAATCCTTGCCAAGATCGTGTCCTGCATTGGGTTCTCGTGCTGGCTCAGTGCTGACTGGAACACTGGTTATGCCTGTGCTGGTCCTTGACCTGGAGATATCCCCCTCCTGCCAGCATTGACGGGGCAGAGGCTTTATCAGCCTGGCCTGGGAGGGGTGGCTGTGCCCAGAAGGGGTAGCTGTGCCCGGGCATGCCGCCTCTGCCTCCCTTTGATCTGTGTGTGGGGTCAGGTGGGTCCGTTTGTGTGGCCACAGTGGTGGCCATGAGTGGCCTTGGTTTGTGTGGCCTCTGCTGTGTTTGCACAGCCTCTGACCTGGTTTCAAGGCTGGGTTTAGTGTCCAGGGTTGCAGTGTCCAAGGGAGTTCCACCATGGCTTGGATAATGAGTTGGTTAATTATTAGTTGCTGTGTGGGGAGACCAGATGTGTCTGGCACTGGTGCTTCTGCAGCACAGGGTAGATGAACCAGCTGCGCATCATCCTGTGGAGGGAGCGTCTGGGGTGAGGAGTTGAATTTGGCCGGCCAGCCC
This sequence comes from Daphoenositta chrysoptera, assembly GCA_013397915.1. Classification (NCBI taxonomy): domain Eukaryota; kingdom Metazoa; phylum Chordata; class Aves; order Passeriformes; genus Daphoenositta; species Daphoenositta chrysoptera. The sequence goes on from VZRO01006241.1 coordinate 126,499, forward strand.
CTTTCTCCTCCCAGCTTCCCTGCAGCATGTGGGTGCTGGGAGCTGTGGGTCTGCAGCTGAACCCCCTCCAAGCTGTCTGCAGGGCACTGGGAGCCACAGTGTCTGAGCTCTGTGATAGAGGGTGCTGATCCTGCCTCCTCGGTGCGTGACACTGCTGTCCCACAGCTGGGGTCTGGTCTGTAGGTCCTGAAGGTGTCCAGGATGACCAATGGACCAAGGGACATCAGCTACAGAGTGCCTCCTTTATGTCCCTGTCTGCTCCTCTGCATGGCAGGGGCTCTGCTCACCCCACGTCCCAAATTTTCACCTTCTGCAGTAGAGCTGCCTATACCAGGAAACATCCATCAGCAGAAGCTTCTGGGCAGTAACAGAATTGGCCTGAATCTCCTTTTCCCAGTACAGTCTGGACTGATCTCCTCTTGTGTGGTTGTGTCGTGGAGGCAAGGATACTGCTGGGCTGTGCTGAAGCTCTTGATGTGACAGTGGTCCCTGAGCCCACTGCTTCTGCTTTGGAGGTCAGGTGCACCTGGGGAAGGTGTTGAACCGCAGCACGGACAGCCTGGTCCCCCCGTGTGATTAAATAACAAAGAGAAGATGCAGGAAGAGTGACCAGGTGTATTTTCATCTGGAATTGTGCAACCAGTCCAGCAGTGAAGCTGATCCAGTAGATCGTGACTCCCTGATGCTACATGAACCCCAGTGCTCAGTGGGAGATCAGTCCCTGGAGGTGTCTCCTGCTGGAGGCAATCCCTGCTGAGCGAGCTGGCACCAGGGCCCAGGTGCTGTGGGGAAGGGGCTCCACTCACCTGCCTGCCGGGATTGCGGGTGGTGCCTCAGATTTCAGGTTGCCGGTGGCTCGCTGTGTGCTTCCACGTGGTTACAGCTTTACCCGGGAGATGATGGGGATCTTGTGTCTGTTCAGTGGGGAGCGGTGCCTAAGGGCTGGGCACCCCCTTACCCCTACACGCCCTACGCCGTGGCTCAGCGCGGTGGGTGGGGAGATTCCAGTTGCACCGTGTGAAGTGGTGCTCGCACCCTGGCGTGGTGCTGAGTGGAGACAGCGTGGCTGCAGGCAGTGTGCTGTGCTGGGACCCCTGGGCTGTCGGTGCCACACATGCTGGGTGGGTGACCAGGACCAGTCGGTGGCCTGGGCTGACATTCAGGCCTGGCAGATGCTGGAGCGGGCGGACAGATGTGCAGGCTGTGCCTGGTGTTCAGTGGGAGTGAGGAGCTGCGTGTGTTGTGTGGCTGAGCACAGTCCTGTTGGCCTTGTGTTGTCAGTGTTTATTTGTGTTGAGATTTACTCAGGGGCCTTCTCAGCAAGTCAAAAATCAAAGTGTTGCAAACAAACTGTTGAACCTGGGTTAAAAACCATGCAAGGATCTGTTGGGACAGTTGGTGCAGGAGGCAGGTGGCAGCTGTTGGGGCAGCTTGTCCTGGTCATCCTTGAGCAGATCGAGGGAGAGCCCAGCTTGTCCTCTCCAGGGCTCTCCCTGCCTCTCCTCCTTCCCAAGGCCGATCACCAGGGATGTGTGCCTTGTGCTCCACTCAGAACCTGCCAAAAACCTGCTGTGTGTAGTGAAACAGCAGGAGTGTGTGCTGCCTGCTGCCATCAGGGAATGCTGGGGACAGAGAAGGCCTGGATGGTGCTTTATCTGTCACACTACTGGCCAAAGAGGCTGAGTGGGGCAGAAGTCCCAAGTAGAGGTGACAGTTTTTTTTAGGCCCAGTGATGCAGTTGGAAATACAGGTGTGCTGTTACCTTTTGGAAAGGCCTCAAGAATGTATCATTTTCCTCCTGACTAATGAATTGTTTTAATAAAAAAATTACCTCTGCCTAAAAAAGGAAAGGGCAGGTGAAAGACACCATGAAGAAATGATTCCTCAGGATGGCTATAAATAACCTGGTGTTTCTGCAGCAGACTTGGGGATTATTTGTCTGTAGCTCCTGGAAAAGGAGTGTTCCTAAATCAGCCATGGAAGGTAAAGTCCAGGTAGGAGCTCCATGTTGTCACCTTTCTTGAACATGATGGATGAATGTGTGGTGGCCTGTGGGTGCTGCTGGCTGCACAGAACCGGGACAAGGGCAGGGTGCCGGGTCATGGTTTGTCACCTCGTGCTCTCTGAGCAGTTCAGGCAGCTCTCTGGCAGTGGGAGTGGGACTGGCTGTTCCCCATGGCTTGGGCTGCCCAGTGAGGTGAGAGAGGTGAGAAGAAGCTTCGGCCTGGAGATGAAGGAAGGGCTGCTGCTGTTGTGTGTCCAGCCTCCCCAAGGCGGGTACGAGAGCCAAACATGAGTTAGGGTGAGGGCAGGCGGTCTCTGGCAGGGCTGTGGAGCCCAGTGCTACCCCAACACAAGACAGATGCTCTGGGGGCTGGAACCCCTCTGGACTGGAGCCAGGCTGGGAGAGCTGGGAATGTTCACCTGGAGAAGGGAAGGCTCCAGGGAGAGCTCAGAGCCCCTTCCAGGGTCTAAAGTGGCTCCAGGAGAGCTGGAGAGGGACTGGGGACAAGGAATGGAGGGAGAGGACACAGGGAATGGCTTCCCACTGCCAGAGGGCAGGGATGGATGGGATATTGGGAAGGAATTCCTGGCTGTGAGGGTGGTTTGGGGGCTGCTGAAGCAGGCACTCAGAGTTGTGGTTGTGGGGTTGGGGCTGCTGGGGCAGGTCTGTAGCCACCCTCCCTGTGGCCTCGGGTGGCACTGGAGCAGTGGCAGTGCTCAGGTCACTGTGTTTGATTGCTGCCTACTTTTGGGTCTGGTGGATTTGCTGCTTCGCTTCTGAGCCCATCTGAGATTCCCACTCCTGCGATAGTCTGTGGCTACAGATTTGGAAGGTTTATTACAGGCTCCTGAAGGTGCAGAGATCCCACAGGTTTCTGGTCTCCAAAAATCCTTTCTGTTTGTATGTGATAAACATGCAGGAGGTGCTGCTCCTATGGGTCCTGCCCTGGAGCTGGTGTTGGATGGAAGGTCTGACCTCGCCAAGGCGAGTGAGGGACTCGGGTTTGTCAGGAGGGGCTGCTGGCTGCTTCTGCTACTCAAGGTGTACTCCAGGCTCCTGCTCCTCCTCCAGATGCTCTGTGGCAGGAAGGGGGTGTTTCCTCAAGCCATGCCAGATAGCCACAGCCTCTGTAAGCCTATTGCAGCATGCTGCCAGTTCCATAATATGCCAAAATTAATTGTGTTTGCGCAGCTGATATCCTGCCGTCAGCTCCACTGCTGCACAGCCTGTGGCATGCTGAGGGCAGGGCTCAGGGTGCTGGCATGGGCCTCAGTTCTGGGGTCTTGTGCAGCCTGTGCTCCCCAAAAGGGTGTCTGGTCCCTAGGGCTCTGATCCCTTGTCCTCCATGCCTCAGGGCAGGGAATGCTGAGGGGGTTTCTGTGCTCCTGCAGGGCAGAAGGGAGGGTTCCAGCCAGCAGTGCCCGGCCTCTTTGGTGCCATACTGCCCTTGGCTCTGCTGCTCCTCCCCACTTGGGGCTTTGGCTGCCTGTTGGGTCCTCATGCAGCTCTGCGTCTCTGGATGACGTAGAAGGGAGGGAAGAACCATAAGTCTGCCTGGATGGAGCAGGGAGAGTGTAGCAGGATCCTTGCTGGGATCTTGAGGGTAACCTGATGATTTCTCCCCTCTGTCTGCAGATTCGTTTGTGAACAGCCAGGAATGGACCCTGAGTCGCTCGGTGCCTGAGCTGAAGGTGGTGAGTACTCGTGGCTTGTGCCTGGGATACCCCTGGTTCCCCAAACCCTCAAGAAAATCCTGCATTTTCGTGTGGACATGTGGAAATGCACAGAGGCGTCAGCCTCAGAAGAGAGAGAGGAGCTGGGGCTGCCGCGGTGCGAGGGAAGGACTGGGGTTTCTCGGCAGCTCACGCTGGTAGGGGTGAACCAGAGGTTGTTGATCTGGGAGGGCACTTGGATGTGAAGGTGGAAAGGCACCATTTGAGCCACTCAGCCTCCCTGCTGGCCCTGGCAGAGCTGTGGTGCCTGCCTGGATGCCGCTGCCCAAGCTGGTGCAGCAGAAGCAGGTGTGGATCCCAGGTGGTGGTTCGGGTACGTGTCCACGGTGGTCACCCCCAGAGCAGCCGTCCTGGCACGGGAGGTGTCACTGCTCCTTCAGAGCCTCACGGATCTCAGCTCTGCACTGGCGCTCCCCCTGCCTCTGCCGAGGTGTCCCTGCCCTGGAGGGGTGCTGCAGGATGACCCTCGCCTCTGTTCTGCCAAACTGAGGGGAGGAGGCTCTCCAGGTCTGTCAGCACAGGGCAGGTTTCCCCAGGACATGCCATTGCAAGGCTCCACCAGCTCCCCATGGAGTGTGGTCTCTGTGGTCAGGGGGCTGCCCCGACCCCCTTGCCCCTGGCACAGCCCCTCCAGGTGGGACAGGGTCAGTGTTGTGGGCTCTGGGGTGGCCAGGAGGTGGTGTCGGGGTGGGCAGGGTGCTGCACGTGCTTCAGTGATTGGTTCCTTCCTCTGCTCTTCCTGCGCTCTCCGTGCCAGCCCTCAGCTCCCTTTGCAGGCTCCTGGAGTATGCCCTTCAGCTCTTTCTCCCTTCAGCTTTTGCAAGATTAACGTTTTTCAATACTAGTCCAAGAACAAAAGAACAAAATTCTTCTTGCAAAACGTTCCAGCACCGTCCTGCCGCAGTGTCTCTTACCTGCAGTTAGTGAGAATCAAACCAAACTTCGAATATTCATTTGTTAGTTTACCTGTGAAATGCATTTTTAAAACCGTTCTTACAGCTGTTTGGGTGTTGCCACTTGATGTTGAGACTGCAAGGCTGCAAAGCCATGCTGCCAGCTAAACCATCCTGAAGCTTTTAGTTGTTCCTCAAGTGGCACAGCCCTTTCCCCAGGTTTTGCATGACCTCTGGGGATCTCTGTTGCTCTGGGGTTTCATCCGGCCAAAGCAGCTCTTCCAAGAGCCTGGAGGCCTTTCGGAGCCCTTGTTTAGAGTGACAGAACCATTTGGGTTGGAAAAGCCTTTGGAGATCGAGTCCAGCTGCTTCCCAAGCACTGCCAAGGCCATCACTGACTGTGTCCCCAGGTGCCACATCCATACAGCTTTTAAATTCCCCCAGGGATGGGGACTCCACCCCTGCCGTGGTCAGCTGGGCCAAGGCTGGACAGCCCTTTCTGGTAAGGAATTTTCCCAGTATGCAACCTGAGTCTCCCCTGGCCCAGCCTGAAGCCGTTTCCCCTTGTCCTGTCCCTGTTCCCTGGGAGCAGAGCCCGACCCCCCCGGCTGCCCCCTCCTGTCAGGGAGTTGTGCAGAGCCATGAGGTCCCCCCGGACCTCTTTTTCTTCAGGCTGAGCCCCTTTCCCACCTCCCTCAGCTGCCCCTGGGGCTCCAGCCCCTTCTCCAGCTCTGTTCCCTTCCCTGGACACTCTCCAGCCCCTCAAGGTCTTTCTTGTTGTGGGGGGCCCTACACTGACCCCAGCAAGAAATGTTGCCAGGCTTCACTCCCTTTCCATTTTCAAGCAACTCTGTGTCCTCTCTCTCCCGCAGGAGTTGAGGGTCTTGCTGCTCTCCCTGCTTGTGTTCCCAAGCATTCAGGGTACTTTCTCCAAGGTTTTTGAATAATCTGATGTGTTGAAGATATGTTCAGCAGTTTTCCCTCCTTGGGTTTTCCCCACAAAGCTCCCTCCCAGTACTGCAGGCCAGGAGGAGGCTGTGACTGAGCAGTTCTTGCAGACGGGCACTGATGGTGCCTCCTGGCAGGACTTGTCCCCTGGACCTGGCACTGGGCAGTGGCAGCACAGTGCTGACTGCATTCCCTCATTGTCACAAAAATCATGGAGCAGGGGTTCCCACAGTGCTTACACACCTTGTTTGGCTCCAGTTTGCTGCTTGTCAGGAGCTGTGTTCCTCAGGACTGTCAGTTCTGTGGCTGGTTTGAAGCTCCAGGTGAGCTCGAGGACATGGCAGAGCAGCAGGGTTTTGGTGAGATGCAGGTCAGGGTTTGTACTGTGTGCAGACAACTGCAGCCTCCCTCCCAGTGTTAGAGCTAAATGCCATGGGAGTGTTTATCTTTGGCGTGGTGTGGCACCCTCGCTGCTGGGCGGCCTCGGGAACCGCTCCATTGGCACAGGAGCCATGGCCAACCTGGCACTGAACCCCTGAGCTGCCTGCCCAGAGCTGGGCTCTCCAGAGTTTCTTCCGTGAGACCTGCTTTAGTACTCCCGCCTGGAGTGCTGTGTCCGTGTAGGGGCCCCCAACAAAACAAAGACATTGACCTGGAGCGAGTCCAGAGGAGGCCATGGAGATGCTCTGAGAGCTGGAGCCCCTCTGGAGCCAGTCTGGGAGAGCTGGAGCTGGAGAGCCTGGAGAAGAGAAGGTTCTGGAGGCCTTAGAGCCCCTTCCAGTGGGTTGCAGCCCAGCCCATGTTCTCTGTGTTGTCACCTGTGTGAAGGTGCTGTCGGGATCTGTAGTTGCTGTGACAGGTGACAGATGTGGCAGTGGTGTGAGTGGCCTGGGCGTGCCCGTGGGATCCCGTTGATCGGCGCTCCCCGCTCCTGCCACGCGCTGGCTCCGCTGGCACAAGAGGAACTGGCAAACAGGGCGGTGTCCTGCGCTCGGTAGCGTGGTCTGTGCTGTCAGAATGCCGGCGGCCACAGGGCTGGTGCCTGTCTGCTCCTCACTGGGAGCGTGTGGATGGCCCGGGGCGGGACCTTTGGCAGGACCCAGAGCAGCGGGAGCGTTCGGGCGCCTGGCTGAGAGCTGGAGAACCTGCCTGGTGGTGACTCACCTGCCAAGCTCATCCCAGTGCCTGGAAAAGTTTGGCTGTAAACTTCCCTGGTTGCAGAGGCAGCTTTAGTGTTCGTAGCCACTCCTCACCCCACGTCTTCAGCACTGGTGTGGCCATGTGAGTGCAGCTCTACAGAATCACAGAACCATCAAGGCTGGAAAAGCCCTGTAAGATCATCAAGTCCAACCATCAGCCAGCACCACCACCGTGTTCACTACTAAACTATATCCTCAAGTGCCACTTCCAGGGATGGTGACTGGGTTCAGCTGAAGGTGACCCCTTCCCTTTTTGTGGAAAAATTTACCTTATATCCAACCTAAACCTCTCCTGACGCAATTTGAGGATGTTTCGTCCTGTCCTGTCATTAGTTACCTTGGAGCAGAGCCCAATCCCCACCTGGCTGCACCCTCCTGTCAGGGAGTTGTGGAGTGAGAAGGTCCCCCCTGAGCCTCCTTTTCTCCAGGCTGAGCCCCTTTCCCAGCTCCCTCAGCCGATTCTCATCAGACTTGAGCTCCAGACCCTTCAGTACAGACCTGGTCCCACAATTAGGCGGCATTAAACGGTCAGGAAGACACTGACAATGGGCAGAGCTGGGCTCTCTGACCCATCCCGGGACACCCACCTGCATTTCATAGCAAATCTGAGGGTGCTGCAGTCAGATGTGCTTCTGCCCAATTAAATTCGGTGCCCAGTAGCTTTGTCCTTCAGCTGGGTTGAACGCTGGTGCTGGGAGTTCCCGTGTGGGTGGCACCATCGTGCTGGGAGATGCACGTAGTGCTGCCGTGGTGCCGGAGCCTCAGGCGTGAGCACGTGCTGGGCCTGTCCCCAGCGTGTAGCTGCTCTCTGCTCCCCTCCTACTGGCAGCTGCTCTCCAGAGCTGCAGCACCCCAAAGCTGGGGATGTGTGGGCTGGGAGAAGAGGTTTTTCTCCTTCTAAGTTGACTCGGGACGGCAAGTGTTCCCTGAGGAGCAGAAGGGCTGTGGGAAGAGCTGATGTGGCTCTGACAGGCTGTGCCTGTTTGGGTGAGGACGAGAGTACCCACTGCCCTCTGTCCGGGTGGCTGCGCCCCAGTCTCAGCTGCTCTCTGCCTGACTGAGCCCAGTCAGTGTCCCCTGGCCTCCCGCCGAGCACTGGGCTGGGTCACACCATCCCTGTGTCCTCTGAGGGATGCCTCTGCCTCTCATCAGCGTGTTCCCAGGCGCTGGTGGTGTCACCTCACGGGGGTGGCCTCGTGTACAGGGACGCATGCTGGGCACGCGGGTGACATGTGCATCTGTTCCAGGGCATCGTGGGGAACCTGTCCAGTGGCAAGTCGGCCCTGGTGCACCGCTACCTGACCGGCACCTACGTGCAGGAGGAGTCTCCAGAGGGTAAGGTTTGGTTCCCAGGGTGCCTGGGCATGGGCTGGGTCCTCACTCCTCTCCGTGGTGCTGAAGGTGATGCCAGTCCCTGCACCTCCTCCACCACTCTTGTGGGGCTCTGCAGCTCCCCTGACCCTCGTTTGGGGTGTCCCCTGCTTGCGCTTTGCTTACTGACTGGCAGCTTTGCTCCCCCAAGGTGGCCGGTTTAAGAAGGAGATCGTGGTGGACGGTCAGAGCTACTTGCTGCTGATTCGAGATGAAGGGGGCCCCCCTGAACTCCAGGTAGGAGACCTGTCCTTCCTGTGGTCCCTCCACACCCGTCCTGTTGGAGGGACTGGGGGGAGGTGTGTGCTGGCTGAGCCCGGTGTGTGGCTGCCCTTGCTGGCTGCTCCGGGTCCCCAGCTGCTCATCCACGCTGTAATCCTGCCGCGTCTCTTCAGTTCGCTGCCTGGGTCGATGCAGTGGTGTTTGTCTTCAGCCTGGAGGATGAGATCAGCTTCCAGACCGTCTACAACTACTACCTGCGGCTCTGCAGCTACCGGAACACAGCGGAGGTGCCGATGGTGCTGGTGGGCACACAGGGTGAGAGCGGCGCCTGGGCTTCCCCCACACCCCCAGCCTCAGGCGGGAGCGCTGGTGCCATGTCCTGCTGTCCTGAGGACACGGGGTGCCAGCCCCGTGAGCACATCGGGGGATCCTGCCCTGTGAGCCCTACATGGGCCTGAGGGACAATGCTGAGGCCCCAGCCCAGGGCCCCGAGGAGGGAGTTCCTGCTCAGACCATCTCAGCTTCCCCACAGAGAGCTGCCTCATTCCATGGAGCCACTTTCCTCTTGGAAATGGCATGATACCCTGGTGCTGCCTCCTCCAGCTCTGCCAGCACAGGCAGGAGGGAGCCTGGGGCTGAAGAGTTTCCTGTGTGACAGTAGAGAGCAGGAGCGGGACATGAATGTGCAGAAAAACTGTCCTGGCAGGACAGTTCCTGAGCACTGTGTGACCTGTTCCTGGCCAGGAAGAAGCTCTGAGGCCAGGAAGACAGGCAGGAGCAGCAGGAGGGAGTCACAGGGGGTCTCCTCCAGACCCTGTATTAAAAGCAGAACAAAGTTGTTAAACTTCGGATACTTAAAGATTGTGGAATGAATGTTAGGGCTGAGTGATCTTGGCTCAGGAATGGGGTGGCAGCATGCACTGTGGAGGTGCAGGAGTGGGCCAGGTAACGGGGTCAGTGGCTGTTGTTGTCCCAGACATGGAACCAGGCAAGCTCCTAGCCTTGGTACAGTCACACAACGTCTAGAGAGCCCGAGGAGGGCTTCCTCACAGTGCAGGTCCCAGTTCTCTGACCCCTCCTGAGAATGTTTGTTTGCAGCCCCCACTTGTCCCTGGCTTGTCTTCAAGGAGTTGGATTCCTCTTTGGAAGGAAGTTTTTCCAAAACAGGCAGGCACTTGGTGGCTGTCTGGGATACAAATTGAGCCTGTATTTTAGAGCTGTCCAGCAATGCCTTGGCTCTCGAGATGTCCCAGCAGAGTTGACTTTCTTGTTAAACCAGGAGGATTTCTCCCTTGGATTCTTTAACATGTAGGGCTTGGCCACAAGCCCTAAAATGGTGGAGACTGACAAATCCATTTTATTTGGCAGCTGGGGCTGCCTGGCCTTGGTCCCCACACCTCCCAGAGGTGTTCTCCCTCTGTCCACTGAAATGTCAGTGGCTGGGTGGTTTGGGAGATTGAGTCAGGTTCATTTTCAGAGATTTATCCATTTTTCTACAAACGTAGGACTTTGTGATCGCAGGCATTTATGGGGCAGTACTGTGGAGGTGGTTCCTCTGTGTGAAGAGAGGGAGGGAGGCCAGAAGTGTCGTGGGACTTGTGGAGAGGTGGGGCAGGGTCCTTGCCTTTCAACCCTCTTTCCCTTTGGTTTGCAGATGCGATCAGCGCCACCAACCCCCGCGTCATCGACGACTCCCGGGCACGGAAGCTCTCCAACGATTTGAAGCGCTGCACTTACTACGAGACCTGTGCTACCTACGGCCTGAATGTGGAGAGGGTCTTCCAGGACGGTAACTGCAGCCGTGTCAGGGTGTCCGGGCAGGACGGGGCAGCACTGAGGTCTCACGGAGGGGTTTGTGCTGCCCGGGCCCAGGGCCTCAGGCACCCACTCGCGTGCGGTGCCGCTGCTTTCTGCGCATGGATCTGGTGTGGGGAGCAGGACGTGCTGTGGTACAGGGGGTGTAAGGACCCCGTGTGTGGCGCGTGGGTGTGCGTGAGGGGCCACAGAATGGGGCTGGGCAGCACTTTCTGCCGCTCTACAGGGGCTGCCCTGTGGGTGCTTGTTCCAGGGAGCAGAGAGGCTGCGGGGGACAGTTGCACCCCCTCAGGGCAGCACAGCAGTCTGTGGGCCTGTGAGGACTTGGGGGGCTGCAGAGAGGGGCTTGGTGGCCTTGGCGTGGAGGAGAGGAGGAGTCACAGCAGGACTCAGGGGTGCTGGTATGAGAAAGCAGCACCTAAACAGCTGGATGAGGCAGCTGTTCCTCATGGGAACAGTGTGGGAGAACATTCCTGCTTAGACTTGCAGAGGGATCTGCAACACAGTGATGCTGAGGGGCACAGGGAACCTGCACCATCTCCTGGGAGTTTGCAGTCTGCTTAAATAAACTGTGACCTTGCCCTAAAGGAGATTGTGTGTTCCCTGTAGTGACAGGACAGGGGGGAATGGCCTGAAGCTGATGGGATGAAGTGTTTCTGGAGTGGGTAAGAGATTCTTCCTAGTGATCACTGGTGAGTCATGATGCAGCTGGTTTGGCATCTGGTGGATCCTGGTGCAGCTGGTTTGGAATCTTGTGGAGTCCCGGCAGTCACAGACTCTGTGAGGACCTTGCCTCCCACAGGAATCCAGTTTCCATCACACCTTGTCTTTATATGACTTCTTCCACACAAGTCACCACTCCAGATCCCAGCAGACCCACCCCAGGCAGGCTGGGAAGGATGTCCATTTCCCACAGCAGGAGTGGGAAGAGCTGCTTTCAGTGCCGAGGTTGCTTGCTTGCCTGTGCAGTGTGGAGTGTGTGCTGCACCTCCGTTCCTTCCCTGCCACTGTCCTGGGTCACAACCGATGGCTGCTGACCTTTTTGGGGAGCAGGTCAAAGTGCTAGCGTGAGAGCTTGAGAGAGTGACCACCCTGCCCCTTGGTGTTCACAGACAGCTCTTCCCACACCTGCATGTGGTGCTGCAGAGTGTGGGGGATGCTCCAAGGTGGAGAAACTGGGGTCTCCATCTTCACCAACTGCACAGGGATTCTCCAAGAACTGGGTGGCCCTGGCTGTTGCCACCACAGCTCAGGCAGGAGCAGCAGAGACCCTGTTCCTCAGAGCAGGTCCTGGGTGTCTGGTCTGTAGCCTGGAGCTGCGTGTGGTTGAGCTGTGCCGCGTCTGCACTGAGCATGTTGCAGTGTGTACCTGGTGGTGTTGAGGCTTTTGTGGCCGAGGCTGTGTCTGGGCAGTCAGGCTGCCAAAGGACACGTGGCAGGAGAACGGGGGTCACTTCCTCCTTGCTGGTTTCTTCTGTCCTGGCAGAAATCCCCCTGGAGGCTCTGCTCGCTGTGTGGGAATTGCGCTCCTCCATCCTTCCAAGTCCACAGATGTCACAGTGACTGCTGTGGTGAGAGGATGGGATTTTGGTATTGCCAGGTATTGCCAGGAGGTGGCCCTGACACAAGCAGGGACAGTGCCCTAGGCTGGGCTGTGTCCTGCAGTGTCTGATCAGCTTCAGGATGCCCTGAGGTGAGCCTGCCCTGAGGGGTGGTTGGCGTGGTCCCCTCACGGCAGAGCCCCACTGAGCTGGGGGCTGGTATGGAATATGTCTTCTGCCCTCTTGGCTCCGAAGAGGTCTGGTGAAAGAACTTCTTTTCAGGATTGCCCTCACAACTCCTGTGTGCAGAAATCTGGGGTTCAGCAGATGCCGGGACAGTTTGCAAGGAGCCAGCAGTGGGGGGTGGGGACCCTCAGTTCTTGGGCTTCACTTTAGGGATGGTTCTGTACCAAGCAAAGGTCAGGGAATAGTTTGTCAAGAGCCCCTTGCCATCCATGGTCACCTTGGCGATGTTCCTGAGGAAGAGGAGGAATGACCCAGTGCCGGTCCTGGAGGGTGCAGGAGGGACAGCAGCTGTGCTGCCTCGTGCTGTGGGTGACTTCTTGAGCTTCACCTCTCCTGCAGATCCCAAGTGCACGGTCCTGCCTTTCCTCTGCCCTGAGGGCAGGAGAACATGGCCAGCAGCTCCATGGCCCAGGACCTGTGGCTGAGGTGCTGGTGGCATTGCTGCTCTCCATCCTCCCCCTCAAACATGGGGCTACAGGCCCAGGCTCCAGCATGAACTCCTTGGGAGGCTCTGGATCCCCTGCCCAGGGGTTTGGGTTTCTGCAGCCTGAGTGGGACAGCAGGTGTCCCTCCTGGCCAGGTGTGACACTGTTGTGGCCATCAGGGTGATGGGCAGCATTGATTGCCATGTCTTCTGGGACAGTGGGGGATGGACGTGAGGGAGGGTTTGGCTGGACTGTATCAACAGAGGTGCCAAGAGTTTGTGCAGAAGGGTGCACCGGGCCTTGTGGGTCTGTAAGGTGACAGCCTGAGGGGTTCTCTGCAAAATCCTTGGGGGGGTCACTGGGGACCTTTGCATGCTCTTGCTCTGCCCAGACTTGGAGTGCTGGGTTTGCTTCGAAACGCTGAGCGATGCTCAGGTGCTGATGCTCACGGTGATGTTGGGCAGTGGAGCTGCTCAGGCTCTGCGGACAGGGCACACCTCACTGGGTGTACAGAGAGCTCTGTGTGGCAACCAGAGAAACCAGAATAAGCAAACAATGCCAAAGACTGGTGTCAGGGATGGCAGAAATTATCCCAGAAAAGTCTGACTGATGTTCAGGAAGTAGAAGAGACTGGGCCTGGCATGCAGAAAGGTGAAGGGTACCTCAAGGTGCCTCATTTCAGGACTGGGGAGATGTTATCCCTCCAGTGTGGTCTCTCTGGCCTTATGGTTAATTCCTTATTAGCAGTAGTGGTGTGGGATAACTGATGGGCAGAGCCTCTGTCAGGATCCTTTCCCACAACAGCAGTGGCTGAGGGTTTTTTCTGGATATTTCCTGGCCCCTGTGGGGCCTGAGCTCAGAGTGTGCCCTGCCAGCATTGGGACGGGAGGTGTTACCACGAAGAACATTGGATGCAGCTGGTTGGAGGAGAGGAAGGAGCTGGGGAGAGCAGGAAAGCAGCAGATTAATACGGTCTGTTTGGTGGGTGCAGCATGGGTTCCTTGCTGTTTCTGGAACTAATGTTTAGGTTGGGAGTCTGGACAGGCTCCTGGCTTTGTGAGAACCCAGTGGTGGCCCCATGGACTTTTGGCTGTGTCTGAGCAGGACGTGGCACCATGGCCAAAAAGGTGCCAGGACTCTGCAGTTGATGTTGGCATCTGACCTTTCCAGACATGTTCAGTCACACCACAGGTGTGGTACAACATCTTTTCTTCTGGAAAGGGAACGTGGCAGCTCCATTATTGCACAGATCCATGGCATGAGGCATGCTGGGGTGGGCATGGTATGTTCCCAGTGCCTACAGTTGCATTCATCTGAAAGATTCTTCCTTCTGTGATTGTGGGGGTACCTGGTCAAGTGTGCAAGAGAAAACCAGGAATGATGATGTGTTCTTCTGAATTCCCATCAGCCCAGCTCAATTGCTGTCATACTTTTGGTCAAGGTGTTTATTTCCAGAAAAAGCAAGAGATTGGGAAGGTTGAAATGCTATCATGGGCTGTTGGCATCAGGCAGCGAGTTCACAGGAACTGGGAGAGTAGTTCCTTGGGTTAATTTTCTGAACACCTAGAGCCTGTGAGGATCACAAGGGCCCAGACTGATGGAGGTGGCATTACCCAGGCAGTTCAGTCCAGTACCTGGCTCCTGGAGCTGCCATGAGGGGTGACTGAGAAGTGACTGACTGCCCAGGGATTCTCCTGCAGCAGCCCAGGGCTTGTCTCCATGGTGTCTGTGGGAAGTCACTGTTCTGTGTGATGCCCAAGAGGGCAGGTGGCCTCTGGGGACTCGGCCTGAGCAGTGCAGGCAGCCTGCCCCGTGCCTGCCCTGTGGCTGGGCCATGAGGCAGCGGGATTGCTGCTTGGGTGTTCTGCTGAATCCTCCCTGGGGTGGCAGGGGCACAGTCTGAGCCCCAGGTGTTGGTGTCAGTCAGGGGAAGGGCCTGGGTCTCCCTGAAGCCCTCCAGAAATCTGTGGGTGGAGGAAGCTGCTTTCTGGACTCTGACCCTGTCCCTTTTCTCCCTTTTGCAGTGGCTCAGAAGGTGGTGGCTCTCCGGAAGAAGCACCAGCTGTCCATCGGCCCCTGCAAGTCCCTGCCCAACTCACCCAGCCACTCATCTGTCTCCGCAGCCTCCATTCCTTCTGTCCACATCAACCAGGTGGGGAACGGGAATGGGGACAGCCAGGGACCTCTTGTGCTCTCCACACCCTCAGCTCAGTACCCAGCCATTCAGCCGTAGGCTCTTACCACTGCCCTAGCTCTTTGGAAGAGCAGAGTGGTGTCACCCTGGTGCTTCTTCCATAGCCCAGAGAAGCTGTGGCTGCCCCTGAATCCCTGGAAGTGCCCAAGGCCAGGTTGGACGGGGCTTGGAGCAACCTGGGATAGTGGAAGGTGTCCCTGCCCACAGCAGGGAGTGGGATGGGATGTACTTGAAGGTCCCTTCCAACCCAAAGCACTCCATGATTTTATGATTCTGTGACAGTTTGATGCTTGCTCTGAGGTCAAGTTTCATGTCTAAACCATTGGGTCTGGCACACAGTCCCCATACTGTGTCGTGCTTTGGCAGACACACAACAGAGCTGTGAGTGGTGTGTGGGGAGCTCCTGGGCAGCACAGGGGGGCTGTGAGAGGGTCATGCTCTGGCTGCCCCAGCTGGGCAGGCACAGCTGCTCATGGTCCTGCTTCCCCCAGACTCGGGAAGCTGATGGTCTACGTGCACATGCATCTGAGGGCTTCTGAGGGGCTTCTGAGGGGATGTACCTATGGAGAGGTGAGCTCAGTGGTGAGCTGAAGAAGCAGAACAGGGAAGGAGGTTCCCTCCCTTCTGCCAGAGGAAGGGCTCTGTGCTGTTGGTAAGGGTTGCCAAGGGCTTGGTGCGGGGAGGATGGTGATGCCATAGGTATTTGTTCCGTGATCCTGGAGCAGAGCTGAGGCAGCAGAGACAGGTCAGAAAGCAGGACGAGCTCCATGGTGAGGGGCTGGGGAAGGAGATCCTTCGGGCAGTCACCTCACTGTGTTCAGGCTTTGCTATGTTCCCAGTGCCTGCAGAAATGCTGGCTGGGCGTCTGGTGCAGAAGAAAGGAGAGATCCTGGGCTCCATTGCTCCCCAGGGCACTCAAGCAACAGATTCCATCTCTGGCGCAACTGGCATTCAGAATCACAGGATCTGTGACCTGGACTGCAGGAAATCTGCCCTGAGGCTGAGGAACAGCATGTGTAGCTGATGGGTTTTCCATAAGGGGATTGCCTTTGAAACTCTGGGGGTATCAGAACCTCCCAGCCCTGGGAGGACTCCTGGTCCCCCACCATGGGAGCCTGTCCCTGCACAGACCTGAGCCATATCTGCAGCCATCAGCTGGACCATTATATGGGGAATTTTCAAATATCCTCATGAAGTTTATACCTGGTTGTAGAGGCTTCTAAAGCTGGATTGAAAGTAGGTGGGTGCAGGTTTTTGCGGAGACCTGTGCCAGCTTCCTGGTGTTCCAGGTCACCTGGACACCAGCAGGTTCAGGTGAAGTCTGTGTTCAGGTGGATGGGCTGCTGGGAAGGCTGCAAAACAAGGTTCTGTCAGAACGTACTTGTGTCCAGAAAGCTGGGGAAAAGTTCAATGGGCAACATCCAAGGTGGAGAGCAAAGTCCCGGGGAAATACAGATTTGAGTGTCTCTGGTAATTTGAGGGTTTTATTAGCAAATTGTGTACAGTATGAGCCTGTCTGGGAAGGAGACAGAGAGAGATCACCTGTGCTGAAAGGGAAGCAAGAGGCTGATGGCCAAGGTCATAATTTCTCAAGGGAGCTGGACACTTGTTTAGTGTTTTCTTCCACTTCCAAAGTATGAGAAGAGTCCCAGTAAATATGTGCTGTTGGCACTGGCTGTGCCAGGCAGGCACTGTGTTTACAGTGAAGCTGAAAATGTTTTCTCCGTGCAAGGGATGGGGCTGCCAGACTCCCGGGTTCCCCAGTCTGAATCCAGTCACTCCTGTGACTCTGCGTGGAACCTGCAGGAGTAGCAAAAACGTTTGGGAGAGCAGAGACCCTGACACAGGAGGAATGTACGCACTTGACTGATTTAGCTGAGGAACGAGTGCAGAGATAGGCCAAACCTGATGTAAAATACACAGGTGTGACATGAAAGAGCTCCTTAAGGAAAGGCAGCATTGGAACCAAAGGGGTGGATTTAGGACCAGCTACGGGGAAGCAAATTTTGGAAGAATTTTCTGACTGCAGGCCATGAGCTTTGTGAGGTGTTTGCTCAGAGCCGTCCCTGCTTTCCTCTCCTTTCCTTCCCACAGAGCACCTCTCAGCACGGCTTGCAGACGACGTCTGTGTAGAGGTGAATTCTGGCTGCCTGCTCGGGGACAGACCTTTGCTCTCTGTACCTTGCTGTGCTCCTGTTTTGGCGGGAGGGATGTAGGGAGCTGGTGGGAAGCAGAGCTGTGAAGGGAAGTAACTCGGCATGCAGCTCACAGGGATTGCAGCTTGATGGGCTGTGCCCCCTCCCCAGACCTGCTCTGGGCCTGTTCAATGACATGTCTCTCCTGTCCTCAGCAAACCTGGGCCCCACAAGGGTGATCAAAGTTAATTTGTGTTTCCAGGGCCTTGTGTGGCCCCACCACAAACCCTCTCGATGCCAGGGACCCATGCAGCGATCTTTGCCCTGGTGTTTGCACGTCTCTCCCCCATTACTAAAGACACTTCTAAAAATAGTGAAGGAATGGTGAGTGATCCTGAAATGCTGTGAAGTATTTCCCTGTTCTTGCATGGGCTCGGAAATGAGGTTCTGGAGCTGCTCCCCACTGTTCTCAGGGAAAATCCAACTGGCTTTGGGAAACAAATTCATCCGTAACTGGCAGTTCTGACAGGGAACTGGGCAGAGCAGCACACACACTGAGGTGTGTGCTCAGGCTGCCCGTGTGGGAGGGCACAATGCCCACGTGGGTATTGGGGAGCAGTGCCCTGGTGTCCCCTGCTCCTGGCATGGTGGGGCAGCTCTGGGAGGGGGTGGACAGGCTCGCCCTGCCAGGAAGGACCAATGGGAGTGGTGGTGTTTGTGGAGCGGAGCTGAACTCTGTCATGCCTGAGGGCCTGGGGCTCTCACCAAGGTTTTTCATTTGCTTTTGCAAGTCAAAGAGCAGTAACTGGCACAGGGAAAACAGGAAAAAGGCTCTCAAGGAAGAGTTTAGGAGCACGGGACTTAACATGGAGATGAGGTGGAGAGAAGCCAGACAAAAAACACAATTAGGAGCTTTTGTTTGGCTTGTGCCACAGGTATCAGTGTGCACGGGTGAGATGCACTTGGGACAGAAGGATCCAAGGGGACCCTTCCAGTACTGCCTGGGAGGGCAGGAGGAATCCCTGGAACAGTGGGACTGGCATTTAGGGGCAGGAGGAATCCCTGGAACTGGGATTGGCAGTACTGCTCTGGGCCTGGTCTGCAGGGACAGCTCTGTCCCCTGGAGCTGCCAGTGGAAGAGGCACTTCTCTTGGAATGGGAACAAGGGGTCCCCCACAAATGGCTTCTTATGGTAGGTAGGAGCTGGGAGCCAGCCCTGCCCTTTCTCTTGTTCTGGTCACAACTCCTCTGGAAGCTTGACACTACTGGCTGAACCAAACCGACTTTTTTGGAAATGGCCACTGCTTGTCTGGTCCGTCAGTCGGACCAGTCCAGCGTGGTTACTGGGAGAGGAGAGACTCCAGAGGACCCTGCTGATTTTGTTACCCATCTGTCTGGAGGATTATCTTCTCCTGGGACAGGGCTGCTGTGGATGTGTCCTGGTCTCCTTGCACAGTGGATGATCCTCTTGGGAACCAGCCAAAGGCCCTGGTTTCATTTCTGCCTTTGGGAGTTTGGGGTTTTTTCTTTTATTCCACAGCAGTGCCTGGAGCCTGGAGGATGTTGCTCCACCTGTGGGGAGGGGAAGGGAGGTGTAGGAGCAGGTCAGCCCTGGTCAGGGTTTTCCACCAGCTCTCACGAGTCACTAGATGTGCTCAGCGGGTCCCTGACCCTGGGTACTGTGTTCAGCATCAACCTGGTTCTCTGCTACAGCAGGAGCCAGGGCCAGCCCTGGTGTCCTGCACTCCCCTGGGGACACAGATCTGTCCCTTTGGCCTTCCCAGCGGCTTGAGGGGTGTGGGTCTGCACTCCCTGGAACAGGCACCTTGTATTCCCCAGAACCCAGCAGCCCCAGGGAAGGCTCTTGCCTGCTGCCTTGGGCTCTCCTCTCTGTATCTTGCCCACGCCTGTTGCTGGGTGAGCAGGTTGGATGGGTTTGGGAATCCCACTCCTCACTTGGCCCTGACTCCCACCTTGCTCCCTCCTGGCAGCTCCTGGCCCTTGCCTGCAGGGAGGGGATGGGAGTTTCTTGGGCCAGTGGGTGCTTGCAACACCTGCAGAGTTGTTCTACCTGATTTCCTCACTTTTGCTGCCCCATTCTCAGTCTTTCTTCAGGGCCTCTGGGGTGCCTTTGGGAGTTCCCCAGGCTGTGGGTGAGTCACTGTTGTGTTTGCTGTGGGATGGCAGTTTGTCTTTCTGCCAGGAAGCTGGTTCCCAGCAGCTGGCAGGAGGTACCACAGGTACCCCATGCAGGTACCTGGCAGGCTGGTGGAGGGAACTGGGTGTCCCCCTGGGCCGTGGGAGCTGCTGCCATCCCCGCCGTGCTCTGGGCTGCCCGGTGTCAGGGCTATTCTCAGTGGCCTCCGTATGCCCTCCTGCATGGGCTCTTTGGGGGCACTGGGAGGGCCTTCATCCAGACTTCAGTGAGAGACCAGACAAAAGAGGTGGAAAATCAAAGTTTGCAAGTGAAATGAAGGCCCGAGGGCAGCTCACCTGAGCTGGTAACAGTGCTCACTGGCCTGCTGTGGCACGTTCTGTCAGAGCTCAGGAGCTGCAGCGGCAGGCGCTGGCGTTT
Organism: Daphoenositta chrysoptera; assembly: GCA_013397915.1. Lineage (NCBI taxonomy): Eukaryota > Metazoa > Chordata > Aves > Passeriformes > Daphoenositta > Daphoenositta chrysoptera. Next base: position 145,801 of record VZRO01006241.1, read on the forward strand.
CCTCGTGGAAGCCCGTGTCCCATTGCCTGCTCCTCTCATGGTGCCTGCATTCCATGGTCCATATGCTCCTCTGGCTTCTCCCCTCTTCCTGCAGACACCGGGTTGGTGTTTGCTCTTTGTGCGTGCTCTTCCACTCAAATCCCTTCCCAAACTACTTGTTCCGTCTCAGGCCTTTTTACACCAGGAATTGCTGCCCCTGAACTCCAGCTGTGTTCTGTCCTTCCCGGGCACCCCTGGCACTCTTGATGCTCTTCCACCGGTTACACACTAACAGGAAGGATGTGTCCCATGGGTGTTTTACCAAGTTTTCAGTTCCCACCGTGTTCTCAGATTCCAGTGGTGACCACAGGTGGTTGTTCAGGTCCACCAGCAAAGTACCTGCCAATAGCAGACACATGGTACTGGCCCAAACCTTATCAGGGTTCTGCCACATTCCTGAGATTTGTCCTGTGTCCCTGGATCCCACCGAAGTTCTGGAGTTCCCTGTTCCAGTGGAGTGATGGTGGCTCAGGATTGCCTGTCTGAGCCACTCTCTATCTTTGAGGGACTTTCTCCTCTGCCCCTAAACTCGTGGGAGCTCACCTTCATAGCCTGGTGTGAACCATCCTGCAGCTCCAGAGCCCTTCCTGAGGTTTGGCTGTCTGTGGGATGTGGGAGGCTCAAAGGCCAGAGTCCTTTGTCACTCAAGGACAAAGTAACCTTGGCTCCAACAACATTCAGTCTTGCAGGCTAAGGAAGGTTATTCTGGCCAGACAGAAATGACACACAGGACTGCAGGGAGTAAGTGAAATATAAACCAGGGTGTAGCAAAATTTCTTCCTTGAAGCTTTAGTGTCCATCACCTGCATCCATAGGTGCTCTGTTCCTGCAGCTGTTCCAGCTGCTCTGGCAGGAGCTCAGACTCTGCAACGTCCTCTGAGCTGGCTCTTCCCCACAGTCACAGCATCATGAACGTGCTGCCAAGGTCACCGAGACATGCCCAAGCATGGCCAGGAGCTGATCTTGGAGGGGCATGGGGAGCTGGGCAGCCATGCCCAGCTCACTGCTCCGTGTGGCAGGTTATTTGTGCTGCAGCATCCTCCTTCTCTTCCTAACACTTGGAATATTTCACTTTCTTTGACCTAGTTCACACATGATGAATCAGTTGAACACAGACTGCGCATGTGTGCGCTTGGTTTCCCTGGCCCTCCTCCCCTGCGGCTCTTCCTTCATCACAGCACCTGCGGAACTCCTGTGTGGGTGTTGGGCCCGGGATTCCCAGGAGCTCTCTCTGTTGAAGGCTCAGAAATCACTGGCAGGTGACATGTTGCTTTGCCCCTTTGTGTCCCTGGTGGTCCCCCCTTCCCTGGGACTCGACAGCAGAACCTTCTTGTCCAGCGCAGGGTTCCTCAGCCTGCAGAGGAGCTCCCTGGCAGCATTCCCTTCTCTGGACAGAGTTCCCAGCATTTGCTACTTGTGGAAAAGCACAGCCAGACCAGGTTCCCTCTCGTTTTGTGTTTTGGGACTCCAGAAATGTTCCTGTTTCCAGACAGGCTGGGATGGTCCTAGCCACCCACTTGCTCACAGCATGGAATTCCTGTTCTTGCTCTGCCTCCGTGAGGAGAAAGCTGAAATGCTGCTTGGGTGGCTCTTTCCTCTCTTAAGTTCTCATTGTGTCTTCTCCCCATTTCTCCTGTCAAAGATGAGGGGATCCATGGCTTGGGTGAAAGTTGCACCTCTCTCTGAGACCGGGCTGTGGGTCATGGTCGCTGCTCTGCCCACGCAGCCCCTTTCACACTTCCAGCATTCCTGAACTGCTTGTCTCAGAGTAAGGTTCTGATCCCACTGGGGATGGGGGGGTCTCTCGTGGAGCCCCTCCAGCAGATCATCACCCTGCGTGGGCTCCACTCCTGCTCAGAGTGTAGGCGGGATGGAGGAAGTCACCGGGCTGCTGATGCCACCACTCTGTGAGTGTGGAGCTGGGAGGAGGTGGGCTGCCCCTTCTGGGATGCTGGATCTCACCTGCTCTTCTAGGGACAGCTCCTCCATGCGTTTCTGAAATCCTGTTCTGGGACTGCCAGCAGCTCGTGCTGCTACGTGCTGTGTCACAGTGGATGTCCTGGGCTGCAGATCTGAAATGCTTCCATGCAGGTGCTGTTTCTGGCATGTCCCTAAGCCCCTGTCCAGTGGCTGCCCACACTGCTGGCATGGCCAGGGTGGAAGTGAGCAGCCTTGTCTGGAAGGGATGTATTGGTGATGTGGGTGCATGGCTGCACGGTTGGATCTTCCTCTTGCTGTGAAGTCCAGTGAGGTGCTAGTGAAGCCCTGTGTGCTCCCAGGCATAGGCCACCCCAGGCATGGCTGCGGTGGTCTGCAGGCACAGGAGGTGTGTGCCAGCCCCAGGGTGTGCTCAGATAGACCTCCAAACCAGCAGCAGAGATGGGTTTCACACAGAGCTTGAGCTTGGGGTGTGGCACTCTGTGTTCAGGACACAAGAAAGGTGAAGGCTGGCCTGGGGAGACGCATCCCCACTGGCATCACGGCTGTCCTCATGAGACAGGTATGGATGAGTGGGACTTGGAGCTGGGCAGGCTCTGGGCTGCCTTGCAGTCTCATGTCTGCTCATGTCTGATGAGCTAAGAGAAGAGGAAGGGAATGACTACCCAAGGAGAGTGACCCTGGTCCTGTGTTCTGGGAGCAGGCGGAGGTGCCCTAGCAGTGCCCCTCAGCTATGTGGGACCCCACTGCCCCAGGCCTTGTTCCACACCTGTGTTTGGAAGGGCTTCAGCTGGGTTTCTCTGGCCATTTGCTGACCTTCTCTTTGATTTCAGAACTTGAACATTTTACTGGTGAAAAAACTAGAGCAGAAAGAGAGGAAAGGCTTCCCAAGGCCCTCTGTTGAGCAGGAGCAGTGCCTGGCATTGGATGTCCCTCTGGGTTGCCCAGAGAGGTTGTGAGCTCTCCATCCCTGGAAGTGTTCAAGGCCAGGTTGAATGAGGCTTGGAACAATCTGTTCTAGTGGAAGTTGACCCTGCCCATGGCAGAGGGTTGGAACTAAATGGTCTTTAAGGTCCCTTCCAATTGAAATGCTTCCATGATTTTTTGGATGTCACCCTATCTTAGTCCTGTGCAGCACTCCCTGCCTTGGCATGAGGCTGCATGGGGCAGGTGGTGTTCCTGCAGTCGTGCCCCCAGGCAGCCTGTCTCTGACCTCTCTGATCATCCGTTTCCTCCTCCAGGCCACCAACGGTGGAGGAGCCTTCAGTGACTACTCCTCCTCCGTGCCCTCCACCCCGAGCATCAGCCAGCGGGAGCTACGGATTGAGACCATCGCTGCCTCCAACACGCCCACCCCCATCCGCAAGCAGTCCAAGCGGCGCTCCAACATCTTCACGGTAAGCAGCACAGGGAGCCCAGGAGCTCTGGGGTGGGTTTTCAGCAGAGGAGAGGGGAAGGGAGTAGGTCACGGCAGCCTGACCCCACGGGCTCTCCCACACGGCAGCCCGTGCTGTGCTGGCAGGAGGGCCGGGGATGCAGGAGTGTGCGTGTGTGGGAGGGACCTTCTGTGTGTGCAGGGACCGTGGTGCTGCGAGCTGCTTCAGGCGGAGTGTGCGTGCACGGGGGAGCATCTGGGAGCAGGACATTCCTCGCACACGTAGGAGTGTGCAAGGATGCACTCGTGTGGGTGTGTAGTGCGTGTGAGCTCCTGCTCGTTACAAGGAGTGCAGCTGTGCGTGCACAGCACCAGTGACTCTGCTCATCCTCTCCTTGGGGCCGCATACCCCGAGCGTGGCACGGAGCCCCTGGTCACTGGGCCTCCTGTTTGGTGCCGGTGATGCTGTGCCCAGTGGTGCTGTGCAGAGCTCAGCACCTGGCATGGGGCCCCACTCCTATTCCTGAATCCTGCGTTTGCGTGACTTGAGCAGGGCACTTGGGAGCTGCTGTGGGTGTGGAGGGAGGGAAGACAGAGGGGAGGCAGTGAAGCTGAGGGCCCCAGGTGGAGCAGGGTACATTGGCAGCTCTCAGCTGTGCTGGTTGCCTTGCAGCCTGCCTCTCTGCACGCTCTCACACCGTGCACACGCCGTCCACGCAGTGTGCACAGTCCTGCCCTCACACTCACCCTTGCTCTGAGCACAGCCATGAGTGTCCCCTCACTGTGAGCACACACGTGTCCCAGTCCCATGTCTAGCGTAGGTGTAGCCTCTGTTCCCTGTGTACGTGTGCAGGCTCCGGCCTTTGCTCCTCTCCCCATCTCAATGTGCTTTCCAGCCACCATTGCTCAGCACACTGTGTTTGCTGTTTGTGGAACCGGCCACCACAAAGCCCTTGTACCTGTTGCACCGTGTCGCCCTTGTGACCAGCCGCTAGTGCTCTGAGCCCAGACCACACAAATTCAGTGTCCTGTGCCCCATTCCTCTCACTGCACCATTGGCATCCCAGATTCCCCACTCCTTGTGCTGGGAATGTGCCCATCTCCCTTGGCTTCTGACATCCTGGAAGCTTCTGCGCTGGCCTCCCGAATACTCTGTGTGTTCCCCCCGCTTGCATCTCATGCACCCCCAGCTCTCTGTGCACGCCCCAGGCCCGCACTCGCCCAGTCCGTGTGCTGTGGGCGGGTGGGCTGTGCTCCCCATCCCCTCCTGCCAGCACACACCGCCCCTTGCAGCAGGTCCCGCTCCGAACGCATGGTTGTTCCCTCACTGCCTTCCCCTCGGTGTGCTCAGCCCCTCTCGGGGGCCCTGTAGCTGTCCCGTTGCCGTGGCCGTGCCTGCACTGCACGCAGCGCTGGCGGATGCTCGCTGCCCGCCCCGCCGTTCTGTCGCTCGTGCTTGCTGCCGTGCCCCGGTGCGGGCGCTCACACTCTGCCCCCACCCATCCTGCTCGCCGCGCGCCGACGCGTCCGGACTCGCCGCCGGCTCATGTTCACGCTCTCTGGAGCCCCATGCTCGCTCACTCGGGGTGGGCACACGCTTGGGGGAGGAGGAGGGCAGCTTGCTGCGGGGCTTACGCTTGTTCGCTGTGGACGTCATCATGCGTGTAGGGCTCTCACGTGCTCACTCATCCCGGGCTCACGCTTGCTCTGCTGCGGGCTCACCTGTGCTCGGCCGGCGCGAGGGCTGGGGCTCACCTCACCTGCTTGCTCGTGTGCTGGTGCACATCCATGGCTCACGTTGACGTCTTCACCCATCTGGTCGTGGCAGCAGCAGCAGCTCCCGACACCTCCTGCAGTGGGACAGGACCAGGAAGGGCGGGAAGGGAAGGAAAAGGCAGGCTGTTTTCTGCCACTAGCTTTTCCCAGGCAGACAGCGCAGGTGTAGCCAGCAGCCCTTGTCCTAGTGGGGTCCCCAGGTGGGCACAGGCCTCTCCGAGGTGCAGTGCTCGGCCCAGCTCTGGGAGCCGCTGCAGCCCCAGTCCCGAGCTATGCCTGACTCCTTTGCTCCTCTTCTCCTCTCCTCCTTCTCCTTTCCTTCTCGTCCTCCCCGTTCTCCTCCTCCTCTTCCTACTCCTTCTCTTACTCTTCCTTCTCTTCCTCCTCCTCTCCTCTTCTACTCCTCTCCTTCTCCTCTCTTCTTCTTCTCTTTTCCTCCTCCTCTCTCCTGCATTGGCTCCTCTCCTGCTCCCCTCCCACTCCCCACTGGATTGCACCCCCCGGGGGGTCTGCGTGCCCCAGAGCTCCAGGTGGAGACAAACTCTGCGCCCACCTGCGCCTTGAGGCTCCCTCCCACTCCTGACCCCCAGCCCCAGCCCCGACTGCTGCTGCCGCCGGCACCCACTCCGTGGCCTGTCCGTGCTGTCTGCTGGCACCCATCACTGACAGACTCATGTCCGTGTTCTGAGTATAACTTGCCAAACTCTTTATTCTTTCGATATTTGCAGATATGTGCCACTGTTTCCAACTTTTCATCAACAAAAAGGCCTTTCCAACTCCTTCCAAATTAGAAGATCCAGGTGGTTACACACGGCACCTCTGTACAAATTCTCTCACTTTTCATTGCCTCTCCAGGGCCGGATAAGGGATGGGCACTGGGATTGATCTAAGATTAGAGGCTCGCCCGCCCTCCAGCCAGCATGGGTCCCCCCCTCGGAGACACGCAGGAGCCTTTTAAATCCCCCCAATGTAAAGTCTAGGAAGCGCTGAGACGGCCTGCGCCTGCACTTTAAGCTGGGACATTTCTGGGCCTGCTGGATGCTGTCTAGGCACTGCCCTTTCTCGGGGATGCCAGGCGGACGACCCTCCTGGGACGGGAAGACCTGCAGACCCACCGGGACCGGGCGACAGCCGCGCATGGAGCTGGATGGGCCAAAAGACGCTTTGCTGCTGCCTGCGGGAGCCGCTGCAGCGCCTGCCGCTAGCACTCCGCTCCTTCTTCCCTCCTGCACCTCTGCAGCCTGCATGGACTCCTGCTCCTTCTCCTCTTCTCCTCGCAGCCGAGCAGCCATCTGTGTCTCTTTAGTTTTCTTCTCTTTTGATCTCTTTGTTTGGTTCTGGGCCCAAAAGCTGGTGAATCGGTGTCCCAGGCGCGCGGGGCTCGTATCCCTTTCTGATCCAAAGCACACGGGGCCCTCCTGGACTGAGGGGGTGTGTAGGACTCTCCAGAGAGACGCTGACGCTGCCTCCTGCCATTGTTGTGATTCTGAATGTATTGGTTGTGCTCCATGCCATGTATGACTTGGTATTTCCCTCTGTCCTAAGCACTTTGAATGAGTTCTGCTCAACAGACTGTAAATTTCATATTGTATTTATCAGAGTTTGCTCTCCCCGCGGCCCTCGGGCGCTGGTGGGTCCCGCTCTCGCCGCTCTAGACGTGTGGTAGATATTTATTGTCCATGCTCTTTTGTAAGGGGCTGGTATCTCTGCCCGGTGACCTGTGCTACTTTGTATGGTGCAAGTGTGTTACCAGAATAAATCTGTTGGATTAGTAGAGGTGTGAGTTCCTTCACTGCCTGAGCCTCTCCTGCTTCCATCCATGCTCCACCTGCATCCCATGCCATTTCTGTCTGTCGCCATGTCCTGTGTGCCCCACGGGAGGGGGGGCCCACATAGCCCCGCTCTGCCAGGAGGAGGACAGCTCTGCTTGCAGTGGGGGGAGAGGAGATCTTGCTGGGGGGCTGGGCTGGAGTGTCCCGAGTGTCCCTAGAGGGGCCGGGTGAGGGCCCGGCTGCTCTGTGCGCTGGGAGAGCTGGCCTGGGGGAGAGCAGAGTGGTCTGGTCTGGTCTGGAGCCTGCTGGGGATAGGGGACCGTGCGTTTTGGTCTCCCGTGCCCAGCTCTAACACGCCTGTGTCTCTTCTCTTCCAGTCTCGGAAGGGCGCGGACCCGGAGCGCGACAAGAAGGTGCCGGAGTGTAAAGCGGACAGTATTGGCAGCGGGCGGGCCATTCCCATGAAGCAGGTTCGATGCTCCCCCTTTGCCCGCTGCGAGCAGGGTCCGGGGAGCGCGGGCTGGGGCGCCTCCGCTGGCTGGGGGCTGGTTGGTGCCCCTCTGCCCCGGGGGCTGCCGGGCCTGGCCGCGAGCGCCGTGCTGGGGGTGCCGGTGTGGACCCTGTGCTGTGGGNGTGGTTCCAGCAGATGGCATCCATGCCCCACGCCCGCTGCAACCCCCGCCACAGCCTCTCTCTGCTCCTTTCCTGCTCTTCTCCTCTCCTGTTCCTTTCCACTGCTACCCCTGCTCCTGGCATGACAGGAAGGGGATTCCCCTCCTCATGGGCTACTGCAAAAAGCTGTGAGCACAGTGCCCACACTGTGAGCCTTTGGGAATCTAAGGGAGGCACTGCTTCCTCCAGCAGCAGTGTGTTCTGCTCCTGCCTCCTGGCTTCCAGGGAAGCTTGAACTGCCCGGAACCAACCCAGAGCATTGCCTGCCTCTGTGTGCATCACTGGCAAGCAGCGACGGGTGATGTCCAAGCGGTGTGGATTGGCTGGGTGGTGTTTCCACCAGGATCTCCTTGTGTTACAGGAAAGACTGATACATACGCTGTGTGGTAGTGCCTGGTTGTGCTCCTGCCTTGCACGTTGTGCCCCCGTTGTGGATCCATTTTCCCCTGACAGTCCCTGCTGGCCTCTCTGTGCCCCATGTGCCCCCCAACGCTGCCAGGGCTGAGTTGCATAGGGCCAGTTGTGTCTCTGCATTGCAGGAGTGCTGGGACATGAGGCAGGAGAGTAGAGTCTATGTCCCCACCAGGTTCTGGCTGCCTGGTACCATTCCGTGCTGAGATTCCATGGAGAAGGACTCAGTGAGGCCAGGCTAGCTGAGGAGTGGAATGGTGGGTCAGAAGAGACAGACCCTGCTCACTGCTGGAGCTGCCAGAGCTCCTGCCCTTCCCTGCCCATGGAGTAACCCTGCGGCAGGTTTGTGCAGGGCTGCTGGTGCCCCGGGCAGGGGGGCGTGCTGGAAGGAGGTTGGTGCTGGGAAGGCAGCGTTGGGAGGATCAGCTGTGGGGCCAGAGGGAGCAGTGACAGGAGCAGCAGTGCCTGGGGTCACACACGGGGGCTCTGCTCCTGAGGTGCCCAAGTTTGGCACAGCCCCAGCAGGAAGAGGCAGCCCAGCTGCGTGCTGGGCCATGCCCTGCTCTCTGCAGCACAGGGCCTGCAGGCGTGCGGTGGGTCGCTGTTGTGGTGGGTCACTGTTGGTGTGCGGGGGTCTCTGGCCTGGGGGGGTTGCTGGTTGCGGTGGGTCGCTGGTTTGCAGTGGCAGTGCCCGTACGCTCTGTTTGGGGTCAGCCCAGCCCGGGCAGCAGGGGAAGCGGTGGGTGGCGGTTCTGTGGTGAGGTAGGGGAGGCTGAGAGTAGAGCAGCTGGAGCCCTCAATGAGACCTGACTCAGTTGCTCAGAACCTGCTACTGCCTGCCGGAGGGCTGGTCCTGGGAGGGCCCTCACCCCCTCTCCCTCCCCCCCTTCCCTCCCTGATAGCCTTTCGTGCCTGGACCTTTGGGTTCCCTTTTCCAGGATCTCCCTCCACTCGGCAGGGCAGGATGATTGCTTTACCTGCTCCTGTGTCTCCGTGCTGCTGACAGGGCCTGGCCTTGCCTGGTCTGCCAGAGGCTGTGTTGGTTTACTGGGAAGGATTAAGTCGTTCCATACTGTAGGCAGGGCAGTGCCGTTCCTGTGTGAAATGGGGAGAACTGGGACCAGCAGAGGCCCAGCTCTGCAAACACAACCTGTACATATTTTCTGGGCTTTGCAAGGCAGAGGAGATGCCAAACTGCTGCCTGGTTCAGGACTAAGTGGAGGGACTACTTAATCATGGCAGCAGCAGCTCACAAGGACAGCCTGGAGCAAACAGTTCCCGTGGAAGACCCAGGTCCATGCTGGATTCAGGACTGGCACCTCCTGTACCCAGAGTTGCAAGAGGTGATTTCACAGAGATCCTGGCAGTGATTTCACAGGAACATATATGTGGGGGGAAGTGGTGTTGCACAGGTGGACACTAGCTTGTGCCAGCAGATACCCACATGTGGCTTGTGGGGATGGGGTTGTCAGGGGGTCCAGAGGGAGGTTAGCACTGCAGTTTGGCACGTTCCTGCCGTGGCCCTACGCCACAAGGAGTGATGACTTGGTACCACCAATGGGGAGAGGAGCTCCCAGGAGATGTAGCTCTGTATCACAAACACTCAGGAAAGGGGACGGTCACTCTGGTCTCTGGTGTGGACCTGCCCCTTCTGGAAGATGGTGGAGGTCTCATTCCTGGCTGTCTCTGAGTTGCATTGGGAGAGCGGGGCCTTGAGTTAGTTTTCCTCTTAGACCCCCCAGTGGCCCTGCCCAGGCGTAAGAGCAGAGAAGCCGGTGGGTTTGGGGCTGTGAGTAAATGTGCAGGATCCTGTGGCAGATGTGCAGGATCTCCTGCCTGGGGTTGTGGCCAGCACTGCACTGTTCGCTTCCCTTGGCATGGGCACTGCTGGGCTGGCATGTTCAGTGCTGAGGCTGCTGGCAGCTCACCTCGGGAGCATTTGGGTTCCTCTGCTTGGAAGAAGGAGGCTGGTCCGTGCTTACATTGCCAACCGATGGCTGAAGGCAGCGAGTGCTGTGGGGCAGCAGGCTCCCCCATGACATCCATGGCTGCAGTCACTGTGATCCACGGTCCCTTCCTGGTCTCTGTGAGGACATAATAAACCCTGGGAAGCTCTGGCAGCCCTCCTCAGCATGCGAGGCCTGGGGTTTGCATGGAGCCAGGAAGCAGGAGGCTGGGCTGGATGCTGCAGAAAGGAGAAACACTGGGGAGACTTGGCTGAGGAGGTATGTGTTTTGCTACTGCAGGGTGCTTGGTTGTCACTTGTCACCACCTTCTCCAGCAGAGCACCTCTGGGTGACCTGATCTGTCTCCCTTATGCACGTCTGGAAAAAAAGGAGCTCCCCAAGGGGACAGGTGAGACTCTGGGTGTTGGTGCCCCCCCACACCTGGAACAGCACCTATGCACCCTCCAGGGAGCTGGTGCCTCTGCCAGGGCTGCTCTGTGCCAGGGATCCGGGGTCCCTGTGCCGCAGTGTCCTTTTGGTGATGGTCCTGCAAGGCTGGAAGAGTTCCCTCATAGATGGACACTTGTCTCTGAGAAGTGGGTTAATTAGGCTAGGAGATGAAGCTTCTTCAGCTGTTTGTTACTGGGAATGAGCTCCTAATTGCACATCTACCAGATCTTTCTGGGAAGGCTGCATAGTGCACGCTGGCAGCCTGGGGGTCCCCTGGCCCCTGGCCTGGCTCTGCTTGGGCCGTGCACTCCAGCAGGGCCCAAGGCGGGTGACTCCTCCTCCTTGGGAGCTGGGATCATGCTGGGAGCTTAGATTACATTTAAATTGCCATTTGCATTTTCCAATCAATACGCGACTTCACAATTAAGTTTGGTGTTAAAATTCTTAGCAAAAAGTGAGTGGAAGGGAGATTTGTGGAGTAAACGAGTCCTCTGGGGGCCATCGCCGCTCCCTGCTTCATTACGCTGCATATTGCTGCTGCTGCTTTTACTGTGCACCAGCACAGCCCAGCGCGGCACAGAGCCGGGCATGGCCCACGGAATGCCGGGAAGGGGATAAAGACTGGGGAGAGGAAGAGGGTCGGGCTGTCCTGCCGTTTGTCTCTGGCACCTCCTTCCCTTTATGTGTGACACGGGAAGAAACTTGTGGAAGAGTTATTTCCTGTAAGTCTTCCCACAAGGTGCAGAGGGAGGTTGAGGACCGGCACAGGGGTCTCGGAGCCGCAAGGAGCCTGGCTGGGAGGCTCGTGGGGAGCATGCACAGGAGCGTGGGTGGACAGCCTCAGCCGTGGGCTGTTCCCACTTTTGGACTCCTGTTCCTTCTGGCTTTCAAAACGGAGCTGTAGTGCTGGGTCCTCCTTTCTGGCTTGGAGTTTGGTTGTGCTTCAGTTTGCCAAGTTGCAGGTTTGAGGCTGACCTAATTGCAGCCGAACTGTCCTCTGCAGGCAGCATGTGTTTGGGGCACGCTGGGAGTGCTGGAGTAGGTGTTTCATAGCATCAGGGTGCATTGGGTTGAAGACACATCGAGGAGAGGAGAGGAGCTGTTCTGCAGGATGTGTGGGCAGGTCAGGCTGTGGAACTGAGCCCGGTTTAAGGCCGCAAGGGGATCAGCGTGCCCAGAAGGGATCATTATATGCCCAGGAGGAATCTTCATGACCAGAAGAGATCACTGTGTCCAGGAATTGTCACGCTCAGAAGCCAGAGAATTCCAGACAGTGACTTTGAGTTAGATCTGTAACTTCAGCCTGGTCTGGAGCAGATTTGTTTGAAAGATACTGAACAGATGTTCTGAATTTCAGAGAATAGACCATTTACCTGGGTGAGCTGGTGGATGTTAAACTTTCTTTGCGTGGGAGGAGGAACAATCATTTTCATACACGGTGTGGGAGATGTGTGGCCCAGCTGTGGTGTTAGAGAGGACGACTGTGGGTAGGTCAGAGCCAGGGTGCTGAGGAAACGCGGGTACTGCTGGCTGCGTGTGGGAGGACAGCGCACAGGACCAGGCAGCTGTCCTGCCCCTGGCACGGCAGGGCTGCCCCCTCATCTGGGAGGTGCAGGGACATCAGGATCCCATCTCCAGTGGGGAGGACCAGTGTCCATCACTGCAGGCTTTGTGAAGAGGTTGGAGTGATGTGGTATGGCTGAGCCTGTCCAGGGAGGGAGGGGCGAGGTGACCTCCCAGCACTCCTCCAGCTCTACTTTGCTGTGACAGTATCACAGACGGGAGTTAACTCTGTCTGCCCTGCCTGACCCCACAAGCGCTGCCAGACTGAGGCACCTTTCCCACGGAGCACTGGGAGCTTGGGAGCTGCTCAGTGATGGCACCTCCAGCCCAAGAGCTCACACATAGGCTGCTCCCACCCAGTCCCCGTGCAGGACCAGTCCTGACAGCCCACTGCAGGGTCCTGCCACCTGACTTTGCCTGCTGTCCTCAGCAGCTCAGTTTGCCCAGTGAGGAGGCAGTTGGGGTTAAGGACCACTCACTGCACTGATATACACCACGCGGTTGCCACATTACCTTTAGGTTTTCTGGTTTTATGTTTTCTTGGAGTCCATTTGAGCAAGATGCCAGTGAACTAGTCTGAGTCAGATGCAGGTTGGCTGGACCTCTGTAAGTCCTTCTATTGGACACCGGTTTGCCATTTATAACCACACTTGTTGTCAGACGTGGATATGTTTTGAGACCTTGCACTTGACGAGTTCTCATTCCATCCATTACTGGCTCTATGGATTTTGTACAGCTGGTGCCTAAGGGTGTTGCTGCTCAGTTAAAGACCTGACAGAAAGCTAAAAGCACTTGTCAGCACAGTCACTCCTGCCATCAGATACTGTGTTTTACCCAAGGTAGAACCAGGCTTCTCTGAAGTCCTGTTTGCACCAGCTGACATTGGCTGCTCTGCTCTCCTCTCCTCTCGTTCTTTGCCCATCACTCTTTGCCATAGCTTTTCCATGGATTTGCTTGGTGTGAGCGTCCAGCCGTGATTCCAAGGGTCATTGCTTGCCCCCTGGCAGATCTTGGCAGAGCAGGAACTGTTGGTCAGCTGCCACGTTCCATGCCATGTTCCCATCAGCACCTTCTGACTACTACTGAGTGAGTTCTTCAGCTCATTTCCTTTGAGCTCTTGAGGGCAAGGTATCAGATCCTGGCAAAGGATCCGATCATGACAAGGGATCTGCTCCTGCCCTCACACAGCTTTGCCGTAGCCACTCTGTTTCACTGTCTTGTCCCTGCATGTGCAGGAGGCAGTTCCTTTTCCCGCTGTTTGCTTCCCGAGCACCGAACTGCAGTGGTCACGGGGCACTTCTGCCTGTTCTGCACCATTTATTGCTGATTTCACGGTCACGTCTGGCAGCGTTGTGCCCCCGCATGCGCCAAACCCCACCACTTTGTGCTGGGCCTTTGCACCGTGCAGGCGCAGCAGCTCAGTCTCCAGGCACTGGGATGGGGCCCCCAAATATGCCGAGGCTGGCAGGGCTGAGACTTTCTGCCCAGGTTTTTGAGGAGGGGCTGGCCCAGGGCCCAGATTTTTGCCACGTTAAGAACAGGCAGTCTGGGTGTCTGTCCAGACAACACTTTCTGAGGGCCCAGGCCCGACAGTTGGTAGATCCAGCTTTTTCCCAGACTCTGTTATTTATTCCTACTTTTGTCCCCCCATGCTGTCCTTCCCTCCCTGCCAACAGAATACTTGATGTCCTCTCCCTGCTCCAGAGCCCTTGCACCTGGTGTCTTGCCTCGGCTTCCTTCTCCCTCTCCACCAGTGTCCTTACCTGGTACATGATGAATTGCTGCTGGAGGTAGATTTCCTGAGGAGGCAGAAATGGATGGGGAAAGGATGAGGAGGGTCTGTACTCTGAGCCTTGGTTCAGATCAATGGAGTTAGTTCTGGGTTACCCTGCTGGGAAGAGGGAGTTCAGCACATATGAGTGCAATCATTTCCTGGCCCTGGGAGCATGTTGTGCCAGAGACAACAGAGTGGGTCTCATGAAAAATCCTGATGAGAAAAGAGGATGACCTTAATTCTCAACTGCCCAGGACCTGCACTCCCTCCTGGGATGTGTCCCTGTGCTGTTTGACGGCTCTCAGGATCGCAAGCAGGCGAGAAAATCTGCATCCCTTGGGAGACCTGTATTTAGAGTGTTATTTCTCAATTAGCCCCTGCCTGTCCCCAGTTTTCCCTGCCTTGACTATCCCTTTGTGCTCTGGGTGGTGGGAGAAGGTCTGGGAGCAATCTGCATCTGTGGCAGTGAGGTTGGCACCTGCCCTGTGTGGGCACTGCCCTTCAGCATTTCTCAGAGGGAGTGGTTTGGGTCACCAGGGGATGTGATGGGTCCCTCAGAGGACCTGGACATTGGCACTGACATGTGGAGACCCTTATCCCTGAAAGGGAGGGGGCTGTCTGTGGGGACTCAGGGGTTGGTGAGGAAAGGGTGCAACCCAGGGAAATGCTGTGGGAAAGCCAACCTAGAAGATGTTTTCTTGCGTCTGCTCATCGTTTCTTCTCAAAGACCAGTCTCCAAGGGGTAATGCTGGAGCGGAGCGTGAGGTGCCTGGACCAAACACCATCTGAGACTCTTGACTCCTCTCTTTTAGGGCATTCTCCTCAAACGCAGCGGCAAGTCCCTCAATAAGGAGTGGAAGAAGAAGTACGTGACGCTCTGTGACAATGGGGTCCTCACCTACCACCCCAGCCTGCATGTGAGTACTGGGCTGAGTGGAGGAGCAGGGTGGGACAGAGCAGTGTCCTTCATGCTGTGGCTGCTGCTGCAGGTGCTCTTGCAGCAGCCATCGTGGCAGAGAGGGGCTGGGGAAGAGCTTGGTAGCAGATGGAAGTTCTGGGTTCTGCCCTATGCAGGAGTTCAGTGTTGGCCACCTCCAAGGCAGCATTTTCAGCAGACCTGGTTTTTACCAAGGTCTGGAGGAGACTCTCTCGCCTGCAGGCTGTTTGTTCAGTGCTAGGCTGGTGGAAACACGCTCTGTGCAGGATTACACTGGGGAGCTGCACTTCTCTCCTGTTTGCCTACTCAGTCCATTAAAGCGGGGCCTACGCTGCAGCCAGATGAGGAGCAGGCAGAGAACTCCTCGCAGCCATATCTGATAGTGCCATTTGGGTGTGGAATAATTTTCCTGGCTGCTAGGTGTTGGGTAATGAAGACGAGGTGCCTGTGCAGAGCCTGCCGAGCTGAGCTGCCGTCGGTGCAGCTCTGATCCTCCTCGCTGCTTGGCTCAGGCACGCAGCTGCCGCCCCATCCATCTCTGTCGCCTCCCCACTGTGGGGCTAATGGCTTCTTCCCTATTCCCTCTTGAGCACAGTTTGCTGCTGTGGCAGCAGCCACGGACAGACACACCTGTGACACAGGCCCAACACCTCTGCCAAGGACGTACTGCCATAGGACAGACAGACGGGCAGTGGCTGGGGGGCACAGGGTGGTTGAGGGGGCTGCAGGGAGAAGAACAAGGTGTTGCAGCTCTTGTGAATGTTCCCAGGCCCTCAGTCTGTCCCCAGTCTCCTCAGATGTGTGGTATTGGAGTGCCCCGAGCCTCAGAGTCTTTCTCCTCATTGCTAATCCTGCACTCTCACTCCAGGGTTTACCATGCTGAGTTATCCAGCTCCGGAGCCCCTGGACCCTCCTGTCCTTGAACTGGAGACCCAACCATTGCATTTCCTTTCTCTAATTTGTTGGAGCTTTTTGTTATAGTCCTCAATCCCCGTACTATGCTGTGGTCTGCAATTCTCTAACTTTGTAACCCCAGTTTTTGGTCTTCGGAGCCCCAAACCAGGAGGGAGTGGCTGCTGCTGCCATCTCTGCGTGTGTGCTCGCCTGTGCTTATGGGTTTTATCATATTTCCACCATGGACTGTTGTTACCATCAGCTATAGAGGCAAAGCAGTTTCTAGGCTGTTGTTTCGCCACTCTCAGATGCTGCTGCTGCCACACACCAGGTTTCTCTCCTTTTTTCACCATTCCTTCCTCAGGGGATGATCAAGATTGATGCCGCTCGCTTTCCTTCCTGCATGTCAGTGTTTCATTTCATTACTGCGTTGCCCCGAGAAAAAATCTGGTTTGCTTCCAGCTGGTGCCACTGGCGATCCACAGCCCATTGCTGAGGGTGGTACGAGTTGGGCCTCTCCTGCCCAGTTTCCACGGGGAGCTCTGAACCTTGCACCTGAGATAGGAGCTGTATCGCCCGATGTGTTTACCTACAGCGAGGGTGGATTACACGTGGGCACAGAGCATGGGGCTGCCTAGCCTGTCTGCTGCAGGGCTGGGGTTCTGCGTGCTCCCCTGTGGCATCGCCTGCCTAAGAACTGGGGAACGGACCCTGGCACCCGCCATCGTGCCCCGTTGTGTATTGCAGTTTTGGCAGCATGCTGTTGGGATCAGCAAAGCCTCTCTGCCTCCCTTTTCCTCTGGTGCCTGGTGTACGACCTGCTTGGGAGGGATAGATGCAGGGACAAGCAGGAGGAAGAGGCAGTCCAGAGGAGGATGTCCCATTGTATCTGCTCCTCCCCATCTTCCAGAGTGAATTGGGAGGTGCCATGGTGGATTTGTACCCTGTGGGCAAGGCCAAGCTCCCATGTCCTTTCACAGGGTGACAAGCAGAGCACATTAGGGATGGAACAAACCTGTGCTCCCGAGGATGGACGTGTACTCTGCTGTCACTTCAATGTGGCAGCAGAGCCCAGGCTGGCTGGTATGGGGAGCTGTGGGCTGGAACAAACCACAGAGCGTCAGCCAAGGGGACATGCAGCATCCAGTTCTTGCCATGGGATGGGAAGTCCCAGCTTCTTCCCTGCCTGTGCTGCCATGTGTCTGGGGCACGGCAGAATTCTGGGTGCAGCAAAAGGATCCCTGAGGGCAGGCTGAGCCTTGCAGAAAGAGAGTCTTCCCTGTCTATCAGGATGTTTAATGCCCCAGCACATTTTTGTGCTCTTTTTCTGTCCCAGTGGCTGTTCCTTGGCATGAGTTAGGGCAGTTTCTGGCTTGTCTTCTCTTCCATCTCTGTTACATTCTCTCCTTGTCCCTCCTGGGATGGGTGTCGGGACCCCAGAAATCAGCAGCCCTAATTTTTTTCTCCTCCAGTGCGCATCTGGCCAGGATGTGTCCGTGCCCCATTGGATGAAGGTCAGGGCCTGGCTCTGGCAGTGCTGATTTTAACAACCAAAGCTTCCTGGTGGAGCTCTTCATCTGCTTTTGGGAGTTCATCACTCAGCCTGTTTCTGGGTCTGGATTGTGGCACCTCCAGCCCAACTTGAAAGCTTCCTCAGCAGGAGTCAGGCGTGAACTCTAGGTGTGCAGTCACAGGCTGGCAAAGCGTGTGCTGGTGAGCTGGCCCTGGCCCTGGAATTGCTTTCCGAATGGAAGCAAATCTGCCTTGACCACCAGCCCGGACTTAAGCTCAGGAAGTGTGGGACAGTCGGTGGGTTCCTGCCCCGAGGTGCCACCTCTGCCTCTGCACCGGAGCCGTTGGTGGTTTCAGGGACAAGCAGGATGCCTGGAACTGGAGGCAGGACTGCTGGGGGCCTGATCCCTGGATTCAGCAGGGCTTTCCTTGCTGCATTTGTATTTTTACCTTTCTGTGAGTGTGTTCAGCGACAGGAAAAGAACAAGTTGTGTGAAGAGCCTGGTGCAGTTTCCCATCACTTCCCCAAAGCCTTGGAGAGAATTCTGCTGCTGGGAAGGTGCGTGGCTGAGCCCAGGCTCACCGGCCGCGCTGCACAGAGCCAGGGAAGCAGCTCCCATTTTGCAGCCAGTGGAGCCATTCACACAATCACCTTCTGTTAATTCTATCTGCAACATCAATTAAATTGTTTGTAGAAACTAATTGAATGTGGCTTAATCACACATCTTAATAGCTTTCCACGCTTTGAACTCGTTGTTAATTCCAGTAATAAAATGAAATGAGAGAACTGGCTGGGTAATTAGCGAGGAGGCTTGGGAAGAAATTGCTGTTTTATGGTGGGTAATAAAAGCCGAGCGCCAGTGACCGCTCGCTCCGGCAGGCAGCCGGCGACCGCGGCAGTTGTGCTGAGTGAGGGAAAATCCTCCAGCCCCTCTGAGGGTCCCTGCCCAGGGCTGTCACCAGGTCTGCACCCAGCTGGGAGCAGCTTGGTGTGGTGTTTGCTTGGGCTGGTGGTCTCAGAGTCACCCAGGGTACTGGATGATGAGTGCCAAGGGTTGAGGCCAGGCTGCCTGGCCCCTGGGAGCATGAGAGGGTGTGCTGCCCCGTGTCCAGGGTGTGCTGTGAGGACAGGATGCCTGCATGGGGGTCAGTGGAAAGAGAGGAGTTCAGACCAAGGCGTGAAGGTGCCATTAGGAGACTATGACCCTTGCAAATAGTCACCTGAGAGCACAGAGCATGGCCTTTGCAGCCCCTGTCACCTGCTTTTGGGTCCAGGATGGGAGGATTGTTGCTCCTGAACTGAGCTTGTTCATGTCTATATCTTCTTGGATGTGGAAGCAGACAGGAACCATCTCTGAGTTAATCTTTTTGGTGACCTCCTTGTGAACTGGGGTAAACCCAAGCCCCCTGCAGCAGCCACAAGCTCACCCTGGAGCTGAGGGTCTTCTCCTGATGGTAGCACAGGAGCCCAGGGATGGTGTCCCCACCTCCCTGTTCCTCCCAAAGCCTTGAGCTCCAGTGTTGGTCCCTGCTCCCTCAGGATCTGACCAGCAGTTCCCCTCTGTAACGTTGGTTGGGTCTTCCCCTTCTGAGGGCACAAGTCTGAGGAGCAGTTGGCCTTATCAGAGAGGGCTGGGGAAAAACAACGGTGCTCCATGGAGCAGGGAGGTATGGAAGGCACAGGAAGGGACACAGTGCTCAGGAGAGATCGACAGTCTGCTCTCATTCTGACTGAAAGCTGAGATGCTCTTGGGAGACAGGGCAGAGTGATAGTTACAGTCTGCACATGGGGTTTGGGTTGTATGATAAGTTGTCTACCAGAGGAAATGGTGGAAGCACCAAGTTTTGAATAATAGAAAGCTCTGCAGGTGAATGAGCAAGGGAGTTACCTGAATTCTGTTGGTTTCGGTTTCTCTTACCCCAGCTGTGACCTGAGAGGAAATTTCTAGGTATCCCATTGCTTATACTGTACTTATATTATATTAATTATATCATATTATTGGCTGTTGCAGTTGAGTGCTGAGATTAAACAAGGGATGATAGGGAGGAGGAACTGCTGGTCACCTGCATGCCCTTTGGCTCCATCTGATCTCTGATTCCCAGCCGTGCTTTCCCAAGTGGGCTTGTCCTGACATCCGGGCTTAGTGCTGATCCTGAGGATGGGGAAGCTGAGCGTGTGTGGCTGGGGCAGGGCTGATCCTTCACTCTTGTGCCTCTCCACTCCAGGACTACATGCAGAACGTCCACGGGAAGGAGATCGATCTGCTGAGAACTACAGTGAAGGTCCCGGGCAAGCGGCTCCCCAGGGCCACGACGGCAGCAGCGCCCAGCGCCAGCCCCAAAGCCAACGGGCTGGCCAAGGAGCGGAGCAGCTCGCAGCTGGCAGGAGGCACAGGTAAGGGCTGGCGTGGGTGGCACAGGGCCAGCCCCCGTCCCTCCCGCACTGCCTCAGCAGCCCCGGGCTTTGCTGAGCTGAGAATGGAACCCTTTCTGAAGTGTCCTGCTTTCACCACCCTCGGGGAGTCCCTTTGGTGGGCATTAGCATTTCTGTGCAGGTCCCAGGTAAGCTGCTCGTAGGATTTTGTGCTGGTTGGTGTCCAGGAGAGAAGAATGTCAAAGGGTTTAACTGGCAGTGTGAACCCCTGAGGAATTTCCTCACCCTGAGGAGACTATTGAGGCTCGTGAGCTGCTACGTGTGGTGGAAGCTGCTACTCCATAAACCAAAGGAAATTCCAACTAGGGTGGCTCTTGGTCCCTGACGAGTTGTCTTCTGTTTCTTTCTCGTTTTGGGACCCTATTTCCTCCTCACTTTCCCGTGGAGAAATGGTGAAGATCTGGTTTGGGATCATTACTCTGTGTGCACATTGAAGAGGGGCAGTTGCCCCAGAGTGTGGTGAGGTGAGGCTGGGAGGCTGGCTGCCCCCCTGGCCTCTCACAGAGTTCCTGTCACACTCCTCCTCTCACAGAGTTCCTGCCATGCTCCTCCTTGCTGCTGCTGCCACAGGAGGTTCTCACCCTGCCTGGGGAACTGTTGAACTTGGGGCCTTCCTGGTCACATTTCCCAGGGCCTTCACTCTGTCCTTCGGGCTGGTGTCCTTGGCCAGGGTGGGCAGTTTCCACCTGCCTTCTTCCCAGCTAGCTGTTGGCACAGTCTGGTGCACAGGTTACAGAAAACACTGTTTGGGATGCTGAGGGAGTGCTGATGGTGCTGCTGATCACAGAAATCCTTCCAAATCCAGTACTGCCACTGAGGCTGAGCTTGGGTGACACATCCCCATCTTGTTCATTCCTGCTCTGCCCCGTGGCCGGGGTGCTGTCAGCACAGTGCTTCAGAGCATCCCGGGGCTGAGGGAAGGTGGGATGCAGCTGGGGTGAGTGTCAGGAGCTGGTGGAGACCTTGGTATCGTACACACACACACGGGGAATGGGGCACAGTAACATCTCTGCTGACATGGTGCCAAGGAGAACATAACAAGCACTCCCAAACCCAAACTGCTCTTCTTGTCAAGTCAGAAGTAATCTGTGGATAAACGGCCTGTTCTGACCAGGGCTGTAAGCTCTGCCTGTTCCTTGCCATGGCTCTGCACTGTACACTGACACTCTTTCACTACCACCACCACACACGCTCAGCGTGCCCCAGCGTGGGGACAGTTCCTGGTTCTGGACAGGGACACTTCTCTGCCTGCATGTCAGTGGTGCCTTGCCTGAGCTCTGACTTAGCAGAGGTATCAGAGCTGGGGGAAGGATTCAAACCACAGAGGAGCTTATGCTGATGTCAAACCAACTGCTCACGTAACCCCATATCCTACTTCCAGCAGTCCTCTCAGTGCTGTTGGGCTCGCAGGAGCAGGTTGGAATGTGCCTGAATTACTGATCACTGCTGTTGGAAAACTGGTGCCAAGGAACAAGTACGACATGAGCCCCTTCAGTCTGGGTGACAGAGCTGGGGCAGAGGCAGTGAGCAGGGGCTGGACTTAGAGCAGCTTACACGGGAGATAAGGTGCAGTTTCCTAGCAGAGGCAAAATGAATGTTGGAAACGTTTATCTGGAGAGCAGTTGGATTTAGCGCTGCCTGAAACATTTAGAATGAGACCAGTTTTCTTTTTACGAGACTTGCTCTAGTCCAGCTTGTGGGTGTTGCTGTGCATGTGTGTGCAGGGGGTGGGACCCTGTGGTACGATGGTGGTTCCCATGTAGGGTCTGTGGATTTGGGATCCCCTGCTGGCTGTCTGCCCTCGGGCCCTTGAGCAGAGCAGTGCTGGGGGCTGCCCAGAGTGGGTGTGTCCCTGCAGGGCTCAGCACTGGGACAGCAGCTTTAAGCACGTTGTGTGTTGTCCTGTCTTCGCTCAGGCCGTGTCTGCAGTGTCAGAAAGGTTTTTCTCCTGGTATACAATCAGTAAAGGCTTTTCTGAGGAATTTTTTCATCTTGCTCTGATACCTCCAAGCCCAATAGCAGCGGATGCAGTCGCCAAGTGCACTGATGGGACATAAACCCTCTGAGGTGATGTTCTCTTATCCCTGAGCAATGCCCGGGGCTGGATTTGGGGTTGATGGAGAATCTGCCTGGCTCCAAATTAGCAGTGACCTCACAGTTTTGCCACCTTTGGGACTGTGGATGACACTGTTACTGGATCCACTGGGCATCTCTCATCTGACACATGTTTTGGGGACTGGAGAGGAAGCACTTCAAAGTTTGCAGTTCTTTGCCAGTCACAAGTTAATCTTCAGAGGACACGAACTTCAGAGACATGAGGGATTGGCTGTCTTGCCCCAGGAGCCTATGGGCAAAACCAAGTGGTCAGTGGTTAGAGTTCAGAGCAAGTGTCTGTGGTTCCTCTGTGACCTGAGCTCTGCAAAGGTAAGTAAGTGTGCTGGCTGATGTCCACCACACACAGTCCTTACCTGGAGTGAGGAAAGACCAGGGACACAGAGGGGAAAAGAAGAAAAATGAAACATCTTACCTTGCCCTATATGTGGATGAAATAACATGGATGCAGTGGTCTGGTGAGGATTCAAAATAACTCCAAAGCACGTATAGACAGCTTCAAGCTAAATACACTAGGAATGAGGAAGGGACTTGTGTTTGTGAAACCAGTGGGGGCTCTGAGCTCAGTCATGATTGTGCCCCAGTATTTAAACCATTCAAGAAGGCAACTTTACTGTAGTTAAACTTGGGAAACTTGGGTTTATTTTAGGTTGGATGAGTTCCTATTGTCCAGAGGAGGCCATTGGAGATGCTCCAAGGGCTGGAACCCCTCTCCTATGGAGATAGGCTGAGAGAGCTGGAGGTGCTAACCTGGGGAAGAGAAGGCTCTGGGGAAGACCTTAGAGCCCTTCCAGTGCCTGAAGCTGGAGAGGGCCTTTGGACAAGGGCCTGGAGTGACAGGACAAGGGGGAATGATGTTATCCTGAAGGAGGGGAGGTTTAGATTGGATAATAGGAATTTCTTCCCTGAGAGGGTGGTGAGGCCCTGGCACAGGGTGCCCAGAGAAGCCGTGGCTGCCCCATCCCTGGAAGTGTCCAAGACCAAGTGTCCAAGTTTTCAGACAGTACACTTGTTGGAGCAACCTGGTCTGGTGGAAGGTGTCCCTGCCCATGGCAGGAGATGGAACTACAGTGGTTGGGCTGGAGAAGGCGGGAAAGGGATGAGCCAGAGCTCACAGGTGCTATGGCCTGAAGGCAGGTATTCACTAGAGGTGTGGCACTGCTGGGTCAGGTCTCTCCTTCAAATCCTGCTGCTCCTCTTCCCGCTGGAATGTTGCTTCTCTTGCCCTCTTCCTCCCAGCCCCCCAGGTGCATCCTTGCTATGCTTCATCAGGCTCACCTACCCTTGTGCTGTGCTGCATCGCATGTTTCTGGCTCAAGGAACGAGGGCAGCTCCTATCAAAGTGCAGGTGGGATGAAAAGGGGTTTCAGTGGGGAGGACAGATGGCGGCACAACAGAGACAGTGTCAGTCAGCACAAGAGCCTAGCCTCAGCCCAGCTGAGCCGTGGGTTCTTGCTTCACAGAGGTTTGTAGGGGCCTGCTCCAAAGTGTTAGCAAAGGGGAGACGGGCAGGGAGGTACTGGAACCATGACACCTGTGCAGGTTCGTGCATGGCACATTCCACAGCCATGCACGGAGCACACGAGCTGGCACTGCATCGCAGCTCAGTGGTGTCAGAGGACGCTGAGGAGAGCTGAACACTAGGAAGCCTGCCTTGGAGTGGGAAGTGAAGAGAAGTGAAGGAAGAGGCTGCAGCACTGCTGAGATGGTTGTGGTTGCAGGCAGCGATTGGAGGTGTTTCCAGCAGCAGAGATGGAACTGAAGGAAACAAACGTGGGGGAGCCAGAGTACCGAGTGAAGAGAGCAGGCTAAAGGGGAAAGTTCTGCTCCGCTCTGGGGGGTTCGTGGGGGATTCTCCAGCTTGCTGAGGACCATGAGTCTCCCACGGGGTGTGCAGACAGCAGCCGTGTCCTCAGCGCAGGTGAGGCTGAGCAGGACAGGCCAGCTGGACTCGGCACGGAGGCGTGGGCTTGAGCTCTGGAGGGTTTCAGGTGGGGGCTGCCACTGGTCAGTTCCCTTCAGCCGGACGAACAGTCTGCAAGGAACAGTCTGACACATGCTGGGGCCAGTGCCAGTGCGAGTCCTCTTCCTTCTCCGGCTTCTGCAGCATCACTCCTGCATCTCCTCCAGGGAGAGCGTTTTCCAGAGCGTGTGGTGGTGGGAGGCACTGCTTGGCATGCAGGGCTTGGTTGATGCTCCTGTTTGCTCTGAGGTGACGAGGGTCCAGCTGTCCCTGGGCCGAGTTCTGTGTGCTGGCACCGACTCTTGGCTCCACAGCCCAGGCTGGGGAGCCCTGGGTGCACAGAGTGTGGCAGCGCGCCTGTCCCCGGGACTCTGTGCCGGGTGGGGTGCTGGGAGGGAGCCTGTGCTGGCCTCAGCCGCTCCAAACGTCGGGATGGCAGGGGATGGTGCTGGGTCTCCTGGCAGCTCGGCATCTTGGCTGGGTTCATGCTGACGCCTGGCAGCTCTGTTGTGGCTTCTGGAGCGGATGGCCGGGAGCATTTGCACAAGGCAGGCGGGTGGGGAGCACGGTGCCGGTGCTGGTGCCGGGGGAGCACCGCGGTGGCAGGGCCCCCCCCGCCAGGCCCGTGCCCCCCGATGCTCTGCCTCTGCAGAGTGAGGGATTGGCTCCCCCAGGCCGGGGTTGCTGAGCCTGCTGTGATCATGTCACGTCGGGCTCCGTCGATGTTAACATCTCATTATCTTTGTTACTGTAATTACATTATCCGCTGCTTTATGCAGAATTATTCTCCGAGGACTAATTGATGGATCCATGTTTAATTCATTAATCATTAGCATCAAATTCGACAATTACAGTGCACACTGATTGTGGAATTTCAAATGTAATGAGGGAAGAATTAACAAAGAAAAGGGAAAACCTGTTTCCCTGGCACACCGCTGCTCGCCGTGGGGGACAATGACATTGAGGGAAGAAGAGCAGTGAGAGCAGGGTGGTGCAGGTCATGGCAGACAGGAGGCTGGTGGATCATCTCCTGCCTTTCTCCTGGTCGTGGCTGCACAACAGATTCTTCAGGTTGGAGCAGGGTCATTAATCTCCTACAAAGAATGGAAATTTGGGGACTCAGGAGGGAAAGGCCAGCTCTCACTTCTGAAACAAACTTGGTTTTGCTTTCCCCCCCGACCAGCAGCTCAGGTCACCCTACCCTGGAATATGTCCAGGAACATCCCGAGTTACACCCGTGCTCCTCGTTTTGCAGGAGAGCTGGATGGATTTTGTTGTCCCTGGGATTTGCCTGTAGTCCCATGGCTGCCCTGTTCCATGCACAGCGTGTGGCTCCTGCTCTTAAATCCATGGCCACCACATGTAGTTTCGGTGTGTTCTGCTCGGAGGCAGGATCCTGTCCTCCGTGCTCTTTATCATGGTCCCCGTGAGCTGGGCAGCAGAAAGAAAGCCAGAGCAGGGCCCCCAGTGCCTCCCCTCCGCCTGCGGGACTGCTTGGCACCGGGGTGGGGGCAGTGCCCACGCACAGCTGAGTCGGTGCCAGCTCTGGGGACACACCCTCCCTCCAGCTCGCTCACTTGGCTTTCTGTTGAGTCTGACTGTAAAAGTCCAACGTTAATCACTGATGTTCAGCCAGAGGCCAGAGCAGGGGGTGGGAGTAGATGAACTTCGAGGTCACTTCCAACCAAAACCCGTCTGGGATTCTGTAACTCGGACAGGGTGATGCCGAGCTGAAAGGAAGAGGGTGAGGGTCTGTCTATTTCTCCAGGTGGGACTTCTGCTCTTCCTAATAATATGTTAAAGGGTTGTTTGTAGTCTGAAGATGAAGCTGAGATGAGAGATTTACTAAAATTTATCTGTAATTAATATTTTGCATCATGAATCATGTATAAAATACTGCAAATTCATATGTATATTATAAATATTATACATTCACCATTACAGTCATACAGTAACCTCTTATGAATGTTTATCTGCATGTCTGAAGGTGGAGGATGAATCCAAATGTGAGGCTTGAGCTGTTGGTTTAAAGTTTTGCAATGAGTGGAAGCTAGAAATTGTCAGGACTCCATGGGAAGAGGAGGAGTGTGGCAGCAGCCAGGTGGGATGACACAAGGCAGGACAGGACCAACAATCCTCGGTGCCTGGTTCTAGTGCTGGACAGAAGGCTGGAGGGCCGAGATTCTGCTGGGTCAGCTGAAGGTTTTATTAGCTAGGATATGCTAGAGTTAGGATGAATTTCATATTTCCAGGCATTGTAACCTGATTATCTCAGCTGTTATTTCTTTCCAAAGAAGGGATAGTGAGGCAAAGAGAAGGTGAAGCCAAAAGTGTCAAAAGCATCTACTAACTCTGTGCCCCCAGTTTGGAGCCCAAGAATTGTTTTTTCTCTCTCAATAATTTGGCCTTTTTTAGCCCTTTTCACCATTCCTGTCATTCAGAGCTCAGTCTGCCCCAGGCACTCGGAACAGGAGGAGCACATTGTTAGAGGCTGCTTTGGGCAAGGGTTGGTGTAAGTCCCTTGAACGGTAGTTGTGGGGATTTCGCAGTGGTGTGGGGGTTGGATCCCATGTCCCCAAAGGAAATACTCTGCTGTGAGGCCCTGAGGCCCCTTCAGTTGCTGACACTCGTGAGCTGTGGCTGCCCTATCCTGGAAGTGTCCAGGGCCGGGTTGGTTGGGGCTTGGAGCAGCCTGGGCTGGTGGAAGGAGTCCCTGCTCATTGCTGGGCGAGCCCTATGCCCAGAGGACATGCAGGATGTCCTCAGGGCTCTGCTCCATGCTGCTGTTCTGGGGAGCCTCTGCAGATCCAGCACTGCCTTGTGCCTCCACACAGGCCACGAGCCCCTGCAGCCCTGTCCTGTGGAAGTGCCCAGCGGGGTGTGAGAGTGTCTGGCCGTGCTGTGCTCGCCGTGCCACCAGCCCTGACTCTGCTCTCCCCTCAGGGTGGGCAGTCCCCACCTTGCCCAGATCAGTGACAGAGTGAGGCCGTGTCCTAACAGCCACCTCACAGACACAGCTCCCACAGGGCTCCTGCTCATGGAACAGGCATCTCCAGAGCCGTGCAGGCAGGGAGAGGTTCATGGAAGGGTTTGGAGCATGAAGGGAGCTGCTGGTGCTTCCTCCCTCCACACCCCAGCTCTCCTTGCTCTCCCCAGTGTAAAAGCAGAGATTGATTTTCTGCAACCCAACAGTATAATCACTAACCCTAATTAGAGATAATTACTGGGAGCTGATATACTTATTCCTTACCAGATCACTAAGGAGCCGTGCAGTGCAGGGCTGAGTGGGGAAAAGGCCTTGGAGAAAGGGAGCAGGAGAGAAACAGGGAGGGAGAAGCACAAGGCAGCAGAGTGCCATGGTGATCAGAGCCCTGCCCAGGGCTGGCCAAAGTGTCCAGAGCAGCCAGGTGGGCACAGGGCAGCCAGGTAGGCACAGGACACCCAGGTGGGCATGGGGCAGATAGCCAGGCGTAGGGGCTGCAGCTGTAGCTCTCAGCATCCTGCATTCTGGAACATCTGGCTCAGGGTGCCTTGCATGGGGCACCTGGATAAAATACAAGGGTGTAATTAGTGGCCACCGGTGAAAATCCCAGTGTAAATAACTTGCTGGTGCTGCCAGGGAGGGCTGAGCTGCAGGGGTGGCCAGTGTTCTCCAAGGTGGACTGAGAGCCTTCTCCAGCAAACCAAGCTTTCTCATCCATACAACCCAGGCTTGTGCTGCAGCAGGGAGAGGGGCCAGGGCGCGACTTGTTAGAGGCCACAAAGTCCTACTCTTGGCTGTCACGCAGCCCCAGCTCATCCCTGAGCACAGGCAGCAGCTCCAGTGGTGACTCCATCTGGACCTGCCTCTGCCGTCAGCACACAGGGCCTTTCCTGAGGTCTGCACTCTGCTGCTGGACAGGGAGGTGTCCCAGAGGAATGTGGAAAAGCTCAGCAGCAGCAGGCAAGAGACAGGGCCATCCTATTCTTCAAACAGAGCAGGGCTGGCTCCATCCCCTTGAATTTGTGCACCCCAGGAGGTTGTGCTGCTGCACACCAAGCAGCCTCTGGGGACAAAGCAGGCAGCAGTGGATAAAGCCTTGTATGAGTGAATGGCTTTAGAAACTGGAGTTATGTAGGAAAATACAACAATTCCAGCATCCCGAAATGGCCCTTTCCCAGTTGCATGTGGGAGCTGGGGACAGGGGCTGTTCTTCATTGGTCACTGCAGTGCTGGTCCAGGTCCACACTCCTCAGCAAGCACAGAAAATTCTGGATCTGCTTCCTTCCCTGCTGCAGTTCTGTCTCAGACCCAGGTTCCTGCCCCACCTGTGCATGCAAAGGGGGATCCATGTCGGTGCTGCCTGTCACGAGTGTCCGTCTCCCACTGCCACCACAGGGGTCTCAGGGGGCTGCTGCACAGGATCTGTTCTGGGTTGTCTTTTAGACAGCGTTACTTGCACGTTTTCTGCAGCTTGTGATTCCAGGTTTCTGCAGGGACCGTAAGTGACACCTCTGTTCACAATAACAGACCAGGAGAGTCATCTGGAGCACAGACCATGCTTCCTTCATCCGCTCCTGCTGCTCATTCCCAGCACCTTGGTTTTCTGAGGTAATTCTTTGTAACGTGTTGGAGACTATATGACATTAATGTAGTAAAGTCACTGAAGGACTTTATCAAATTGCAGTAAAGTTCCCGTGGACTTTCTGAATTCTGGTTCCAGACAGCAGAGCAGCTCCCAAGGAGAACGCTGCTGTTACCCCCACTTCAGCCAATCTCCAAACTAAATTCAGTAGTGCCTTGCGTAAAACTAACCTGGGTGTATTGTCTGATGGTCAGGCAGAGTAAAATTCAGATCAGAAATGGAGTATTAAACACACACATGCACAGACACATGCACACAAAAATGTATCCGAGCCAATTTCACCAAGCTGGAAGCAATTACGTGCCAGATCTTTTGGGAGAAGGAACTTAAAGAGGAAAAAAAAGGTGAAGCGTAATTAGGAGTTTTTAAAGAATATTTTACTGGGTAGCAGAAAGTTAAAAGGAAGGTTGTAGTGCTTAAAAATATGTCGGTCTTGGTGGAGAGGAGAATTGAACTGTTCACTCTCTGTCCCGATAGTGAGAAGGGGCAGGGCCAGGTGGAGGGAGCTGGCTGCATGGTGCTGCTGTGGTTTGTGCAGCTCTATCTGTGTGTGTATAAAAAGTGATAAAATTAACGGCAACATGATAAAGTAATGGATAAGTGCTGAGCAGGCGCTGGAAGCTGCAGCCAGTTGGAGGCTGGTGGCACTGGTGTGGCCCGGCACAGCCAGCTGGAGCCGCCGTGGAGGCTCCCGCTGCTGCTCAGACCCGTGCCAGCGCTCCTGGCCCAACATCCGCCACGAGTGATTAATTGTGAGCAGCCTTCGGAGTGACCCTCCTGGCTTTATGGGAAGGATTCCAGCTCCTTGTGTTCCCAGACTCACTGTGGCTGCAGCCACACAAAGGGTTGTGTCACCATTTGCTTTGGGCTCTGGGCTCACAGGGGAGCCTGGCGGCCTTGCCTTGCCCCGGATCATGTTCCATGCCTCCCAGATCTAGGGAGGAAGTTAAATAACATTTGACAAATCATGGTGATGGGGAATTTAGGAACAAAGTCACTGATGAAGTAAGAGCACCAGCACAGCATAGCTGCTGGGCAGAACCCCCCATCTCCTTCTCTGTGGGGACAGGGGTGTCCCAGCTGACAGGGACACCTGCCCCATGGAGAGCTTCCCATTTTGGGAACATCTGCCCAAGTCTGTCACTTCACCTCTGTTTGCTTCTCCCAAAGGAAAACCTCTTTCATCGCTCTCACAGCTGCTTTACTTGGCAAAAACTCAGCTCCTGTGTCTCAGTTCTTGCCCCAGGTGCTGAGCACAGGGCAGCTCCCATGTCCTCTCTGGTGCTCTCTCTGTCTTGGTCTCTGCAGCCTGGTGTGGATGTGCAGTGTGGTCTCCTTCACCACCATTCCTTGCCAAAGACTCATCTTTGCCCAGTGCTGGGTGAGCGGCTGCTTCACCCTGTGACAGTTGTTCAGCCTGTGAGTCATGAGATCTGTCACTGCTCATGGACCTCACCAAGTCCCTAATCCTCACCTTCTACATGTTCGTGGGGTTTCCACATAACATACAAATAGAAGTGATGGGTCTGGTACTGGGGGCTCATTTCCCAGCTCACCTTCCACCTTGGCTGGCACAGGAGCCTGCACTGCCATGGCTGCACAAGGGGATGCAGAGCAGGAACCAGTGGAGTTACAGACAGTGAAAGGGTTTTTTTCAAATTTGTTAGGAACTAATGAATCCTAGCCCCAGCATCCCTTCATTACTGTATGGGAATAATAGAATGGTTAATAAGGAAAAAAAGCGAAGTGTTCAGTGAACACTTGTATTGGTGTTTGGGAAGAGGCAAAATGATGTATCTCAGCACAGAATGATGAATTCTTCATATTCCAGCTGTAATTAGGCAGCGAATTAAACAGCAGGTAGGAGATGTGGACATGGTGGAATCAGCAAGGCTAAATTGTTTAATTCAGGAATTGTAGAAGATGTGGTCAAGGTCTTTTTGATGTGTGGATGGTAACAGTCAGTTTTGGGGTGGAGAGGACTTGCACAGGGCTCAGATTAATGGATTCATGTGTCCACAGGATGAGAGGAGAAATGATGGACAGCAAAGGCTGTAAAAACCAGGAAGTGCTCTCAGAATCGCCTTATATAGGAAGATTTGATGAGCTCTATATATTTAGCTTATTGGAGAAAAGGTTAAGAGGTAATTTCAACACCATCTGTAAATACCTGTATAGGAACAGAAATTTGGTGAGAGAGCTCTTTATCAGATAAAATGTACCAGGATCCAGTGACAGTGGCAGACGGAAGACAACTCAGGCCAGAAATATGGCCCAGATTTTAGCAGTGAAGGCAATTAACCACTGGAACCACCTACCCAGCATCACTGTGATCTCTCTGGCACCGGCAATATTCAAGTCAGGATCAGATTTTCTGACAGATCCATCATTGTTCAGGCAGGAGTGACATAGGGACAGACCTGTGATGTGACTGTGCTGTGCAGCAAAGCTTGGGCAGTCCGAGGGCTTCTTTGGCCACTCCCTGGCTCCAAGTCTGCCATTGCTCTTCCACGAATCTGCCTCTTCCTTGCAGAGCTCGCCTTCCTTGGCCATGGAGCTGCTCGGTGGGTAGACATGGGGTGCCTCAGCCAGCACCATGGGCTCTGTGTGGGGACTTGGTGCAGGCAGAGCTCAGGCTCGAGACAGATGGAGTGGCTGCAGCTGCCCACAGTTCCCAGGCTGGTGATGTGCTCTCAGTGCAGGATTTTGGGGGCAGCGTCCCTGAGGCACCCATTCCCAGGCTTCTCCAGTCTGTTGGGTCCTGTAACGCTGTACATGGGGTCAGTTGCCCTCTAAACCAGAGGTGAGCTGGTGTGTTGGCTGGGGAAGCACTGGCTCGTCTTGCGTGTCCTGGAGCTTTGGCTGGGGGATGGGAAGTGTCATGGCCAGCCCTCCCCACCCTGCTGCCACAGCCAGCCCAGGCTCTCAGTTGTCCCAGAGACACTGGCACCGTGCCGAGTTTTTCGTCCTGATGGTTTGTACCCACACGGGTCAGCTTTGGTAGAAGCTGGGGTGTCACAGAGTTACTTAGCATGTGCAGATGTCCAAAACCATGCTCTGCAAGGGCAGCGCTGAGAGAGGAGGGAGATTCCCTATGTCAGAGCATCTGCGAGGCCCAGTGCAAGGCAATGGCTCCTGCTGTGTGCAAGCTGGCAGATCCTGATGGCCCTGCTACGGAGCTGGGCTGGGAAACCTCGGTCGCCCACAGTTCGGATCAGTGATTCCGCACAGACGTTCACTGTCGGCAGAGCTGGGAAGAGCACCTGTCCATCTGTCACCCCAGAACATGTCCCACCACGCCTGGGAACTGTATGGGTGCTCAGCATGGTGGCCAGCTCCCAAGGAGAACGCACAGGTTGATGTCTTTGAAATGACTCCTCTCCATCCTGGGGCTCCTGGCTGGTAGGAGCCAGCCCATATGTTTTGGACTCATGAGAGCTGTTCATGAGGAAGGACCCAGCAATGTCCAGGTAACAACTTGCAGTGCTTCATTTAGAAACCCAACCTGGCAGAGACTGCTGACTCTGGACCGGCTCTGGGGCACAGGTGGCTCTGGGAACAGTAGCCACAGGGGTTTCCAGGGTGACCACCTTCCTGCCAAGGCAGCTGCCAGCCCACTGACACAGGGGGTGAGTTATGTCCACCCCAGCAGGGTTTTCACAGCCAGGCAGCTCTACCAGGCTCCTTGGCTCTCACCTCCCTTCAAGACCAGTTGGTTTCTGGGAGTGGAGAAGTTTCCCTTTAGCTGGAGCTGTGTTCCAGGATAGCTCAGGGTCCTGAGTAGCCATAGATTTTGGGGAGGCTTTGAGATGTGTTCTGCTGTTGGCTCCAGCCAGGCACTGGGGAGCCAGTACACTAAGGTGACTCACAATAATCCTGGTTTTTATTTGGAATAAATGGTGATGTGTTGGCAACAAGTGTTTGAGGCGCAGAGTGACGACGACTCCTTGGGACACCGTTTGGCAGACAGTCAATAGCATTAACCTGCACTGTGCTGTTGGCCTCTGCACTAGCAGAGAGAACAGGGTTTGCTCCATGCCAGGGTGTCCTCACCCATCCTGGAGCACCTCCATCACCATCTTGAGCCACACTGACAGTCCCTCTGCACCGTGGTGCAGCAGCAGCATCCCTCTGCCTGTGAAGGAGCAGGGCCTGGCACTCCAGAGGAGAGACCTGTCCTGTACTTGGCCATAAACCCAGGGGGATCCCAAAACTGCTCTCCAGCTGGTGCCTCTTTAAAAGTCAGCATAGCCCATTCCCTGTGCCAAAGCTGATTTCCTCCACACTGTAAGGGCCTGGTAGCAGCATCCAGCATAATGTCACCAAGAAATTTCACCAGACCCTGTGCATTATTTTGCAAAATAGCTCTTGAAAATATTAAAGAGATGCTAAAAAGATCCTCAAGTGACTCTGCAAATTATCTCCTTCCTGACCAATGGTGGCCTTTTGACTAACTCGCCTTTATCCTGTTCCCTGGGCAGCCATATTTTAATGAAGAATTCCCAGTTTGCTGTGATCTAGGTGTTTCACCAAAGCATCCGGGCTGCCACATGTCATGCCTGGGAAAAGGCCATCCATTCTGGTTTTAGGTAATTTTCCATCCTGTGCCACATCATCAGTTAGGCTGTACTTAAAGGGCATCACGGAGCCATGTGGGTCTCTTTTGGGAAGGCTGAGGAAACAGTGACTGGGAGAGGGACTTGGGGAACTGTCAACAATTTGGGAGTTCAGTTCCTGCTCAGAGGCAGGTAGTATTAACATGTCACCTGTCACTTGCCCTATTTACAGGGAACATACCCAGCAGCTGCCAGGGTGTCACTTTCAAAGGGATGCAATTCCTGAGAGCTCTGGCCTTGCTGGGACCACCCAGAAGCTCCCTCAGCCAAGCTGGAGTTTCACAGCCCAAGGCCTGTGAGTGAGCAAGTGGCTGGGCTGTGAGGGGGTTCCCTTGCAGCTGGGTGACTCCAGGCAGCTGGAGTGAGGTGCAGGGAGCTTGGAAGGGCTGCAGAGGCTGATGGAAGCTGTTCCTTCTTTCAGAATGAAACACTGGGCATTTGTGGTAGCCTGTGCTGCTCCTTGAAGGTGTGATGAAAGGCATATCCTGGCAGGCTGAGGCTCCTGGTGTGGCTGGGTGGGGATGCAGGGGGCAGATCTGTGCTCCCTAGGGCCCTGCAGGACTTTCCCCTCTGCAGGAGGAGCTTCTCTCAGGCCCTCTGTTTTTGCTCTCCCTTCCTCACCTTCCTCTGCTCCATGGCTGTGGCCGTAGCCAGAGCTGGGGNCATTCCCAGGATCAAGCTCATCCTGGTCCCAGGAGAGCAGCGTTGTCCCTGTTCCAGCAGCAGCAGGCTCCCTCCCACGAGGAGGCAGAGAGGAGATGGATGCAGCAGTCAGGAGCGGAGCGCCAGCTAATTACCCTTCCGAGTGTGTCTTGTAAATTAAGGGCTAATTAGAGGCAAAGTCAGTGTCATGGTTTTACACGTGTTTCTGTGGCGCTGAACAAGGGGAGGGAGGGGGAACATGCAGCAGCAAGGCTGGAGGCGGGCAACGTGGGGGGGCTCTGCAAGGTCCGGGCAACACGGGGTCAGGGTCCTGGGAGCACAGGGTGCAGGGCACCAGGGTCCTGGCAGTTTGGGGTGCAGGGTCCTGGCAGCTCGGGGTGCAGGGCGCTGTGTCCCAGCAAGCCCTCCATCAGCACTGCTGGCAGGCAGGATCTGCAGGCGAGGCTCGCAGGTGATCCCTGCACAACGCTGCAGGGAAAGGGGATTTCTGCTCCAGGATGAGTATAGGGAAGAGGAGGGTAGGAGGTACTTGCCATGCTGGCCATGAAGGGGTGGCGGCGATGGTGATGGTGATGATGATGATGATGGTGATGAGCCTCTGGAGGCATGCCTGGTGCAGGGCTGGTGGCCACGTCATGCCTCCGTTCAGCTCTCGCCTTTGGAGAGGGTGTTTGGGCTCTTGAGCTGTCCTGTCAGGCACTCGGCAGCCCTGGCTGTGCTTGGGCACATCTGAATAGCATCCCTTGGGCTTTCATGGAAGCAGCAGGGATAGAAACATACACTTATGTACGAACTCTGGTGCTTCACTTGCGATTTTGTGGGGCTCTGCTCTTTGTAGAGGGTGGCCCAGCAAAGGGATAGGTTGCCCAGGGAGGTTGTGCCATCACCCTCCTTAGAGATACTCCAAACCCATCAGAAGCAGTCCAGGGCCACTGGGTCTGGGAGACCCTGCTTGAGCCGGGTCACCTCAGCCATGCTGGGATCCATGAGAGCCGAGTGAATCTGGTTTCTCCCAGGAAGACACAGGTGAGCTGTCCTGGCTCCCGCTGGGGACCTGCTTCCACAGGTGTCCATTTCCTTCTGTGGAAGGCTCCCACTTGTACCAGTCCCGTCGGACCCATGGCTCAGTTCCTCACAGCCCAGCTTCATCGTGCCTGCAGAGGAGTCTGTTCTGGGAGGCTGGAGCTGTGGGTGTGCAGCATCTGGAGCTGTTCTGTGGCCCTGCCCTGGGCCATGGCCAGGTGGGCTGCAGTGAAAGTCCCAGCTCAGTGTCTGTGCCTCCAGGCAGGGAAGGAGGAGACGTAGCTTTGGAGTGGGATGGGGCCCCTCCTCTTGCCCTTGAGCTCCCAGAGCACTTGCTCTGCAGTGGCTGGAGCCGAATGGCCTGAGGGGAGCATGAGAGAGGGCTGGTGGTGGGCAGGTGCAGTGACATCCCTCGGGCCACTGTCCTCCTCCATGGCAGATTGCCTACGGGCTGAACAGGAGGGTGTGGGCTCCCTGTCAGAACCATTTTGTTTGCTATTCTGGACGTTTTGGGTTTCCTGTAATCCAGAAACACTTGACCAATTTTGCATCACTGAGTGATCTTGTCCTCTGTGACAGCCTCTAGTCCCAAAAACGCTCCTCTCTTGGGGATTCAGGTTCCTGGGCTCAGCCGGAGTAGTTTTGAGCTAGTGGGAAAAGGAACTTCCACCTGCCATCCCTGCCCTACAGACATCTGTTCCCCTGCTTGTTCCTTTGACACCCTCCACGTGATCTCACGCTCTCCCAGTGCCCCCAGCATGGCTGGATTTCCTGCCAGGGACACACAAGAAAGTGAAATTGAGAGATGAGGATGGGTATGCTGGTTGTGGGGCGGGTTTGGGTTTGCCCAGGTGCCAGAGGCTGTAGTGAAAATCGTGACCGTGAACTCCAGCTGTGGAGAAGCTTTGTGCCAGAATTCCCAGCTGTGCATCCCGGGGTGCTACACTGAAACCCACTAAGCTGGGGGTCCCTCTGGGAAGTGGGGTGTGCTGGGCTCTTCTGTCAGCACTTTTGGGGTGATGCACCAGCACCCCTTAGGAGAGGAGAGCTGGAGAGAGCCTGTCCTCATGTGGAGCCACCCGGGGAATGTGGCATCAGGTACGGGACAGCTTTGCCTTCTCCCACCGTGCCTCCAGGCAGCAGTCAGTCCGTGCTGAGCCCGTCTCTCTTGCAGGTGCTCCCCACTCGACCAGCAGCACCTCCCTGCACTCCGAGCGCTCCATCAGTGGCATCAACCTCGTGGGCTTCAGCTCCAAGCCGGACGGGATGCACCAGCGCTCCTACTCTGTCTCTAGTGCAGACCAGTGGAACGAGGCCGTGGCGATCCCCGGCAGCTGCCCCAACCCCTGTGAGTAGCTCTTCTGGCCCTTCTCCCCTCGGCCATGGCAGGTAGGGGGGCTCATTTTGGCAGTGGGGCAGTTCTGAGCTCTACCCTGCGATTGTGAGCCCAGAGTTTGCTCGTGAGTGTCAGACAGCCTCTGGGCGTCTTTGGGGCTGTCCCCCTTAAGTAAGGGTCAGCTGGCAGTGTCCCAGCCAGGGAAGAAGCTGTCCTGCAAGGCATGGAGAAGATCCAGCCAAGGGACACTGCTCTGCAGCAGGATGGCTGCAAGCCCTCTGCTCTGACCTTGCTCTGAGCTCACCATGCTGGGGTACCGCTGTTTTGCCCCATCACTGCACCTTGTGGGCACCCCCATCTCCCAGATTTCGGGGCAGTTGAAGGAATAGGAGTGATTCCTGTCTCTGGAGCACACACTGAGCACGGCCCGCCCCCTCCCCCCACGCTCACTCGCTCTCAGTGATGTTTCAGGACAGTTGAGTGAATTAAAATAATTCATACATTTCCCAACGTAGCCACTTTGCCGAATTGGAAAATAAATGCTTTTGTGCTGCATTCATCACTCCTTCGTTCCTGGCTCTGCCGCCGCACTAAAAAAGCAGTTAAATGCACATCAAGAGTGGAGGAGCCATTTCCATGCCTGCTCGCCCCTTGTAGTTCTCATTAGCGCGGCAGCCGCCCCCCCGCCCGCTCCCAGGGGCTTTCGCAGTTTAAAGGAGCCTCTTTATGATCATTACCGGAGTCCGACTGTGCGGGCGCCATTTGCAGCTGAGGAGGCTCCTCATTTGTAACTGTGAAAAACTATCAATTTCAGCGCGCCTGATGCAGCGGCTCCATCATTGGCCCCATCAGCTCCCTGCTGGAAGCGAATTAATCAGACTGTTACTGCTGATGGGGCAGCGCGGGCGAGGGGAGCGGAAGGGCGCAGCGCTGAGCGGGGATGTGCCGGCAGCCCCCTCGCCTTGGACGCGGGGGCAGCGGGGCAGCCCGCGCCGGAGGAGCCGCATTGCGAGTGGGGACTGGACACGGGCGTGTCTGCTTGACCCCGTGCCGGGAGAGGGTCCCCGCCGCAGGTGGCATCTTGCCCGGCCCGCGGGAGCCGGGAGCGCAGGCAGCGGGAGCCCCCTGCCCCGGTGTGCACAGCAGGTCGGATGCAGTACCCTGGCACAGATCGGTTTTGTGCACGATCCCTCTGGAGAGCAGCGCCTTGCCCCAGTTCCCTCCTGCCCCAGGAACTGTCGTGACAGGTCTCGTCCTTCCTCCCAGCAGCCCCTCAGTGGAGCTGGGGGCTGGTGAGGCCATGCTGTGTGTGGCTCTGCCCTGCCCTTGCCTGGGTGTCAGGAGAGCAAGCCAGCCCAGCCCATGCTCCCCATCCCTCTGCCCCCTGTTGCTCTGCTCCTTGTCCTTCTGCTCTCCATCCTGCTGCTCCATGTCCTTCTGTTCCTGTCTATGGAGGAGCTGTCCATGCTCACAGCACTTGGACCAATCTGCCTCTTCTGTGCACAGTTACTGAAGACTGTCAAATGAGAGCTGATCTGCAGGGTCTGTTGCAGCAGGAAAAGGAATAATGTTTTCAAACTAGAAGTGGGTGGGTTTAGACTAGATATAAGGAAGAGGTGTTTTACTGAGAGGGTGGTGAGGCAACAGGGTGCCCAGAGAAGCTGTGGCTGCCCATCCCTGGCAGTGCCCAAGGCTAGGTAGGACAGGGCTTGGAGCACCCTGAGATAGTGGACACGTAGGGGGCGGAACTGCATGAGCGTTGGTCCCTTCCAACCCAAACCACTCTGTGATTCTCTGCTGCTGCTCCTCCCAGTGACATGGAGGGGTGAGATGTCAGCTCAACGCTCACTGTGTTGCATGCTGGTGGCTGTTCAGCCACTCCCAGGTCCCACCGCACTGTGCTGGACCCCAAGCCCTTTGTTTGTGCTCCACAGACTCGTCACAGGGCCAGCTGTTCTGGAGGGTCCATGGCACACCATGGGCCACCGGCCTGGGGGTCCCAGGCAGTTCCCAGGGCTGCATCCCTGCTCTGTGTCCACCACAGCCACAGCTGGCAGAAGTGGATTCTCAGTGTCACGAGAGAGGGGGCATTTGGTGGGTGGGCAGTGCTTTCCACATGGCAGGGCGTGCTGAGCTGAGCCACACAACCACCCCTCTGTCGGGGGCTGAGCTGAGCGAGCCTGTCCTGCACCACACCTGAACCCCAGCTCTGCCACAGCCCAGGCTCTCTGCTATGTTTCCAGTCCTGCATGGCAGGGCAGGTGAGGAATATTCCTCTGCTCAGTGCTGATTTTGGGCACATGCCAAGGCTGTAGGCTGCCATCCCAGCTCCCGGGGACAGGCTGTCTGCTCTGGTTGTGCCCTGGAGAGTGCATGGAAGAGCAATGGAATGGGGCCGTGTGGTCATACAAACGTGCTCCAGCACGATCTATATCTGTCCCTTGTGCTGGAGCTCTGCAGCCCACCTGTGGGGTCCCGGGGCTCCACATAAGGCTGGCTGGTTGGGAGAGGGGCCCCAGAGGTCCCAGGTGTGCCTGTGAAGGGTTCCCTTGGCGAGATGGGGCTCTGGAAGTCCTTGGGTTCAGTTGTCCTACTGGGGAAGGAGAGAGAGTGAGCAATGCCTGATCTAGCATAGGGAGTGTGCTCCATGTGCTGCCCCTGCCCCATCGCCATCCTGTCCCCATCCCACGGGGGCCCTGGAAGTCCCCAGCTCTGGTGTTGGCTGCTGGGCTGTAAGAGCAGGGGCATGGGTGATGACCCCTCGAGAGTTGCCACGCTCACAGCAGGCCACAGGAGTGAAGTGCAGCAGTGTGTGACCCCTCTCACTGAGCCCGCAGTGGGGCAGGGTGCCAGAGGTGTGGGATTTGGCCCAGGGAGCATCCTGGTGAGCAGGTGGGCAGCAAAGGAAGGATGGAGGCATCACGTGTAGCCACCATTGAGAAAGTTCAGGTCCCCGGTGACATATGGCTGGGAGCTGAAGGTGCTTCACACCTGCTCTAAGCACGGTCCTGTAGCAGGATCAGTAATTTATATTTATAAAACTGGAGTCTGGTTTTATTAGATTTATCTCTCTTAATTGTCAAGGGTGAGCTATTTCCCCATGGATAAATAGCAGCAGAAACACCCTACTGGTGTGTGTCAGTGCAGGAGAAGCCAGATTTGGGAGAGCTCCAATGCTGCAACCTCTCTCAGCTGTGTGAGGAGGACACCAGCTGCACCTCCATCCCTGCCCGGGGCAGCTCCTGGCCTTTGTCCCTCTCCACACCTGTTGGTGTTTGTCGGGACAGACCAAGCCACAGGGAGCCAGTCTGACCAAATCAGGATGAACCAGGGGTGCAGAAGATGGGCTGGGGTGGGAGAAAGGCTTGGCAGGTCCCTGCTGTCCCACTGCTCGAGCTGCTGCCCTTGTGTAATGCTGTGATTCCTTTCTTAATTCCTGTTGCCACAGAACATGGAAATGGGAAGTCAGGACTTGATGGGAGACACTGGACTGTGGCAGAGAGGATGGCAAGCTGCCCGGGGCAGAGGTCGTGGGCATGGAGCTGCCATCTAAGCCCTGGGGGTGGGTGGACACTGGAGAGGCAGGAGTGGATTTAGGAGAGGGTTAACAGTGCAGCGAGGGCTCCTGCGCCTCGTTGCCTTCCCCGGAGTCTGCATTTTTATGCTGATTGGAAGCCTGCGCTGTGTGTGCTGCTGAAATTGAATGTCAGGCTTTTGATTTTGTTGCTGGTCTCTAATGAAATTTGACATTTAATGGTGAGTGCAGCGGCAGCGTGTGTGTGTGTGATCGGAGCTTGATTAGCGCACTCTAATTGACAGTAATTAGGCAGCTCCCTGATTGTTTCTAATTCTGCTATTAATTGTAAGGAACAGTATGATTGAGGATAAATTTGGTGCGTTGCTGCTGGGGATGCAGCTTCTTCAGCTCCGTATCGGAAGCCTATTGAGCCCATCATGCTCAGGTTCCTGAGTGTGGCAACCCCAGTCACCTCGTCTGGCAGAGCAGTGCTGGGAGGGCAGTGCTTCTGCAGAGCCTCTGCAGATCCTGGGGCCTGGGTCTGCCCCAGGGAGGCCAAGATCACCCTCTGGGCCTGTCCCTTCCCAAAACGCTTGCACAGCCCTGTGAGGACACTGCCCTGTGAGGGAACTGCTTCCCCAGGAGCATGCACTTGGGGGTGGGACATCAGGCTGCTCCAGAGGTGCTGCTGCGTGTCCCGGCTGCGTAGATGTCCCTGTGTGATCGTTCTGCATGGATCCCAGTGTGGAGCGGGTCCAGCCTGACTGCCCTAGGAGCTGCCAGCCCTGAGCTGTGCCATGGAGCTGAGCAGGTCCTGCCCTGTCTCATGGGGTCGTGTGGGTCGAGCCAGGCAAGTACCGGGGCTGGCTCCAGAACACTTTGGTGTCTCTGGAGAGAGGAGACTGTCACTGTCCCACTGTACATGACTTGCCTTGTCTTTGTCCCCAGCTAATGGTACTGCCGACTCACTCAGCTCCAGCCCAAACATTTCCAGTGCCGCCAGCCCGAAGCTGGAGCCGCCTCCGTCACCACATGCCAACAGGAAAAAGCATCGCAGGAAAAAGAGCACAGGGACAACTCGGCTTGATGGCCCCAGCACGGCAGCCGAAGGTAGGAAGGGTCTGCCTGGGGGCAGCTCTGCTGGCTCAGAGTGCCAGGCACCCAAGGGTCCTGCGGTGCTCGGTGGGTGCCTGGGGCCTGGAGTGCTTCTCATGCAGGGCTCAGTGGAGACCTGGGGCTCGGAGCACTCCTTGTCCAAGCAGCTGGTGCTGAGGCAGGAAAGAGCAACCAGCCTCTCTGATCTGCCTTTCCCTCCATGTCCCATGTGCCATGTAGAACCACCGTCATGCCTGTGCCTGCACAGACAGTCACTGGTAGTTAAAATTGCGGACTGTAGTAGCAGACCTGAGAGCACACCATATGGTTACAGTGTGCTCTCAGAGACTTTGCACCACAAGGACCTATTTCTGTTGACTTGTAAATTGGCCAAACTTTCATAATTTAAAAGACCTGTGCTGGGCACCTGCCTCAAGTTGAGGGTCTTTTGGAAAAGCTTGTCTACTTCAGGAGACCAGCTGAAGGCACGTGTGTTGCTTTCCCAGTGCTCAGAGTACTGATGGTTTTTGTGTTGAGAAATTCTGGTGTCTGTGGTTGCTGAAGAGGGACCCAAAGCTTGACAGGGAGGCTGCAAGGCATGGGGGAGCATTCTGTGGGGAAAAGACACCAAATTTGTCCAGGAAGAGATGAGCCTGGCAGCCATGTTCTCCAAAGCCTGCATCTGTGGCTAGCTGCTGGCAAAAGTGAGATTTTACTTTATTCTTGGTCATCCTGTCCCACAGCACTCAATAAGCTTCAGTAGTGAACCAAAGTAAAGATGTAATTCAGAGGGGAGGAGGGTTCTGTACAAGTGTTTGAAGCTAACAATTGCTGCAAAACAAACCAGAAAACATTAGTCTGTACCTTGAAGGGGCTGCAGCTGTCCTGGCACCTTGCTCCAAATCATGTGTCTGCCTGCAGTCCAGCAGCCCAGGTGTGCCATAGCAGAACAGCTCTTCTCAAGTTTTGTTCTTGGAATGATTGCATTGATGATGCGCAGAGTTGGGCAGCTCTGTTGTTCCTTTTTTGCTGTTGTGGTTGCCTGCATCTGAAATGCACTAAGACAGGCGTCCCCTCTGCGGTGGTTGATTGAGGAACCTTGAGCATCATTTGAGGCTGTCATACCCACTGGTGTCCCCTGGATAGCAAGAAGCATTGCCTGTAGTTGCACTTTGTTCTTAGCTCTGTGTGTATGTTGCCTCCTCAGAGTCATTGTTGCCCTTCCCAAATTGGTTTGCAGTTCTCAGCCCAGTGCTTGGCAGAAGGAGAGGCCCATTCTTTGTATGAATAGTGGGATAGTGAAGGAGGGAGTGATTTTGCACCCCCACGTGTAAAACTGAGAAAGCATGTGCTGAAGTCCTGTGTCCTCTCCTGTAAATAAAATGCTGAGAAAGAGTTGTAAGGGACCAAAGCTGACCTCGGTGTGATGATTGGGTTTATGACATGGACATGAGGGCTCTCAGCTGACCACAAGGAAGACTGAGAAGCACAGGACTGATGTGTCAGTGCTTGCAGAGGAAATCCAGTCCTGCGGCTGCTCGGTGCAGCTGATGGAATGTGAGAGGTGCAGATGCTGGGACCTCACGTTACACAGAATGTAATGCAATTTAGTAGTGGAAAAGGTAATTGAATGTGGGAACACTTTTATGAAGCAGTAATATGGACTAACCACTGCTTGAAGTCTTAAAATTTGATTAGTTCCTTTTCAACAACACATGTGTGTTTGGCAGAATTCCCAGCCCTCTGCTCCCAGACGCACAGACTGGAGGACCGTCACCCTCCTCCTTGTGTGCCCAGGAGAGGAGTCTTTGA
Organism: Daphoenositta chrysoptera; assembly: GCA_013397915.1. Taxonomy (NCBI): domain Eukaryota; kingdom Metazoa; phylum Chordata; class Aves; order Passeriformes; genus Daphoenositta; species Daphoenositta chrysoptera. The sequence continues at coordinate 188,056 of VZRO01006241.1, forward strand.
GCAATCCCAGTTTTTCCATCATTTCATAGGGATTTTTCTTCAGACACATGCTCACTCCTGTCCTTCCTGGTTTGGCAGCATCCCTGGAAGGTGGAGTGATGGGGGTGGAGCCATGTGGCAAACATGAGGGCATCAGAGTATTTTTGTTGTTTCCTGCTTGGCCGTGCTGGTCAGCTGGGCAGAGGTCTCTCTTACCTGAAGTGGTACCCCAGTCCTGTCTCAGGTTGATATGGTTAATTTAAAGCCCTATCAGGTGTTGAGGCAATGTAACTTTTTCCTACAATGTGAATTCCTTGGCATTTATCAACACAGAACTTCGTTTGCCAGCGAAATGTCAGTTACCAAACTTAATCTGTCACTGCACAGACTTTGTGCACCGTGGATCCTCCTGCTGCCAGAGCCTCTGGCACCAGTAGCAGGAGGAATGCCCCCTCTGTGATCTGCAGTGCTGCTGGTGCCCAAGTGCATGGCAGCAGGTGGCTGAGCTGCTCCGGTGTTGCGGTGGGAAGGAGCAGTGTGAGCACCATGTGAGGGGTGAGGAGAGCGTGGCACAGCAGAGGGGGCATCCGTGACCTGCAGTCACACAGGCAGCCCATCCTCCATGTCTCCAGTGTGAATCCAGACTTTCCAAGCCCCTGTGTCCTTCTCCAGTGGGTGAACGGGTGCAACACCCACCGGCCCAGCACTGCGGTCAGGCAGAGGTGACGGAACCAGCTGCTCCCAGAGCTGTGCTGGGGCACAGTGGTGCCACGGGCTGCTGCATGGTGGGTTTCTGCCTTTTGGTCAGGTATTGACAAGCTGACCTTGCATTTTTTTTTTAAGTAATTGTTGACAGTAATCTAGTATATTAGAAAATTGATCCAATTGCAAAATTGGAGTTCCAGAGGTTGGGTCGGTTCTGTCGTGCTCCCAGCTTGCCCTGCATCAACAGGACCTGTTGCTATGGGCAGCATCTGTGCCAGCAGAACCGTGCTCCAAGTCCATGGGAGAGGCCACTGTTGCTGCTCTTAGAGCTTCCCAGCTTGGTCCTGTTGCAGCCAGTTCCAGCAGCAGTGAGCTGTATGCCCCATTTTGGCATGAGGGGGATGTCCTGGTCAAGAAAGGACCGAGTGCATCCCTGTTCTCACTGTGAGTTACGGAGCTGAGTCACACACTTCTTTTCATGCAGATGATCCCCTGCCTGCCACGTGCCTGCTGCACGGCTCCTGCCCGTGCCACCTTTGTGAGTGACTTGGTTGGTCCCTCTCCTGCTCCTAGCTCTGGGACTGCTCCAAGAACTGATGCAGCTCTGGACACTGCGGCAACTCATCACCAGGACCAGCAGGCCAGGGCAGAGGCAGAGGAGCAAGTGACTCTGGGACTGGTGTTCAGGTGGCCACCCATGATGGGTCACTGTCCTGCAGCAGAAGCGGAGACTGGCACCAAGTACAAGGAGGTGCTGAGCCCCTGCCTGAGGTCACATCCCAGTATCTGAATGGTCCAACTGTGAACCCTGGGCTGAGCATTGCCCCACACCATGGGCATGGCCGATGGTTTGTGTCATGGACTGGTGTCCATAAGAATGACTGATTCCCCCTTGAATCTTTTTTAGCTGCTTTTGAGCAGTTACAGCAGTTGTTTTCAGAGCAGGGTAATTGGAGGTTTTTGCTTTTGCACAGCCAACATGGTGAGTGTGAAATCACTGTGCCAGTAGTGGGGCTGCTGGGCCTCATGGCAGAGCTGCCATCCCTTGTGCCCGAGCTGCCATCCCCCTGTGGTGCCCATCCCTCTGTGGAGAGTTCACTGTCCTGGCAGGAGCATGGGGACAGCCTAGTAAGGAGCCATGCTTTCCATTAGCTCACATCAGTGTGGCTTTGCCAGCATGGAGAACACTGTGGAGGGATCCCCTGCTAAAACTTCCTACTCACCAGGAGCTGCATGGGGCCAGGCTCAGCCTCTGTCACAGCATCCCTGTGGGCAGGAGCGGCCCCGGGGGTATGTGAGGGAGCAGGTTTGGGCTGTGCCCAGGCTGCCTGCACCTGCCTGCACCCGCCCCACGCCCATGAGCTAGGCACGAGCAGCTCAGGTTAGCATCCTGGGAAAGTTGGTGAGGTCTGGGGATAAATTGCCATCAGTTTATCTCATTTAGGAGGTAATCAGAGCCAGGGACGTGCAGAGCAATTGAATCTTAGTTGTTCTGAAGTATCATAAATCAAACGAGCTGTTGCTTTTTTACATGGGCTCATGTTAAAGAGAGCTCAGTGTCAGGCTGCCAGGGAGCATCCGCAAACTATGGCAGGCGTGGGATTGGGCTGCCGGAGATGTCACCAAACCGGGGAGTGCAGCTCAGGCTGTCAGGGAGCACCCACAGGCTGGCAAACGTGTGTCAGGCTGTCAGGGGACAAAGATCCTCATCCCCATGGTGGAGTTGCAGTGTCAGCCGGCAAGGACCATCAGGAAAGTCAGCTCTCATCAGAAGCCAGCAAAGCTCTGCGGCCAGGAATACCCTGTCCTGCCACAGAGCAGCCCACAGCCCCCCTGCAGCCACACTCCTCTTTGCCTGGACCCTCAGCCCCTGTCCGGGCTGCCAGGAGGGCCAAAGAGCCACCAGACACGGCTGAGGGCAGCAGCACCTTTGCGACGCTCCCTGCTCCAGTCTCCCCATGGCTGCCAGAGCTCCGGGGATAATGAACTTCTCATGTGCTTAAAGAGTGATGCAGGGTGCATGGCGAGAAGCTGACAGCCCCTTAATGTGCTTCTCAGTGGCGGCCAAACGACGCGGTTTTGTCTTTGTTTTTTAGTTTTAAAACCCACAGGAAATTGATGGCCAGTAAAGAGTTGTGTTGGGGCGATGTGCGTGATTAATGCCAACTGTCAGGGGCTGTCGAGGCCGATCGTGGCAAGCCAAGAGTGTGAGGCTGAGCCGTGCTCACCAGATTGCTGGGGATTCCAGCTGCTATCGCTCAGCTCCTGCCTGCCCCACACAGCTTGTGTCACCCGCACGCTTCCTTCCACCAAGCCTCTTAATTCAGTGCTAACAAGTCACTCCGGCTCATTACAGACCCTGGAGCTCCCTGCTCCGTCCTGGCGGGAGGGAGGCAGCCTGTGCTGGGCATCTCTGTGGTTCAGCCGGTTCCTGTCTCCATCAGCTCCCACCCCCTCAGTTTATGGTTCCTGGGGGACCTATTCAGCTCCTTGTTACCCTCTGAGAGACCCCCATGGGCACACCCCTGAGCCTGCCACAAGCCTCTGCTCACACCATGACACCTGCACCGTCCGTGCCCTCCCTCCTGTGACCCCTGCCCTGATGCCAGCACACACCCTGCTGGCCCTTCTGCCACCTCCCAGGCCCGTCCCCACTGTGCACACGCTGCACCCCACATTGCATCCTCCCCGCCATGTACACAAAAATTACACCCTTCGACCCTTACCATGACCCCCCTGCTCGCCCCTGTGTCCTGTGGTGTCCCTTGGGAGCACCTGCTCCTCCTGACACACTGTGTCCTTCCCCACACAGGCAACACACGTTGGGACCCCGCCGTGTGCCCATCCACGCGTGAGCCCCGCTGCTGCCACCCCCGGCCCCTGTGCTGTCCCTGGTGGGGCCGTGCCAGCTCAGCCTGGGGCACTCTGGGGTCTGGGGGCGCTGGGACAGCAGGCGCTGGGGGGTCTCCGCAGTGCTGTTCCTGCTGCGCTCTCCTGGCGGCTGTCCCCGCGGAGGGCCTGTCCCCGTCGCACTAATACAGGTTGGGAATATTGGGTTTAATGATCTGCAAAATGAGGAGGTAGCGAGCTGACATTTACGAATGGTGCTGCATCCTTCTCTTCCCAGACGCCTGCTAATTTGTTGATATCCCAAACACCTCATAATGATGTGGTACAGTCGCAGCTTGCAAACAAGCATCCCGAGGCCAGGGGCTGCCGGCTGCCCTGCTCCAGGACCCTCCTCACAGGCTTGGCAGCCAGAGAGCAGAGCTGTGGGCCGGGGTCTTCCTGCATGTCTGACAGGACCTGCCCCGGTTCCTGCCGTGTGCCCCTCATGCTGGAGGCGTCCCCCACCTCTTCCCTGTGTGACTACCCACTCTCCAGGGCCTCTGGAGGCACTTCTACTACGCCAGCAAAAAGCAGAAGGGATGGGAGTGGGAGAAAGAGCATGCAGGGAGAGGCTGGATGTGGCTGGGAGATGGTGAAGAGCGGAGGTGACAGAGGAGAGTTCTGCTTTAAGAGTGGGGCTCAGTGCCAGCTCTGCTTCCTGTTTTGCTGATGTTGAGTGGAATCCTGCTCCTCTCTGCCGGACCTGCTGGGATGCAGGGAAGATGTCCTATACTATCCTGCACCCATCTGCTCAGGAAGGAGCTGGCTGTGAAGCTGTCTGGCAGGGAGGGCGCTCTGAGCCTGGTGTGCTGGCATGGGGATGCTCCTGCCATCCCCTGTGCTGAACTCCCCCTTCCCACGGGGGAAGAAAGTGCTGCCCTGGGCCTTTGGGCTGGCATGGGGGAGCTCTGTCCAGTGCCTTGTGTAGAGAGGGAATTGCTGTGCCGTGTCCAAGTGCTGGGAGCACAGTCCTGCTGCACTGGGTGGGGACCAGAGGGACCAGAGGGAGATTGCTCCATCCTCTGTCCTCACAGAGCTGCTTTGTATCCTGGTGCTTCAAGGACAGGGGGGCAGCCCCCCCATATTGCTGCTTGTGCTCTTGAGAGTGCTGCCCCAACCTGTGTGGGGGCACCTCGGGTAGGGGTGAGGGATGGGGCCAGCCTGTCCCTCTGCAGCTCCCCGGGGGAACATGCTGCCTGGGGTGACCTGCTGCATCCCACGGAGAAGCAGGGTGTCCGTGGGAAAGGAGCTGGGAAGTACTGCTGCCGTGGCTCCACGTCAGGGTCCCCACAGGAGAGTCTCTGGGCTGGGCACCAGTGCAGGGCATAGCCAGAGCCCTTTGCAGAGCAGGACCAAGCTCTGCCCCAGCCCTGTGTTGAAGCTGAGGCGTTTTTAGCCCCCAACCCCTTCTGCTCAGAGCTGTGCTCCCCCCCACTCAGAACGTAGAGAGGAGACTTGGCACGAGCTGTGAGGGCAACACTCCGTGTCACTGCTGTTCCCCTTCCTTTTCCTCTCTGGCGTCCCACAGGTGTCATTGGGACACACCGTTCCCCTGGGCACCTCGACCCCAGGACTGCCTTGAGCAGCAGATGCAAGCTCCCTTGCATCTTGGTGGGCACTTCCTTACCCTCTTGCTGTCCCTTTGGTCTGGCTCCCAGCCGGACACACAGGATGTCCATTCCCTCATTCTTGGCGGCCCCGTGGTGCTGCTCTGCTGTCCTGAGGATGCTTCCCCCCCAGGCCAGTGTGTTGGCAGAGGGAGGGTGACTGCCCTGGGGCTGCTCATCTCGCTGCGGTCCCTGCCAGAGTCGTCCTGGCTGCCGGGGGGGTCTGGGTGCCCTGTGGCCCTGCTGTCCTGGCCATGCCCTCCCTAATCCTGCTCCTGTTCAGAGCCCTTGTTCCTGGGCAGTGTTGGAAGGGGGGTCGTGGGGTTAACACCAGAAGGGGGTCGTGGGGTTAACACGCATTAGCAGAGCTGGCTCACACCAAACTCTGCTCAGCAACTCTTCACGGAGCTCAGTCTTTAAAACATCATCAAAAAATCATCAAGAGAGAGAGAGGCAGCGCGCTCATTTCCACTGCCCACTAATTCTAATGGAGCTGGGGTAATGGGCTCCCACCAGTGCACTGGGGGCAGCCGCAGGGCTGGGGGGCCGGGCTCTGCCATCTGGCCCCCGGGTAGCTGCTCACTCGGAAGCAGCTGGGAAGGGCTCCCTGCTCCTGTAGGAGTGGCTTCCTCTGAGGTCTGAGCCCTGTCAAATTGGAGCTGACAAGGCCTGGGACTTCTCTGGCCTCTGAGAGGGAGCCTGTGCCCATGTGTGGGGCAGGGGAGGGAGTTCTGCCAGCTCTGCTTCAGCAGAGGTAGTCTAAACCCTTCTGCTTATGTCATCTGCTTGGTGCTACCCTTTCATCTGGCCAGAAATGGCCCTGCCACATTGGGAACCTGGACCTCTCCCCAGAAGAAGCTGAGAATGCCCACTACTTCCCCTAAAACATTAACTCAAGCCTGATCCAACTTGTCTGGGTGCCCTGGGGAGCTCAGGAACTGGTCCCAGACCATCCCAGAACGTGGGTCTGCACAGTATTCCCTGCTGCTGCAAGTCCTTGATTCCCTTCCCAGCTCTGCGGATCCTCACGTGTGAATCCAGGGGTGTGATCCCACAGTGTCACGCTTTCCTGTTGTAGTCCTGCCATGCTGAGGCCTCCAAAGAGATCCAGCCCCATAGTGCCGTCCTGCACTGTGAGGTGGGGAGTTTGCCTTAGTGCAGCAGAAAAGCTGTGGTCCTTTGTTAGCTCTTCCCGGGCTCCGAGAGCAACAGGCCCTTTGTTCGGCGTGAAGCTGGAATCCAGGAGGCACAAAGAAGGAAGGGAATGGAGGTCCTGCGTCTTGCAGAGCTGGCGCCAGGACTGTGGTTGGACTGGGACTGCTCCCACGGCTGGGACTGGGCGGCCCCAGAGCTCTGGAATGTCCTTCAGCTGTGACAGTGGGAAAGTCTATCCGAGTCAGGTTGAAGCCCCAGAAATGTCTCTCCCAGAAGGAGGGAGCCTCCTGCCCTAATGCGAATGTCCTGAGCAGAGTGCTGGGAGCCACACGGAGCCCCCTGCTCCAGCATGGTGCCTCAAGGAGCAGCAGTGAGCCCCACGCCAGAGCCCTGGGCAGGCAGAGCAGGCATTTGCTTCCCTGGGAAGGGTACAGGTGCAGGAAGGCGGGGGCTGGAATTCCTGTCTGAGTCCAGGCTGGGCAAACAGGAGACAGGAACAAGGAGGATGGAGCCATGTGAGCCCACAGCTGACCACGATGTCCTGCTTCCTGCTGTGCAGAAGGGGCTCAGCAGGAGGGAGGACTTAAGGTGCATCCAGTGCTTTCTGAGTCCAGGCAGCTGGCCTGGGCTCTGCAACACAGTGGCAGCAGCCACAGGTGGCACAGACCGTGGAAGGATGAGGTTTGAGGAGAACAGGGCCTGTTCTGATGTGTCAGGGTCCCCCAGGGGCGCTGTCTGCAGATGCTCCCTCCAGCACCTGGGCAGCCTCTGCCCCAGGGAGCTGCTGCTCACTCTGTGCTGGCTGCCGGTGCTTGGCCTCAGGCAGCCACCGGTCCTGTGGCTGTGGGGGGATGGTCCTGGCTCCCCTGCACTCTGGAAACCCGTGCCTGGGTCTGGCAGCACTCACAGAGGCTGGTGCCAGCAAGCCAAGGAGGCAATGCCTGTTATCCTGGCTGTTGCCTGGTTATTTCTTCTCCCAGTATTCACAAGCTAGCAGCTATGTATTTTCCAAGAATCTTGTTCTTGAGCTGGGTCTTGGTGTCTCTGGGGTCCCTCCTGCGGCTGAGAGCTGGAGGAAAGGGAAAAGTGCTGGACAAGTCAGATCTCCCAGTTATGCCCGTGCATCACAGAGAGGGGAGAGTCCAGCAGCGTGGCTAACTGCCCACTCCCTGCAGTCTGTCATCCTCCTCAGGGCTCAGTCTCTCATTCCTGCAGATGAGAGGCAGCTGCAGACACCTTTCCCCAGAGGAGTCGTCCCAGGCTGATGTAGGGTGAAATGAGTGAAAGAGCTTTGCCTTCCTATCTGGGAAGGGCAAGCTAGGACAAGCCCTCGTGCTGGAGTCATTCCATCCTCCCCGGGCTCTGATGGTGTGGAGCCCTGGCCTTGTGTTCCCGCAGCAGTTCACGAGCACTGGTGATCTCCAAGCCTGGGACTTGCCAATGCAGGTACTGACCACAAGCCTGGGAGGAAGGGCTGTGCTCTCCCACCATGCCCAACGGACCTGGCTTTCCTAAGGAGACTTCCCAAGGCTGCACCATGTTCTGGGGGCGTTTGTGAACACACCCTGGCTCAGAGGGGCCCAGGTGGCCCCACAGCAGCCGAGGGTGGCCATGCCCTTGGTGGGACCTGGCATGGGGCCTCTGCAGCCGTTTGCTGGGGCTGCGGCAGCTCCTCAGTCCCTGCCTTTCTGCTGCTTCCCTCCGCAGTGAGGGACTTCTGTGCTGCAGAGAAGTCAGAAAAAGGAGGGGACCTCCCTCGAACCCCTCCAGACTCCCCCGCTCACCTCCTCACCTCATGCCTGGCATGCACAGACCCTGCCAGTCTTGAGGCCAGCACAGCTCTGCCTTGATGTGAACCGGAGGCCCCTTGGCCTCCGTGCTGTCTCTGGAGCTGAGCAGTTGACTCCCTGCTTTTAATAGAGAGCTGGGAAGGCACATTATGGAGATGAGGGTGTTATTTGCATAACGCTAATTAGGTAATTACAAATCATTTTGCTATGAGCTGAAGCGTGTGCTGTGACATAACGTTTATTAGTCATTCCATTCAGGCCCCGCTTAGTTAAGTCATTTACTGCACTAACTACTGAAGTTGGCAATAAAAGGTAAATGCTGGTGCTGGGTGTGAGGCTGAGACACGACACCCCATGAACTGTGCCCGTGGGGGGCTGTGTGGGGCAGAGCCAGGCTGGCAGGGCAGAACACCGTTGAAGCCTTGGTGAAGAGCTGCCTCTGAGCCCACTGCACAGCCCTGCTTGTACCACCTCACTCCGTGTGCAGGGCCCATCACTCCAAAGCCACTCGTGGGCGGGCACTGGGCACTGGTGCTGGGGCTGTCTGCAGGCACTGGCTCGGTGGAGGAGCCGATTTCACTGCTCCAGAGGTTGGCAGCTTTCTCTGAGGGTGGGACACAGGGCAGGGTGAGTGTGGCGCTGTGTGGGGCAGAGGGAGGGAGGAGTGGCACAGAGCTCTGATTCTTCTCTGCAGGCACTTGCCTGTCCCAGCCTCCTGGGCTCTGCTGCTGCCTCAACCCGGCCATGTGGGGATAGTGGTGGCCTGCAGGGATCTGTCCCATGGCAGACCCCCTCCTTCCCAGCCCTGTGTCATGGCACACCTTTCTCTTCCAGAACCAGATGAGCCATTTGAGTTCATTATCGTGTCGCTGACGGGCCAGACGTGGCTCTTCGAAGCCTCAACATCAGAGGAGCGAGAGCTCTGGGTGCAAGCCATTGAGAGCCAGATCCTGGCCAGCCTGCAGGGCTGTGAGAGCAGCAAAAACAAGGTAAGAGGCCTTGGCTAACTTCTGTTCTATCTTCTCTGGCATCTGCTTTGCCACATTCCTCCATGTCTCTCCACACTGAAGCCTGTTTTGGTCCCTCTGCTCCCAGGGGACTAGCAGTCCCATCCCTGGGACTATGCAGTTCCCCCCAGGTTTCTTGTCACCTCTTCCCCACCTGGCTCTGGCCCCACGGAGTACTCTGCATCCCATGTGACTGGATCCTGCAGAGCTCATTCCCTCCCTGGACATCTCTGCCCTTTCTCCCCACTCTGGCCCACTGTCCCCTGCTCCTCTGGCCTCGGAGGCGCGAAGGGACAGGCCTGCTGGCCAGCCTCATGGAGCATGGTGTGGCTCGCCAGGAGGGCTGCAGGAGGCGTGGCAGGGTGGCTGGCCTGCGGTGAAGGGGGTCTCGTGGGGTTCTTGCAGGCTCGGCTGGGCAGCCAGGGCGACGCGCAGGCCATGCAGGCCGTCCGCACCGCACGTGGGAACAGCTTCTGCGTGGACTGCGATGCACCGAGTAAGAGATGCTACACTGGCCGGGGGGCTCAGCCAGGAGGGGAGGGGGCTCCAGCCACCCCAGCCACCCCCTCTCTCAGCCCAGAGAGACCTGCTCTGTGTGTCTGTCCTGTCCTGTCCTGCAGTGGACCTGCTCCTTGGGGTTGGGGTACAGACCCACCTGCCACACTGGCCCATGACCCCTCACTGGCCAACCTGAGGTCCTGGCCTCTCCATGCCCACCCCTCCCAGGGACGCTGAACTGGGAAGGGTTTGGTGGGCAGGTGCCTGCAAATACGAGTCTGAACCACAGGAGACGGGCTGGTGAGTCTTGGCAGGTATTAACTCTCCCCCACTGATCCTGCTGCCCTCAGATCCGGACTGGGCCAGTCTGAACCTGGGTGCTCTCATGTGCATCGAGTGCTCCGGGATCCATCGCAACCTGGGCACCCACCTGTCCCGTGTGCGCTCCCTGGACCTGGATGACTGGCCTAGCGAGCTTCTTATGGTCATGACGGCCATCGGCAACGCACTTGCAAATGCTGTCTGGGAGGGAATGGTGGAGGGGTACCCCAAGCCCACGCCTGAGAGCAGTCGGTAAGGGAGGTGGTGAACCCCAGAGATGCTTCTTGGGAACCACACCAGGAGGGCTGGGGGACACTACAAGGGGTTGGGAGCAGCCATTGAGGCAGGCGGGATTCCTCAAGATGCTCCAGTGTTGGGGGTCCTGCTGCCTGTGAGGCACCGGCCACCCTCTCCTGCCATCCTGGTGGGGCAGTGGGGCTCCACAGCCATGCATGACTCTGAGAGCTGAGGCTGGCTGCAAAGCCGAAGGGGTTAACAGAGATGGCTTGGCAGCGTCGTGCAGGTCTCCAGGGTCTGTCCCTTTCAGGCCCTTGTCTGTCCCTATCGGAGCCACTCTCCTGTCACTCATCCCAACAAGAGCCCATTCTGTGGCTTATCAGCAGCGGAGCGCGGGTCAGGGGGCGGTGGCAGTGAGCATGCTCGGCGCGGGCATTGATGGCCGCCCGCCAGATGCAGATGGATAGAAAGGCAGCAGATAGCGGTGGGACGACGCACATCGATCCGCCGGCCCCGCGGCCCCGGCGGGACGGACGCGGACACCGCCTTTGTTTGCACCAGGCGAGACGGCGGGAGCGATAAGGTGCCTCCCGTGGCACTGGGCTGGCGTGTGCAGCACTAACCTTCTCCTGCCACTGGCCGTGGCCCACACAAGCACGGGACAGGGATGGTCCCTGTGCCGCCACGGCACGGGCACACAGCATTGGGGTGCGAGGGGCTCTGGCTCGGAGGCGCGAAGGGACAGGTGTGGGGTCCGGGTGCAAGAGGCTGCTGCTGTACAGGCATGGATGTGAGCATACAGTGTCTGTAGGGAGCTGTAAGGCGGTGCAGTGAGTCAAGCAGGTGTCAGGCAGGTGTCCAGAGTGGGGTGACAGAGCTCCAGTGGCAGCTGTGGGCACAGGGGCACGGCAGGGGCTATGCAGAACATACCTGGGTGTGACACATGTTCACTTTTCACACGAGTGTGTTCATGTGGCAGCGCTGATACTCATGTCCTTTTGTGCATGAGGCCCAGGGAAGTTGTCTCAACTGTGACAGTGACAATGTCCTGTCTGGCAGGGAGGAGAAGGAGCGCTGGATCCGGGCTAAGTATGAGCAGAAGCTCTTTCTGGCCCCACTGCCCCAGTCTGACATCCCGCTGGGGCAGCAGCTGCTGCGGGCCGTGGTGGAGGATGACCTGCGTCTCGTGGTGACACTCCTGGCCCATGGCACCAAGGAGGAAGTGAACGAGACCTACGGAGATGGAGACGGGCGCACAGCGCTGCATCTCTCTTGTGCGATGGCCAACGTAGTCTTCACACAGCTGCTCATCTGGGTAAGACAGAACCTGCAGCCTCCACCACAGGGCTTCTGGTGCTATCCCAGTGCTTCCCCACCTCCCTGCTACCAGGGCACAAGGCACCCGTTATCCGTCCTGCTTCCATGGGTTCTCCCACACGCCCACTGGTGCCGACCTGCCCACCCTCTTGGCTCCGTTTCCCTGCCCACCCTCCCAGCTCCCTCTTCCTGCCTACCCCAGAGCCCCTCTGCTCCCTGCCACTCCCGTGCCCGTGGGCACACGGTACCCAGGTACCGCTGACCAGCTGCTTCTCTCCTGTGCAGTACGGAGTGGACGTGAAGAGCCGGGACGCTCGGGGCCTGACCCCGCTGGCTTATGCCCGGCGAGCCGGCAGCCAGGAATGCATCGACATCCTGCTGCAGCACGGCTGCCCCAGCGACAGTGCTGCCACGCTGACCCCCAGCCTGCCCCGCCGCAACGCCAACGCCAACAACAACGCCTGCGCCGCGGCGCCGGTGGAGTTCAGCGCCAGCCCCAGCACGGTCTAGCCCTGCACGGGCCCTCCGGTCGCCGCCCCGCTGCCCTCCAGCCCTGCCGGGGACCAGGGCCGCAGGAGTGGGTCTGAGAGCAGCACAGACGGGCCCCCGCGGTGCTTGCCCCCACCAGAACCCCCGTTCCAGCCAAGAGGAGGCTGGGAGCCAGCTGGGAGCCAGCATCCTGCTCCTCTGCACTGGTTCCAGCCACCTCTCGCCGTGCAGCTGTGCAGACCCAGTGCTCTCAGCTTGTGGAGGGGCTCCTGTGTAGTCCCTGGGGTGGTTCTAGTGCACCCCATTCTCGTGACCGGTACATGGACACGGGAGCAGTTTCTCCTGCCTCCCCATCACACACATCTGTAGATAAAGCAGGGGCTGGGGGCAGTTCAGGTGTGTAGCCCCCCCCACACAGCAGTACCAGGGAGGCTGATGGCTGCATCCGCTCCCTTAAGGCAGGTCAGTTTGGGCACTTCCTCCTGCTCTCCATCCATGTTGGCCTCGCCACACCCCCCAGTGCAGTGGTGAGGTGGGGGGCAGCAGGAGGTGCATATTTCTCTCTTGCACCCCCATGCTCCTGTGCTTCTGGCTGGTGCAGGAGGGGTGCACGCACCGATACTGCTCCCCATGCGCTGATCCAAGGGTGGCGTCTCCCCAACGCAGCCCCTGGACAAAGGGCTCCCCAGCCTCCCTGGTGACCTGGAGGGGGAAGAGGATGGTCACCTCGGGATCCCCAGCTCTGTCTGTCTGTCTGTCTGTAGAGTCACTGTCCTTCCAAGTTAAAGCTCCAAGCTCCAAGCCATACAAAGTGTCTCCATCAGAGCCTCCCACTGGCTCCCGCTGCTGCCCAGGTGGGGCTGGTCTCCGGCTGAGCAAGAGGAGAGGAGAGGAGCATCTCTGGATTGGGGTTGAGCCTCTAGCTGAATGCTGGAACCCCAAGGCTTTGGACACTGCTATGGAATGTCTCTGTCACTTGTGTATAAAATGTACATTGGAAATATTTATATGGACACTCTGTATATATGGTTTCTTTTCCATGAGTTGCCCTGTGTGTGTTATCTGCAGCCAAGGAGATAAAGGCCAATAAAGCAACCCACCTCCTGCCAGGCCAGCGTCTCAGTGTGCTGCCTTTGGGGCCTCTGATGCAGCCCTGGTTTGCAGCTGGGTTTGGTGACTCTCCAGCCCATACTGACAAACATTCAGCCTCTTCTTCTCTGGCTCAGGCTCTGATAACAGCAGTCCTGTGCCAAACTGGGCCTCTTGGGACACGGCAGGGTGCTGAGGGGTGGAGGGGAGATGTGCCAACCCTGGGCACTGAGGGACAGTGCCAGAACATGGCCCCAGAGGAATGCACAGCTCTGATGGGATGGGAGATGGGCACAGCAGAGGGGTGTGCTGGAGAGGGATGTGCAGGACAGGAGTGCTGGGCCAGCTGGTCCCTGTGCACAGGAGTGTGAAGCTGGGATGGAGCAAGGCAGAGATGGGCTGCGAGGAGTCTGCTGTGGCTACAGGAGACCGGGTGTCATCGAGTCCCAAGGCACAGGCAGACCCCTGAGCAGTGAAGGGAGCCGTGTGTCTGCTCTGCCAGCCCTGACTTTGCACGCTTCTCATAGCTGTGGGCAGAGCAGAGCCCCAATGCTGGCGGTTCTGGGCTGGCTGCACCCCAGGCCACATCACAAACTGCAGTTCAGGGCTCCAGTGTCTCTTTGTGCTGTGCTGGGGTCCAGGCTCTGCTGCACTGGGACTGGGCACAGGCCTTGGCTCCCAAGCCTGTGTGGCAGTGCTGCAAGGAAGGGAGGTGTCAGGACATCCCCACCTGCCACAGGTACCTCAGCTATCCCTGCCAAACCCCTGCTGCCTCCTCCTTGTGCCTCTCCCGTGGCAGAGGGCTGCCTCGCTGGGGGCTGCAGACGGTGGCCCCAGCCCCTCCACCAGCCCCTCCACTCCTTGGTGTGTTCTGGCTGTGTGTGCCCGTGTCATCATCCTCATCCTCATCCTGGTCCTGGTCCTGGTCCCAGTCCTGGTCCCACTTCCAGTCCGGCCCCTGCACCCATGTCACCCCTCATTCCCGTCCCCTCGTGGTGCCCATGGGTGCCCCCACACCGGCCCCTGGCCCCAGCCCAGTGCTGGGTTTGGTTAATTTCCTGGCGACTGCATTAGCGGGAATGGAAGCCGAGGGACGGCAGCTCCTCTGGGGCCCATTAATCATCCCCCTCAGACAAGCTGCCTTGATTACAAGTGGCAAGAAATTCATTAGGGCTGCGGCTCTGACAACTTTTATCTGCGCGGCTGGATCTGACTCATTAGGCAGCCAAATTAAAGCCATGATGGGCCCTGATGAAATTCACTGCTTGTTTATCTTGTGCGATCTGATACATCTGCCCATACATCATCTCCCGCGCGGGATCCCGCCCTACCCAGCCCTGGCGCCTCCCTTCCCATCCCAGCCCTGCCCCAAGCCCCCGGGTGCCCTGCCTGGACCCAGCTCTGACCCCAGAAGACCCCTCGCCTGCCCCCACACTCTGCCTGTGGCATCGGGGCTGGAGTCGGGGCTGCGAGCGATGACCATGCCACCAGGAGCCATGCGGGGACAGCTCTGGGCTCAAAATCATGCAATACCCTGAATTGGAAGGAACCCACAAAGATCATCAGTGTCCAGGGTCTGGGGCCACAGAGCCCTGAGCAGCTCCCCACGGCCCACGCAGCACTTGTAGGGGGTGCAGCCCCTTCAGGGCACCCAGAGCCCTGGCCAGGTCCTGGTGGCAGTGGCACTGCTGTGGGCACACAGCCCTGTGGAGACAGGGCATGTGCCCTGCTGCCGCCCACATATTGCAAACTGGTGCTGGGGATCCCGGTGATGCCCCTCTGCTGGCACCCCGGGGACGGGAATGCCACCAGATCCCCGCAGGCTCTGACACCATCCCAAGGAGCCTCCACCCGGCAATGGGCCGGGCCCCACCAGCAGCACCTCTCGTGCCCTGTCCTGCCTTGCCCCAGCCAAGGTGCCAAGGTGACCAATGTGGCTTCACATAGCCCTGGGCCAGGACAGGCTGCAGCAGGAGCTCCGTGCTTGTGCTCAGGGGAAGAGGTGTGTGTCCGTGTTTAGGGGCAGGAGCTGTGTCTGTGCCCGGGGGCAGGAGCTGTGTCCATGTTTAGGGGCAGGACCTGTGTCTGTGCCCGGGGGCAGGAGCTGTGTCCATGTTTAGGGGCAGGAGCTGTGTGTCTGTGTTTAGGGGCACCGTGTCTGTTTCTGGGGGCAGAAGTCAGGTGTCTGTGTTCAGGCGGATGCCAGAGAGGGCACAGGCCATCCCTCTGCTCTGCTGTACACCAGAGGACCGTGCCAGGGCAGCAGCACAGTGGGGCTGTCCCTGTGTTACGTGGCCCCGAGCAGCAGCAGTGAGCTCTGCAGCTCCGTGGCAGCACCATGAGCGCCCTGCCCCAGGTAGCCAGCAGAACTCACACCATCGAGCCGAGGCTGGAGCAAGGGGGAGTGGGGTGGGTGCCACAGGACGGGAGCCAGGGATGCAGACTCGTGCCATGAGTAAATGCACGGTATGCAGCCTCGGGCTGGAAACCAGCCATACCACAGGTTTGCAGCACTTCCCAGAGAGCCTGGGCACAGCCAGAAAAAGCCCCACAGGGTACAACTTACAACTGAAGCCCCACAGGCCTTTTTGGAGCAGGCACAGCCTCCTGGGGATCTGTAGGTGGGCAGCAGCAGGGCATGGGGCAGCACCACCCAGCCCTGAGGCCGCTGGGATCACATGCTGAGCACATGCAGAGGCGCCTTCAGGAGAGATGGCCAGAGCAGAGATCCTACCACAAGGGCTGTCCTTTCACGTGTCCAGTCAGCATTGCCTCTGGGAGAAAAGGCACAGGTGTGACAGTGCCCCAGCTCCCTCGGCCTGTGCTCACTGAGGTACAGCACCAACACACTCCACTACAACACCTGCACCCTGTGCCCCTTCACGGGCATCGGGCCCGCGGGTGGGTGCGGACGCCCACAGCACAGGGACTCACAAAGCCCTGTGGGGAGCTCCAGCCCGGCTGGTGAGGACAGGCTGCAAAGGAGTTGGGGGGTGGTCAGAGGGAGCTCATGACCCTTCCCAGGTGCCAGTCTTTGGGACATGGTTTCTCTCCTGCCCATTGTTTCTCTCCTGCACCTGAGCTAGCCCTGGAGCCACTGGCTAATGAATAATACCAGCACCATGTTGTGGGCGATCATATCTTCATATAAGCCTCTTGTCAGGGAATGATGAGAACCAGCTTTGTTGTGCTGAGAGAATAAACATTCTGTGGCATGCAATCCCTGCTCCTTTCCCAGTTCTTTAAGAACCACCCTACAGGTAAACAGGTGGACAGGTTTGGGTAGGGAGAATTCCCTTGTAAATGCTGAAATTGCCTTCCTTAGGGCAAGTAAGTCTTGCTCATATGAATGTGTGTATATATATGTGTATAAACATATTTATATAAACAAACACATGTCCACATACGTGCACACTGCACGTATTTCTCTCTGTGTCTGCACCTGTGTCTGCCTTTTACTCTGTGTGTGCACATGTGTGCTCCCATGTGTGTGTACACGCACACATACGTGTGTACCAGTGTGTGTGTTTGCATTCCTTCCCCACCAGTTCCTACTCCAGGACACAGAGTAACAACCAGAAGCTGGTAGATGGGAAATTCCAAACAGATGCAAGGGAAAAAACATACTAGGAAGGTGTTTGGACAGTGGTACAGGGGCCCAAAGAGGAGGGGTTGCCCACCCTTGGAGATACTGGAAGTCAGATGGGCAAGTTCTTCAGCATCTTGAATGGGACAAGCTTTGAGCAGGTGTTGGAGCAGAGACCTCCCAAGGCCCCATCCAACTTCATGGCTCGGTTGCCCTGGGTCTGTCTTTACTGCCCAGTTTTTCACTGTGGCTCTCCTCCCACCAACCCCAGTCTGACACAGCACCCAGAGCTCCAGCTCATGGGGACCCCCACAGCTCTCCCATCTGAGGATGGACCACAGCTGCTTCGTGCAGTGTGGGCAGTGCCATGCACCGTGCTGGCTGTGCAGTGTGGGCAGTGCCCTCACTGTACAATATGGGCAGTGCTGTGCACCGTGCTGGCTGTGCAGTGTGGGCAGTGCCCTCACTGTGCAATATGGGCAGTGCTGTGCACCGTGCTGGCTGTGCAGTGTGGGCAGTGCCCTCACTGTGCAATATGGGCAGTGCTGTGCCCTGTGCTGGCTGTGCAGTGTGGGCAGTGCCCTCACTGTGCAATATGGGCAGTGCTGTGCACCGTGCTGGCTGTGCAGTGCTTTGCTCTCCACTGTGCAGGAGACAACCAGAGCCAACACAATGCTCAGGGTTCACAGGGAGCTCTGCTCTGCTCTGCTCGGTGCCAGGAACACTCTGCTGCTCTGCAGCTCTCTCCAGCAGCGCTGGTGGCAGCATGAGTCTGTCACCTCCAGCAGCAGTACATAGAGCTGCACCTCTGCAGCATTTGTGGGGATTTTAACACGGCTGTTTGTAGGGCTGCAGTGTGTATGGGCTCCGGGACTGGTCTAATACAACAACAACAACAACAGCAATCTTCCATGCTGAAAACTGTAGGTGTTGTATCCACCTCAGCAACTGTCGATGGATGAGCATGCAGTGGAGCAGGAGTGCTCTGCACATGGATTTCAGGTGGGCAGTGGCCTGTACGGTGGGGAAGGTGGGTTAAAGACACAATAAACCAGTGCTGCCACTGGGGCAGGACATATCAAGCCAGTGTCAGTTAGAAATGCCCAGTGGGAAAAAGGGAGTTCTTGGACCTTTAAATAAAATTTGGCTCCTTTTAATGTCACTGCCCCAACCCTAGAGCTGTGGACACTTTATGAAATGTTGTGGTAAACGTGCACTGCTCTGCTGTGATCGGCTGCAGTGGCATAGACCCCTCATGTGGACACATTTGTAGTGGCAGAGCCCTGCTTGTAACTGCAGAATGGCTTTACCCTGCCCCCCGCCCTCCCACACAGAGATGCAAGTACCAGTTCATGTGCAAGAGCCATTGCAGTCACTGCAAACAGCTGTGTTCCTTTTGCAGCCACGTAGCACAGCTCAATCCCTGTCTCAGACCAACACCCACCTGAGGAGGGAGAAGTGATGCAGGTGCAGGCAGCTCTACCCCAGCCTGTTAAAAAGGGAGCTGACAGTTTTCCTTGGAGTAGGGCACTGGGGGCTGCTGTCAAAGGACATTTACTCCCCTGATCCAGAGGGAATGCCAGCAGGTGTTGTTACCTGAACAGGACAAATCCATGCTGGGGATGCTGTGAGCAACACCAGGCCAGGCAATTCCTGAAGATACTTTCTTGTTTCCAGGTCAGTAGTGCAGGGACAGAGGCAGGTATCCTGCAGTGGAAGCCAGCTGTGCTGAGAAACCAGATCCTGAAAGGATCCCTCAGAACTGTCTAAGGACCTACAGCAAATATTTCTGTGGAAAGAGGCACCCACCAAGGACATCTAGAAGCACAGCTTTGTCCAAATGGTTGCTCTGATCTGAGCTGTGTCTGTTGGCCACACGAGCCAGCTGGAGCCAACAGCCAAGGGGCAGGGACAGCCACCCCCCGGTGCTCTGAAGCTCCAGGGCACTGCAGGAGGACTCAGCTGTACAGGCGGAGCCTGGTCCCCACACTCCAGGTAACAGAATGTACCTGCCAAAGAGGAAAGGGACATGGGGAGGGAGCACTGCTCCCCAGGCAGCATAGAGATGGCCCAGCTCCTTGTTATAGCATCAGGGAGGGCGCCCAGGAAGGTGGAGTCAGCTCTGGCTGTCAGGGATATTTCCTGCTCTCCCAAGCTGTGTCTCCCAGGGAAGGTGACAACGGCGGCTGGACCTTTTGTGACCAAACTCCCTATCAAACCTCTGAGCAATTGGCGCCCCAGCAAAACCTTGGAGAGAGCCTTCCCCCTCTCCAGGAACCTTTGGTGCCAGTGTAATGGGTGTTGCAACCACAGCACAGGCATAGGAGCTCCCTAGCCCCATGGACTTGCTGATGTTTATCAAACCAGAGCAGAGGTTCCCAAGGCTGGACACCCAGGGAGCCACATGGCCCTTGTGCTGTTGACTGGGATTGCAGCTGTGCCCTGTGCAAAACTGGATCTTCATGGGGTTCTGGGGTTGGGATGTGGAAGCAGCATCTCATGCGGTATCTCTCAAGAGCAGAGAATAGCTGGCCTGGATGTGCGAGCCCCTAGGGTTGTTGCTCCTGTCGCAGGGCCTGAGCACCAGGGAACCGGCTGTCCCGGGCCAGGGCAGGGCCCGCAGCTGTGCTGGGACTCCGCAGCAGCTCACACATTCCCCCACCCCAGGATGAGCTGCGGAGGCGGTCCCGAGCCAGTCCCGGCCCCGGCTCCGCCGGCGGGAGGGCCGACCGGGGGATGCTCCCGGGCGCTTCCCGGCCCCTCCTCTTCTCCCTCCCGCGTCTCGGCACCGGCACAGCAGCGGGTGCAATGGAGCCCTCAGCGCCACCGCTGCTGCTCGCACAGCCTCCGGCTCCGCGGTCCCCGGTACCGGTACCGGCCTAGGGGGGGATGAGCCCCGGAGCCTCCCCTTCCCCTGTCCGCTCGCCCTCCCCGACGTCCGCGGTCGCCCCTCGGGGTCGGCGCCGCCGTCCGCTGCCCGTGCCCCTGCCCGTGCTCGTGTTCCTGTCCCTCTCGCTGTCCCTGTTCCCCTCCCTCTCCCTTCCTTGTTCCCCTTCTCTGCCCGCGCCGGGCCGGGGCCGCTGACCCCCGCCCCTGCAGCGAGGAAGAACGTGGTCTTGCTCCATAGAAAATAATTTATTGAAATCACAGC
>VZRO01006241.1:215256-255626 GCA_013397915.1 Daphoenositta chrysoptera
CTCCCGCAGACTTACCCGGGTCAGGGTGGGAGCGGGGGAAGGGGAAGGTGTCCTGAAACGCCCCCTCTTGCTGCTCCCCCGCGGTCCCCACACCGCTCGGCCCCCCCCGCACTCCCCGTGTCAGACCCGTCCCCCGGTGACGGCCAGCAGCCCTGGTGCGCATCGCTCCATCTGCAGAGCAAGCGACACCCGTGCGAGTCGAAAGCTCCCGAGCTGCGGCGAGAACTGCGCGGCTCCGCTGTGCTCTCTGTGTCCGGGGAGACATCGCGAGTCCCCACGCTAAAACAGAGGACTTTCTGCCCCCGGCTCTGCATTTGGGTTGTCCTCTGTCTATAGAGAGCTGCTCACCAGCCCTGCAGTAGGCAAACTGAAGCCCTGCTTCAGAAGAGTATCAGGATTTCCGTGTAAAGTGCGTGGAAGCCAAGAAATGCTAGAGCTGAAGTCATATCTACTTTCACTCCAACTGTAGTTTCAGCGGCACAGTGACATGCCAGACCTCTAGCTCTCACCTAGGGGTATTCCTCTTCTTAAGTCCCCTGTGTGTTCCTGCCTTCCCCCTTTGACCAGGGATACAGTACCTCTGGCTGCTTATCTACCCAGGCTCCCTGGTGATATCGGTATCTGTGTAAACACGTAGATTTCTCCACCATCACCGAGGAGGTCTGGAACACCACTTTGAAGTGTATATTTTCCGTGGGACACGACAGCCCAGCCATGGAGTTGGACACTTGGGTCCTGTGTGGAGCATGTAAGTGAAGCAAAGTGGGCCCACTGTGCTGAAAGTGGGGTACTCAGCTTTCCTCCACTAAACAGGCACAATCTGAATCCCTAGAGCCCAGATAGGACATCACAGAGCCTCCTCTTTCTTTCATGTCTTTTGTGCCTTTCTCTGTGGCACGTCCTTGTGGTCCCAAAGAATTATGCCTCCACAGCAAGAACAGCCCTGCTCCAAGCCAGGAAAAGAGGTGTGGAGAAGTCAATGATAAAATAATCATCCAGGCTCAAATACTGCATCATAAATCTGAGGCCTGGCATGGGGGATCCCTGTCACCAGTCTGATGCAGACACCTCCCACCCTTGGATCACTGAGAGAGTGAGAGATACCCGTCTTTGCAGGTCATTGACTGGTTGCAGCCCCTAGTCCAGGACTAGGGCCCGGATTCCACCCTGGAAAGGAGCATGACTGACAAGCATTTGGATGAATCCCACCACAGAGACCAGTTGTGACACAATAAGGGACATGGCTGAAGACGATAGCACAAGCTCAATACTGACCTCTGCACAGCAATAGCTTGCACCCTGTAAGTCCCTACTAATGTCTCCAAGATTGAGGTTCTGTTTACTTGATCACACACTTGCATTACCTGCAGCCCCCATCTCCCTTCAAACATTGAGTCTGTTCCATGCTAGGAGCAGCAAGGAAAGGCTGCTTCTGGAGAGGTGGGAAGCCAGGCAGGAAGGGCTGTAGCAAGGCAGGGGCTTCACTGACCAGGATGCATTCCCACAGGACCTGAGGGAGGCGAGCAGAGCAGATCTGATGACAGATTGCTGCATCATATGAGTTGGCCCTGACCCTGGAGGGCCAAACCTCGAGGAGAGGGGAATGTACTCAGGGCCCCAACAACTTACTCCACTCTGGTTTACTTTGGCTCATGAGACTTTGTAGTAAAGGTAGAAACTCATGTGCAAATAGTAAAGCAAAGATTCAGAGAAGGATATGTTGAAGGACTGCAGAAAAAAAAAAAAAAAGGTTGTAAGAATAATAAAGCAAAGATTGTGCTGCTATACTCTAGTATGTACATCAAATGGGACAGAGCTTCACATCCGCCATCCTCACGGCATGAGCCAACTTAGAATGAGGGTCCAGGTTGCACATCCACCCACTGGACTTCCATGGGCTTTCCCAGTTTCAATTGTGTAACCTCTGTCTAATCTTCCACAGCCTCTTGCTGCCTAGTGAAATGCAGTTTCCATGGCTTCCACTTGAGGCTCAGATCTCCGCTGCTCAGATGCTCCCTGGGCGTCTTTCCCTCTCCACACACCTCTGCAGAACGCCCCTCAATTCCAGTTTAAAGGGCTTCATCCCTCCCTCTCAGGGAGCCAGTGTGTTCCCTTAATGTGCCTGAAGATAGACTGTCCAACACATCAGGTACAGGAGAAATATTAATTGTGTGTGCAGTTTGTGAAGCCCCCGGTCTCATTGCACTCTCAGCTGTTGACAGAGATCTCTCAGGACCTTGCTAGGTACATTATCAGACACTAAGTTAAAAAAGAGTCTCAGAAGGAGACCTACTCTCTCCTGTTTTGGGGTCACTGGGTCATGGCTCGTGTTTTTCAGTCTCAGCACACGATCCTGAGTCTCACCAAGCTGGGCCCCGAGTGCTGAATTCAAGTCCAGTCTCTGCAAGCAGCACCTTCAGCGATCACAGACCAGCCTGGCCCATCTCCTCCATCATGCCAGTGCCTCAGCTGGCCCTCCATCCTCAGTCTGCCTCTGCTTCCCACCTCTCTTCTCTGTTTTCTGCATTAGAACTGCTCAAGCTTCTTCATCCTCCTCCTCTTCTCCATTCCTTGTTTCAGATGTGAAAATGGACAAGTCCATTTGCCTGCTTTTCTGGAGTCAGTAGGAAAGACTGGAAAGTGTCCTGCTCAACACTTCACACTTGGGACACAGTGCCTGTACTGAGGATGGTACATGGCCTGTCTGGTCAGCACAGAGGATCTGGGGAGAAAACCATCAGCCACTAAAAATGTCCTTGTTCGGAACATGCAAAGTGGGATCCTCAGAGGCTGTTAATGAAGGAAAATTTGATCCCATGCTACTGGGCAGAAAAAGAACCATCTGGGCCAGCACTCCTCTCTGAGGTGGAGAGTCTGGAATGTATTCCTGATGCACCAGCTCTTGGCCAAATACGGGCCAATTAATTTTTGCTGTATCTGTAATGGGTAAAGTTCTGAGACAGGCACACAGCACAGCAACCACAACTGCAACAGTTAAAGTGTAATGACTGACTGGGAAATGAAAGCAGGTCTTCCTAATGGAAACTGCTATGCAGTCTTAACTTTATGCCTCTACCTGCTCCACTTACTATCTCTGCACAGAATCTAGCACAACAGGACTAAATCTAGTCACAGCCTCTAGGCATTCCTGCAATATAGCTGCTAAACATATTAAAAGCAAGAGTAACGTTGTAAAATTATTTACTCAAAGTTTGGGAAGTCTAGAGAACAGGCTGGCTGTGGCCATGATTGTTGTTTGACCAAAGCTGGGCTCCCGCCAGGCACAGATTCTGCCACTGGATGTGCCCATGACATGGTCCATCAGGCTCTGCAGCCACACACTGCCTGAGGTGGGCAAGAGCTCATGTACAAGGGGCACCCAGGAGGTCCCAGCTGGCCTCTGCAGACATGGTCCCACAGGCTTTCCCTGACTGCAGAGCTGCCCCATGTACTTCTGTCTTCAGCTTCTGACAGCAAAACCTGTCTGCAGCAGCTGAGGAAATGCCTGTTCATGCCTGGGGAACGTATTTCAGAGCTAGAGACCTGGCAGAGCCATAGCCAGAGCAGTAAGAATCCAGGATCCTCATTAACAGGAGCAAGAGCATTCCCAGGTGCATGGGTTTGCTGTCCACAGTATCTCAGACCAGAAATTTTTGTTTCTGTAGTCCTGGACAAGGTTCGCATATTCCTTTCACATATTTCTTTGAGGATTGTTCTGCTTAGGAGAGCCAAGCCCTCCCTCACTCCTGTGTTTGGATACTGCTAGGGGAGAGCAATGCTAGCAAAATTCTTTAGATAATTTATGGGGCTTCTAAGGTACAGGGCTGGTACCTCCTGCATGTTTAGCCTGGAAGCAGCTCTCTCCAATTGCCCTGCTCTGCCCCAGCAGTTATGTGAGCATGGCACTCTAGAACTTTTCATTCAGAAGACATCCATCATCTGCAGGTCACTATATAGACATACATCTCATGGCTCTGTGACAGAACCCAAGAGCCTATAAGCTAAGCTGGCATTTTCAGAGTGCAGGATGCAGGATTCAGAGCAAAATGGGTTATGCAGCACCATCCACAATACAGGCTGGCACAAGAATATCATTTCTTCAGCTGGGAGCCCAGTCCAGTCAAAGGCACCACCGAAAACAGCCTGACTCCATCGTCTTAGTGCCCTCCCTTTTGGTATTTATCCAATGCATGAGATCCCCTGGAGCCTTCTCTTCTCCAGGCTGAACAGTTCCAGCTCCCTCAGCCTTTCCTCATAGGAGATGTGCTCAGGTAACTTTTCCACGTTAAGATACTGTTATTTTGTCACTGCTCATGTTTCTCCAGCTCTAGGTCCTTGAGGCAGCTTTTTCTGGCTGTTTCCTTGTCTTCTGACCCTTCTTGATGTCTTCTGCTACCACTGCAAAGTTGTACCAAACCTGCTTTTGTTGGTACCTTTGCTGGTGATTCTTTTAGTGACCTGAACCACCCACCCCTAGTAAGCAGCTGCAGGTGACACTGCTGACATCTGGCAGTGAGCCAGAGAACACAGCAGGGCTGACAAAAGGGGTCTGGTCCCCCGGGATTCACCTGTGGAGCATGGCACCTCAGGAGCATCAGCACCTGCTGCAGCACATCTGGGTGGAAACTGAAGTGCAGGAAGTATTTGGAGTCATGCTCCTTGCAAAGAAAGACCAGAAGCCCTCGGCAGTGGGAGAGCTGCTGTCAAGCCAAGCAAGCCCCCAGCATGAGTCCAGCAGAGCTCTGTTCAGGGGGGCTGTGTTGCTGTGGGGGAGTCACAGCTTAGGGTGGACACTGAGGTTCCTACTAACCTGAGTCAGGGCACCTTGCAGTCCCTCCTCAGGGGGGTATCACAGCCAGGGTTGTCAGGCAGCCCCTGAGGTACTCATGTGCTGGGGAAAGGATGGGGTTTGCCTTTGTGGGTCACATCCAGCCCTGGGATCCTTTGGAATGCCTGACCACTGTCCATCCCCACTCAAGTGAAACATGCTTAGTGCTGCCAAACAGCTGAGATGTCAAACCTAAAGCTTGTGAGAGAAATGGTGTAAGAGCAAATATTTAAATAATTTAATAACAGCAACATCACCGTTTATTTCAGAATGTCTTTCTCAGAAACCACCACAGGCAGCACATTCAGAGCAAGGAAGGTGATAGAACCAGTACAAACCAGTGGGGTCAAAACGAGGGAAACGCAGGTCAAGTCAGAGCTGTCAATGGAGTTGGCAGTACTGGGAAGGGGAACTGGAACTTATTATCATGGGGCCAAACACAGTCTCAGAAGTGACAGCAGCTTGTGGCAGCCCAGTGCAGGGGAGTGGTTCACAGATCTGTAATTAATCAGCCTGATCTCTTTGGGACTGGCTGAGCACCATGCAGATGAACCCTGGTCTGAGCTAGGGCAGATCCCCATGTGATTTTAAAATAACCCCTGAGACAAGAAATCTACATCCACCGTGATAACCTCTTCTAAGATGCAATTAATTAGAAGATTAATTGCCCTTGCTATTAAAAATGCCTCATTTCTAATATGTGTTTGCCCAGCTTCAATTTCCTGCCACTGGATCTAGTTGTACCTCCAAGTGCCACTCAGAAGGCCTGACAGCACCGAATGAACCCTGCAGGGAGGTTGAGCAAGGAGGCGCAGTGGGGTCCAGCAGTGGGTGTCAGGGGACAATGAAAGGGCCCTTGGGTGCTCTTTGGGAGGGGGCTCTCAGCCCCTCCTGGCCTGTGGACCCTGAACTGGAGAACAGGCACCCAGCACCGCACACGGGACTCCGAGGAGCGACCTTGGTGTGTGCAGCCCCTCATCTCCACAGCTCCCGCTGCCAGGGGCCACTGCAGCCCATGGCCCGCTCATGGTGCTACTCTGAGCCCCTCTGATTTCTCAAACTTTCTGAAACATCGACCCTAGAGCAGGATGCTGCTGCAGCAGAGAACCCAGGGACCTGCAGGGACTGGGCACCTGCCCCAGGTGTCTGTGTGCAACTCACATTCTGCATAATGAAAACCAATAACTCAGTATATATTTCTGCTCTGCATTTGAAACAACTATGTGCAATATTCATACTTTACAGTGGTAATGAAATACTTTCTATTTCATCAGTAATTAAGGAAGATGCTAAACTGTATAAGTAACAATTTTTATAATGTGCAGGAGAAGAGCTTACATCCAAGAGTATTTAATTGGCTAATGAGTTCACTGAACC
Organism: Daphoenositta chrysoptera; assembly: GCA_013397915.1. Classification (NCBI taxonomy): domain Eukaryota; kingdom Metazoa; phylum Chordata; class Aves; order Passeriformes; genus Daphoenositta; species Daphoenositta chrysoptera. The sequence goes on from VZRO01006241.1 coordinate 221,462, forward strand.
ATTTATTTTTTTCTTTATAACAAATCATGGCACACTGGGGAACTTAAGATTACTAGGGGGAAAAATACCAATGTCTTGTCAGTATTTAAATGTGTTCACATGGATATCCAAGAAACTGCAGAGCAGTTAGTTCAACATACCTCCCAAGCAATCACAGACAAGCAGTCAAAGGATGTCCTGCCTAAGTTAGTAAAAACTAGAACCCAATTTAATGGAATTTGAAAGAGGTGATTTCAAATGATTTTATGTAACTTTTTAATAAGCCTACAAGTTTGATAGAGCTAATGAGAGAGATGGGCCAAGCTTAGAATCCTGTAAGTCATTTGACTAAGTTCTGCATGGCATTCTAATAAGAAAAATTAGCTGTATGCTGCAGTTACTGTGCTCAGTATTAACAGATCCAAGAGAACTTGGTGACTAAGGAGACTTACCTTACATCCATTTGACAGATGTATTTCTAGCTCTATCCTCTTCACATATCCACACTATATGCTATTAGCAATCAGGGAGAAATAAAAACCAATTGAGAATAAAATTGTTGGAATGGATAAAAATTAATTGCTGGGATGGTAAAAGTAACAGGCAGCACTTGCTCAAGACAACCTGATCTGGGTTGCTGGAAACACCAGGTTCATGAGCAGTCTGGTTGGTTACAGTGAAGTATAAAGTGCAACATATAAGTAAGAAGAATGGGGCTTCACTCTAAATCAGGGACGGCATCATGGATAGTAACAAGTCTGAAAAACATCAGAGATTGCAACATCTGCCATCTGAGCACAGACCACACTGACTGGGCAACATCACTGCTCAGGCCTCCTCCTGGGCTGCGCAAATGGTCAAATCATGTCAAATATGAATCCAAGGTTCCCGAGCATTCCTGTGGATCTCAAATCCACAAGAGAACAACCCTTACACAATCACAGCACAACCTTGTTTCGAGTGCTGTGCCCAGCTGTCCTCCCTCCATCTCCACGGGATGCACTGCAACCAGGAAAGGCCCAGGGAAACTCTGTATGTGGAGTAAGGGCTGAGAGCTTCTACACAGGAACAGCACAACTGAGCAGAATTCCAGCCCAAATAAGGAGAGAAATAGCAGAGACCTGTATAGTTTTAAATAACATGATGAAGAGAAAGACAATTGTTGCCCATATACACTTACATGGCATCAAATGAAACATGTTAGTGACAGCAGAAAGATAAATAGAGGGAGGTGATCAACGCACTGTGCAATTATTTTCTCCTTGCCACAAGGGCATCAGAATGCTCAAATATACACAGGTCCAAAAAGTGACTGGTCAAATTTATGGCAGAAAAAAAAGTCTCTCCGCAACCAAAAAGTACAAAGATGCCTTTTTGACTCAAAACTACCTAAGAAGTAGGGTACAACTCAGGGTGGGGACAGACATGCTGGGGAAGAGCTTCTCTCTACTTGCTTTGCCTGTAAGTACCATTAATGTTAACCCCCATTATGGCCTCTCATGCTCTTTACTGAGGAACAGGAAAAATCGAGTGGGAGTCAAGCAGGTGCTTGAGGCTGGGAAGCCTGCAGAGAGTGCTATTTGTCTGTCAGAAGGGGATACCAGGGATGGGCAGGGCTTTGGCTGTACAGGGAGGGTCAAAGCAGGATCCAGTGGCTGCAGCTGGGATGGAAACTTCTGTCTGGAACTGGGATGACTTTTCCCCAGAGCATGTCACTCCAATGGCTGTACTGAGAATGCAGCAGTGGACTCACATCTCTCCAGCCGCTCCTAAGGGTGCATCTTGCCGTGACTGCTCTGCTGACAAACCCAGGTGGATGCTGAAGCAGGAGCAGCAGCCTGTGCCCAAAAGACATTCCCAGCAAACCTAGGACACAGAAGTGACCAGCTGTGCCTGCAGCAGCTGGTAAAAACACACCAGAACCACATGCCCCTGTGCTAACAACACCCAACAGCCCTCCCACATAAGATGGTTAAATCTCCCTGCAAAATTGTCCCAGCAAGTACATCCAATGCTGCATTAGGAATTTCCCCTTCAGAAAGTGGAGAAAATAGCAAAGCTTGTTAAATTGCTAGAATGTGCTCTGGAACATTAAACCTTTTAAAATCTGTTCTTGTAAATGTTTTTGAAAATCAATTGCTAATCAATTAGCATAACTGAGTTGAACTTCGAGCATTTGCACTCAGCCTGCATCTTAGCTTGAGCCGTTCTGATTGTTTCCATTTGCCAAAGGGCTGGAGTTCCCAGAAGCTTTTCTGGTGGGTTGGTTTGATTTGGTTTAGTTTTTTCCCCACCAGTTGCCTTGGCCACTCTGTAAAAGGTTCTCCCCTTTTCCCCACCAGCCTCACGTTCCTCGGAGACTGTTACCCAGTGGCATCCTTATGCATAATGAACTCGTGCCCTTTCAGTTTTGGTGGGAACACAGTCAAAATTCAGTTTCTGAAGATGTGTGGCCAGGGATGGCCTGTCCCTCTCGGCCACCCACCCGACCTCAGCCCTCCCAGGCACACTAGGATACTCTGTCTGCAAATGTGGTGGCTGTGAGAGGAGCCCTGGAAATGTACCTGCAGCCCCACCATGGGTCCTTCGTTGCAGCAGGTGCCCGTCTGGGCCACAACACCTTTGTCCAGGAAGGACTAGGATGTGCCAGAGCTCCATCTGCTCCTGCATTTGCAGAAACCAGACCCTGTGGGTTCACCTCTTCCCACTGGGAGAGCTGGAGCTGCCCTCATCACCCAGTGCAAGAGCAGCCTTAGAAGTGGCAAAAGCAACCAGCAGGACTCAGGAAACAGCTATAAACGTAACAGTTGCAAGTAACAACTACAGAATAAAGAAAACCATTAAACTCAACCCTTCCTTGTTCTTAAGGAGATATTATTTTAGTGGCTGAGCACACATTACTGAGCACAAGTTACTGCGGGCATAGGGACAATGTTGGAGAGAAGGATGGTACACCTGCCCAGGTGTGCTGCTCTGCAGGCTGCCTTCAGACCATGACACCAGCTCAGGCTAAGGCAATCCCAGATTGTGCTGCCACCAAAAAGGACAAACATTCCTGTTCCTCCGTCACTCACAGACATCATCTAGCTAAAAATGAACTCTCTAAAGTGGTGATTAGACTTTGGAAAAAAGACCACTGGTCCTGATCCCATAAACAGATCACCTGAGCAGACAAGCCACTTCAGCCAGCAGGAAGGAGGTAACTTCAGACTCAGTTCCTACCCTGGTTCAAGGGAAATGCACTGCTGGTCCATGGTGAGAGGGCAGGCCATTATCCATGTATTTTAAAAGCTTTGGCTCCCCTGTATACTTCATCCCTGTTTTGCAGATCATTGTGGTCACCTCAAGCCAACACCTCACCTCTCTGCCCCTGCATGTCATAAAGCACAGAGTTAAACCTTCCTGAGATATACCATCTCTATACTGCAATAGTACCTACACAAAGGCAGCCACAAGTGCTTTCCAGGCACCTTGTGTGCACCTGTACCACGTAAACACATCCCTCTTGTACCCTGTTAGCAGCACTGCTGTGGCACATCAGCAGTGCAGGCATATTAGGAACAGCATGATCAACCTCACAGTGTGATTTTGGGCTCCCCCCCTCAGAGCAGCAGGGCCTGGCGGTATGAGGTGACAGTAACTGAGGGCACAGAGCCACAGCCCGTGCGCCCAGAGAGGCAGGAACAGACAGCACCACTGAGTCTGTCAAACAGCTTTGTCTTCAGAGCTGCATGTTGCCGTGAAGAGAGGCCAGGCAGAACGAGCACTGCAAGAGGAGGGACCCACAGTTTGCTGCCCTGGGTACCTGTGCCAGCCACAGCTGTGGTGCTCAAGGTACTCCTTGAGCCAGAAGCAGTAATGGAGTTGGCTTACAGCAGATCTTTAAAGGATGGATAGCGCTTCCTTTCTTTACAGCTGTGTCTTAAAGTCGTAGGCTCAAACATTTCCCTTTACCTTGTCGAGAGTGTGGTGCAGCCCAGGCCACAATGTGAACCCCCAGAGTGCTCTGTGGGTGCTGGCTGCTCTCTGCCCCGGGGAGCAGCATTCTCAGGGCACTTTCCTCCTCACCCAGCAGTGACATCCCCGGTGCTGCACAGGCACAGCCATCCTGCCCCAAGCTCCTGAGCCAGGTAACCCAGACATTGTACCTTCATGAAAGGGGTTTGATTGGAACACCTACCACACATTTCCCTCTGAGAGGCAGGTGGGTGCACAGGTCTGAGTGCATATGCCACCACCCATGGCATGTCAGGTGAGCTCTATCAGGACAGTCTTCAAGGAAATGTAGAAGTCATGCTCAGGTAGGTATAAAGACTGGGATTTATTCCAAACACCTTTGGGTACAGACTGTAAACAACATGAATAAAGACAGGATCACAGCAAACATTCAGGGCACCAGAGTTGCCTAGTACAGGCTAGAGTATTTGGATTTGGCATAGGGAAACCGATATCCTACTACCAAGCCTGTGATCCATGCAGTGTTTTTGCTCCTTGTACCACAAAATGCCCTAATCACCATGCCTCCTTTTCTTAGTCTGGAGTCTGTCCCGATTAGTATGGACAAACAGAATGCTCCAAAACAGGTGCATGAGGCAGAGCACAAGGCTGGTTGGAACTGGGACACAGCAACAGGCTTGGCACAGGGGGCTGATGTGGCCAGGTAGGAGTGGGCTGAGGAGAAGGGGGAGAGGGGAAAGTACCAACTGCATTGGCAGGGATGGAACATCTACACAGAAAGGCACAGCAGGACTGGAACCACAACCCCTAGTAGAGAACGTCCTCGAAGCCGAGCAGCAGGAACCGGTGCAGGGCACTTGGCAGGTGTAGCTGGGACAGGACCAGAAGCAGCCGGCCCTCCAGGATGGTCCTGAGTGTGCAGCGAGCCAGGTGCTGCAAGGAGCGAGGTCTGTGCCCCAGGGAGAAAAGCGACTGGTAGAAACATGGGTATTTCTACAGAGAGAAGAAAGGACCAGAGGCAAACAAAGCTGAAAATATCACGCTGAGACCAGAGGTAGAACCAGGCATCCACTTGCCTCACTATGGAGCATCCTGTCCCCAGCAACACCATCCCTGTGTCCGGCAACCCTGCACTGCCCAACCCCCTCCAGGCCCAGATGCCCCTGGCAACCCATCAGAACCTGGACTTGTGTTCTTTAGCCAGCAGCAGGCATTTGTTCCCTCACCTGTACAACCTCTACTGGAACTGCTTGCACCCAGTCCTCGGAGACGCGCACATGGGTGTAGCTGTTCACCAGGGCCTCGATGACACGTGGGCAGGTGTGGCAGTACCGCAGGACCTGGCCGGGGAGAGAGCAGGTGATCACCATCATTGAACAAAGTCCTGCAAGCCCCCCGTCACCTCCTAAAGTACTGCTCAAACCCAGATGTGGTAAATCTGGTGAAATCCTGTTCTTCCCTCATGCTGAGTCAGGAGAGAAAAACCACTGCAGGTATGAAGCACCAGAGCATCCCTCCTTGCAAAGAGGGTGACAGACCCATTACCCAACATGCACAGCACGGCTGCCTTCAGCACAACCGGGTGCCCACAGCTTTTCCTCAGACATGGGACCATCGTACCTGGCTGGGATGATGATCTCCATTGGCTTCACTGTTGCAAGTAGCTCATAAACACCAACACTCTGCTTTACACCAGGCTCCTTGCCTCACATTTCAGTAGTTAGAGCATGAGCCATTCGGGGAAGGGACTGGCACTCATTTTGTGATCAGACAGAGCATGGCACACTATGCCTTTGTCGAGGGCCGCACCAGGGTCTCAGGGATGCAGGACTGTGCCTGTTTGGTGCAGGGCTGCAGACACATCTGTACGTGTGTCTGAAGCAGTGCTGTGCCCACATCACGGGTGGCACAGAGCCCCAGAAGGCTTCACACGTATTTGTACAACATCTGTGGTGTGTCCCACATTCGCATAGGTGTAGGTGACACACCAATGCCATGTACCTAGCAGCAGCACAGCCTTTGGAGCACACCCCACCCAGGCAATGCCGCACAGAGGCAGATTTCCCTGGCTCCAGGCTGCCACTCCCCATGGCCCAGGCCAGCAGTAGCTGTCAGAGTCTATTCTGGCTGTACCAGTGATCCTCATTATCTGGCGTTAATAGGAGATTAATTAGTGTTAATTGTTGATTTTCCTGTATTTTCCCAAAGGGGAGAGCAATCTGCTGATCTCCGGGCTGGGTAATTATTGCACTGCTCAGGAATTAAGACAGGAAATTAACCCTTTGTCTGCTGGTGTCTTGCAGAGACAGCAGGAGCTGGAGGGTGTGCCCCTGAGAAGAAACACCTCCAAAGGAAAAGGACCAAGACTTTCCAGAGAGAGTGATTATGAAAACTGGGTGAGTACTGTCCACACAGCTCAGCAGACAGAAGAAGGAGAGTCCTACAGGAAAACACACCCCAGGAAAAAGCATCAGGGATTCCCATACCAGTTCTCCCATAATGCCAGTTGTCCCTTCCCAGGCCCTGGGCAGAGCAGGGCAGGACAGCAAACAGGCTGCAGTGAAACAAGCCCTGCTGCGACAGGGGGGCCCACTGGGGCCCCGATGTTGTTCACAGCCTTCCCCTCCCACCACACTCCCGGCACCACTGGAGCCCTGTACCTTGAGGAGAGAGCCTGGCCAGATGCGGACGGCTCCGTAGTTGAGCAGTGCTCGCACCACGAGCTCCGGGCGATGTTCTAGCTTGTAGGCAGCTACTTGCAGGATGTTGTGCAGGGCCGTGTTGCCGCCATAGTTCATGACATTGACATTGGCACCCCGGGCCAGCAGTAGCTCTGTGATTTGAGCATTGGCATTCTTGCAGGCCAGGTGAAGCGGGTGCTGCCGGTCCCTATCCGCAGCGTTGATGCTGGCACCGCTCTCCACCAGCAGCTGGCAGACCCGGTAGTAGCGGTCCATGTCCTGGGGCTGATGGCGCTGAGCACAGGCAGCATTCAGTGGCGTTTGCCCCTCCTTGTTCTTTACCTCCAGTTCCGCCCCGTGGTGCAGAAGCAGCTGGACGTGCTCTGCCAGGCCGTGCCGTGCGGCCACGTGCAGTGCTGTGTCATCCTCCTCCTCCGTCCGACTGTTTGCACTGGCACCATGCTGCAGCAGCTGCCGGACACACCTGAGTGGGCCAAGGTGACTTGGTGACCATTTCTCATCTCCACCTCCCATCCTACCTCCCAGCCCCCACATCTGTACCATCCCATAGCTTTTCCCTAGAGTCCAAAAATCCCTGCTCTTCAAGCCCTAAAGCAGTGGTTTTAAGCCAGGATGACTGGTGAGCAGAGATACCGTCACCCTGATTTCAGCTAACTATGCACACATCTCATAAAGCAGGCATCAGGTTGTCACACCTGAAGCCTGCTCACGCATGCAGTGGATCTGCTAGGAATGCTCTGAACATTGCAGTGTGACCACTGGCTCCATGCTGCTGGCAGGTGGGCAGACCAGACAGCAGCACCTGGCTCAGCTGCATCTGCTAAGGACACGAGCTTGCAGTCACCTGTTTGACCCCGGAGGTGATCCTGGCCCAGGAACAGGCACCAAGGCCACCCCCATTCTACACCCACTTCAGGGATGAGGAGGGACCCCTCCTACACGGGATTCGGCGTGAGGGAGAGGGAGGCTGGCTGTGCTCCCCCGAGCAGGACTCACTCGATGGAGTCTGGGCTCTTGCAGAGGTGCAGGGGCCTGTAGCCATCCTCAGAGACAGCCTCAGGATCAGCTCCGGAGCCGAGCAGCAGGCGCACGCAGTCGCTGCTGGCCGCCGCACAGGCCTCGTGCAGGGCCGTCTTTCCCCCCGGGGCAAAGTCGACGGCAGCGCCGCGGAGCAGCAGCAGCCGCAGGCAGTCGGTGTAGCCCCGGCTGGCCGTGATGTGCAGCGGCGTGGTGAGCTCCTGCTCGTAGCTCAGCGACCACAGTCCTGAAGGGGAAGAGAGGTCAGGGAGCCACAGTGCACAAAGAACTGCCCTTTTCCTTGAAGCAGCTGATGTGCATCCCCCCCTGAGACACCTGTGTTTCCCCTCAAGGGACTTCAAGTCCCTTCCCTGCAAGGTCCCTGTGTTTGGAAAGACAGAGATCCGTGGAAGGCTCTCAGGCCACACAGCCTGAGAGGAGGAGACCTGACAGGGAGCAGGAGCACAAGCCAGAGGCTGCTCTGGGCTGTGCCCCCTTCACCTGTGGCTCAGGTGCCTACATGGGGTTTCTGTTGTCAGGAGCGCAGCAAATGAAGGGTCTGGGGCACCAGCAGGGCTGATGGCAGCGAGGTGGCTGGGCTGAACACCACGTGTGAAGCACCATAAACACAAGGAACTGGGCAGTAAGAGAAGTGTCAGAACCAGCTGCCACACAGGGAACTCAAACAAGCCCTGAGCAGGGTGCAGTCAACAAGCTACAGCAGACATGGACATCTAGGGCCTAAGAGAGAGCAAGGAGCTGAAATGTGCCAGCTCTCAAAGATGCTGACCCAGCACAAACCATCACTGAGCTGGTGCAGTCTGCTGGCTAACAGCCTGCAGATGCTACAGGAAAAAAGCTCCTTAAACTGTGCTTCTTGCTGCCTACCCAGACTGAGCTGGAGGACATCCCAGACTGCATGGCGTGTTCCACACTACATCCTCTCAGCTCCGTCTTGCAGAAGCAGTACATGGTCATCTGCATTTTCCAGGGCCAGGTTCAAACTAAACCATCTCAAAGACCTAACTCATGTTGTGACAATCTGGCATAACCTGCAGTGGGACCTGGCAGCCCAGTGCAGGCTGCACACAGAGCAGTTCTCAAGCACTTAAGACAATCCCTGTGTGAGGGGCCAGGTTTCCTGGATGCAGCCTGTGCTCTCAGAAACATGAGCCCCCTTCCACAAGGAACACAGGAGAACCTGACCACATCCCCATGCTCTTGCTCCCATTCCCACTCCTCTGTAAGCCAGGTAGCACCTGTAACACACCACCCCAGCAGCAGCTATGCCCCACAGCACACACCACGGGCTGAGCCCCACTGCTCCCACGTACTCAGCCGGCGGGGGTTGAAGCGGTAGTTCTTCCACTCTTCCAGGTCACTGGTGTCAAACACAGCACTGGGGCCCAGGTTGTTCTGAGGATCTCTGAGGATCTCGGCTACAGTCTTGTGATCTCCAGCCAACAGGGCTTGCCAGAACACCTGGGCAGGGCCATCCGCCTGCTGTGTGCGGATGGGCTCCTGGCTCTCATCTCTTCCACTTGTGATGCTGCCCATAACAAACAACCAGACCTACCTCAGAGACCTGGACAGGACCTGCTGGTGCACCCCAACCAGGCTCTGAGGCACAGCCCCACCAGCAGCCTGTGTTTGGGCCGAGAGTCTGCATTCCCTTCCACAGGGAGGGGGAACACACCACACCCCTCTCTTTGGCCCAGGCTGGGCACGGCTCAAGTCTCAGCTGTTCTATTCTGGGAAACCTTGTGACCAAACGCTGGGGCCAAGAGGCTGATAAAAGCTCTCTGCTCAGGCAGCAGTACCTCTGCAGTGCCCTGCTGTGAAGGGAAAATCCTCAGGCAGGACAGGGGAGCTTGAAGGGTAAAAATGGGGATGGGACATCACTAAGACAACAGAAAGGGAAATGGTTTCATGCCAACTCAGGGTGTTGTTGCCCAGTGCTGCCCAGACCACAACAGCATGACCCCAGCAGCTCCACAGACATCTCCATGTCTTTGCTCACCCCTTGGCTCCACACGTCTCCAGCACTGCACACCCACTCAGCAGTTGCACCTGAGCCATTAGCACTAAGGAGGTTTTTAAACAAGCTATAGTACATCTCTTTTTAACCAAAGCCTAAGGAGTGGTACAAATAGGCACAGGGATGGGGAAAAATTGGAGGTAATTATCCTTTAGACCCTCCCTGCTTCCTCCTTTTTCCTAGTATCCAGCCTTGCACAGAGCCCCTGCATAGCTTTAGTGTTCCCTTTCAGCCCTCAGACACGCCCCTGACTCAGGGACTGCAGTCCTGTCACCTGAGCTGGTGTTTTCCTCTGACCCCACTTGGCTGCATACAGCCAACCCGCCCGCCTCGGTCACAGAAGAGCGTGCGTGGCTCACGTGGCATTAGCGCTGTGTACATATTGTTCACACCATGCGATCTGGAGAACATGTCAAACTGCCTGGAAGGCTAGTAGCGTTCGGTTTAATTTTGTGTCATGGAACCACTCAGATCCTGCAGCTAAACACCACTTAAGTGACCCCAATAGACCACCAAGCAACAGTTCCCAGGGGACCAGAGCAGAGTGTAAGACGGGAACTTTACCCTTCTCAGTAATGAAAATAAATGAGCAAGTTCTATGCTGACAGTATCCAGTTTGCTCTGTCTGTGCAGACTTCACCTTGTCTAACTAAAATGTAGCCTGCAAAAGGGTGGAGAAAGGGAAGCTCCTGGCAGATACTCTCTCCTGATGGGACCCTCTATTTCCCCAAGGATATAACCAAGTATCCCATGAGAGCTTGAGGTTCCCAGTCACATACCAGGGAGGCAGAAAGCTGTGTAAGTGTCGGTGACACCAGACAGTTCACACTTCCTCTGGGCACCTTAAAATACCTACGGGGGTGGTTTGGGAAAGACAAGGTCACTAGAACCTACTGTTAAGGTCACTGAGTCAGTTTTAAGAACCTGTCCCTACACAGTCAGTGAGATACAGAGACAAGCCTTGGGTAGCATGAAGGTTTGTTTTGGTTTTTATTCTGTACCCTTATCTGATAAATTTGGCAGCACATTTTTGCTCTGTGTTTGATGAATGATCTTGTTTGGTTGGGTTTTTCCATGTCTTGAAACTTTGTTGATAAGAGAAATTTCTGTGTGAGGTTGTTTTACATTGTCTGTTCCATTTTCTCTGGGGCACAAACCTTTACAAGCAGAGAGACTGGCTGTTCCAGTGTCTGCCAGCCTAGCGTAAGACAGGAGTTACAACACCCAGTTCGTATTTTACTGACAAATGGTCTCAGTTACACAAAGGGTAATACCTTTAGTTATTTCATTCCTAAGTAGACTCTAACAATTCAAAACCTGGGTTGCATAAATCTTGCAATTCAGTAAATAATCCTCACCACTCACAAGCAGCAGCACGTGCATCTGCAAGCCTATTTGTCTCTAGCTGGAGCAGATCCCCACAAAATGCTGTCATCTGACTAAGCAATAGGACAACTGGCCTGCTCCTCTGGGAAAGTGGCTTCATCAGCAGCTCTTCCATTCTGGTATGGGTGGCTTTTGCCACCAGCCTTCTGTAGAGGAGGGTGGTACAGTTAAAGCCCTTCCACACTTGACGCTCTTAAATTCTGGGAGTCTGCCTGCACCACATCACTAACTGACAGCAGCAGGAACAAGGGCACATCCAGGCTGCTCAGCACACCTCTCCCTTGAACACAACAGCTGCAGTGCTTACTGAGAAGCTCATAGATGACATTGACAAGAAGGTAAGTAAAAGGGACCCAAGAGTGTGGAAGCATGTGTGGTAGCCCCAAGATGTGCCTGGACAAGGTACAGTCAGATGTACAGATGGAAGGAAACACTAAGGATTATCAGCTCCTGCCTCCTGTCACTCAGGAAAGTTTGCTTGCACCATCTTTCTGGTAGACTGGATTTCTGCTCCCCTTGTCAAATCCATCTAATGGAACAGAACAGCATTCTGATGCCTTTTCACCCATGCACTCTCCTCACCTCACACATATTTCGCATCCATCCCAATAATCTCTAACAGGACAGTCCTGAGGATGTGCTTCTCCAGCAACTCTTCCAAGGGCCCTATTCTCATTATTTTCCAGTAGATCTGCCTCATGCCACCTTCAACAAGCCTGCTACTGTTTGTTCTACAGCCTTGAAAACCTCCTTCCTCACAAAAAAGCTGTTCTTCCCAAGTCCTTCTTCCACCACTGGGGATTCCTTTCAACATTTTTCTCAGGTGCCTGAGCCCTATCTTTGGACCCCATCCTGGGCACATGCTATCCCCCCTCCACCTCCCAGTCCCGCATACCCACCACGTTTACTGCTAGTCCAGCGCAGCACATCGCCCCTGGTCTCAATGATGAGATTGATGGCTGAGCTCTTGGTGAAATACTTCTGCACCATGTCCAGGTCTCCAGTGAAGAGCGCATTCTGGACCAGCAGATCCCGGCACTCCAGTGGCTCCAGGCGGCTGTGCTGGTACCCCCAGCCATCTGGGCTCAGGCTGTGCTCACTGTGGTGGTATTGGGACCTTACGTCGCGAGAATACTTCCCCTGATCCAGCTGCAGCAAATGCTGTGTGGCAGGGCGGAGAGGGAAGGTGCAGTCCATCACAGGTAACTAACCTGAGAAGTCTGAGCCACACAGTAAATGAGTGATTGCAGCAAAGAGCCTCTTGTTCAAGAGTTTGTCCTTTGCAGGTTGCTCCTGGGTTCCAGTTCCCCTGCATCTGGCTGGACTCAAGCACAGGCCTGAATCACCCAGTATAAATAGCCTGGCTTGGCAGCTCCTCGTCACCACCTCCCCTTCTTCCAAGAGCTTATTTTCAGCTGCTGGGTGCAATCACCAGCAGAGCCTAGGCACAGGAGAGGGGTGGCAGGCAGCCTGGAAACACTCTCTTTGTGCTTGTTTGCTCTGCAAAGAGCTCCTGCTCCACACGGCGCTCCCAATGAGAAAGAGGCAGAGCAAGGTGGGGGCAACCATGGCAGGGAGGTAGGTGGGTGAGGGGGGGCTTGGGAAAGGCCCGGATCAGACTGGTGTCAGAAGTCATAAGGAACTAAGGACAGGGCCCCTCCCCACAGGCAACTCCACAGGGGCCAAAAGAACCTCACAAGTGCCACACATTGCTCTGGGAATCAGCCCCTTCCCTGGGGCAGCGAGGCTGGCTGCCCACACGGCTGGGCAGGATACAGAAGGGCAGAGAGGTGAGCCCTGAGAAAAGCAGCTCATACAACACAGATTACCCCATCACATTGGTCCCAAATTTTGATCAAGTTCTTTGTGGTGTGGCTGGAGGTGCTGATCAAACAGGGAGCCACACTTCCCTTGTGTTCCTTTTGACAGCTCTTTCCAGAGCAGAGAAAACAATTATGTAAGAACCTTGAAGCCGAAGACAGTCCATGAACTAGTCCAGGACTGGGATCATGCCAAACATGCCCATTGCCACAGCACAGCTGCCAGTGAGGACCTGCAGCATCCCACTGGTGCTGGACTGGGAGCACACTGTTTTCTGAAGGATGCAGTGGCTGTATCTCCAGCTCCACCATGGTATGCACATTCCAGCTTCACAGAGTCTCCTCCAGCCCAGTGAGGGGCTCAGTGCAACAGCCCTGACTTGGGGAACTTTTAAGTACAGAAAGCCTGGATATCCTAAGAGATGATGAAAAGGAGAAACTAAGAACTCCTAGTTCCTTTCCAACCTGTCTTTACAACTCCTGCTGTTCCTACCACTGAAACCAATGCCATCATGGGAATAGAATCCCAGACTAACCAACCCCTCATGCTCAGCACTGTTCATACACCCAAGACCATCCAGGAAAGGCCCCTGGGAGGAACACCCTGACTGCAGGTGTCCCTCACCCCATCACCCCCTGCATGCTGGCCAAGGGCAGCCAATGCCTTCACACTCAGCATTTCACAGACCCAGGGCTGCACCAGCTACCCTGAATACTTTCTCCCACTCCCATGGTTAACAACAAAAAAATTCCCTCAAACCACTTCAAGCAAAACAACCAACCCAAAATTACAAACAAAAACCCACAAAAAACCAAAAGAACAACAAAAAACCAAACAAAACCCAAACCCACAAAACAAGCCACTTTCAGCATCTCCAAGCCCAGCACCCACAGCTGCCAAGTAGGAGAGTCAACAGGGACATTGAGGACATGAGAGCCCTCAGCTGCAGGCAGAGAAAAGGATGTCTGAGCCATCCATTTCCCACCAGAAAAGCAGCCAGCCAGGTCACTGAGCAAAGAGACAAATGTCAGGACCCAACATGTCCTTAAGTACACTTGGGGCTTTCATCCTCACCCCACGAATGTTTGGTCACAAGGTAGCACTGAGAAAAACCACAGCTGGGACCCTGGCTAGGAGAGCCTGAACATGATGAGGAAGAAGAAGATAAGGACTAAATAGGGCTCACGCCACCAAGGCCAACAGGACAAGGATAAAGTGGTACCAGAAGCCTTGTCCTCCCACATAGGATTTCTATCTTGCATGGCTTGAGAGGACAGCAGAGGGTGCCCACACAGCAGAGAGGAACAGAAGCAGAAAGAGCAGCAAGGCCACTCTCCTAACCAACTCTCACAGAACCGCTGCTGATGCTGCTGCTGCTCCATCAGCTCCCTCACACCTCGTCCCTCTAGCTCATGCATCTCCCATGGACATTCAAGAGCACAGGCTTGTCATCACCTTCAGAGCCAGCCTAGGATAGCTGACACAACTCCTCCAACAGTGCCCAGAGCACAGCAGCTAAAAGCCTCGGGGCTTCAGGGCCTGGAACCTGCAGTGACACAAGTCTAAGGGCTGGTCAGAAAGTGAGCACAGGTGAAGACCAGGACACCTGAACAGCAGTCCCATCACCAGGCATGCCCCACTCACCTCTATTTCTACAGACAGAACCCAACTGCCATGACCTGGCTGTGCCTTATCCCTCGCCCCAGAGGATGCTATGTCTGTCTTGTCAAATAAATGTCTCCATAGGGCCAAGCACTGCAGCCATGGTGGGGGAGATGCATTCAGAGCCTCAGAACGAGGTTGTGTGGGGAGGGAGCAGCATGCGTGGAAACGAGCCTGTAACGAGTTTGTAATATGCATGTGTGGCACGGCCTGCGCAGCGTCATCACAATGGCACAGGCACTTTCCCGCCTCATTGCCTCCCAAATGGATTTTAAATATCATTCCGAGGACACAATTATTTAAAACGCTGAACTAAACACTCACTAATGGGAAAACGGCGTGTGGCCTGCAGCAGCCATTCCTCATGGGGCCACTCTGCCCATGTCATCCTCTTCTCCAGCCCCACACCCTGCATGGGGCCACATGGAAGCATTCTCCTCCTCTTCCTTGGAGGCCAAACAGTGCACCACTGGTACCTGTCTTGAGTCCAGGCTGATGCACATTGCTTAGGTGAGAACACCCCAACCCAGTGACCTCCAGCCCCAGAGCAGCTTCCAGGCACCAGGGGCACCTCAAGTCAGCCCCCAGGGCTCCACGTCAGGGAGCACCTCACCAGAGAGCAGGTCTTTCTGTCTCTCCCCAGTTTGGCAGAAGGCAATACAGGGCTACACAGGGAGAGGACATGAGAACAAGGATGCCTCCTGACCCCCTTTATATGGCCCTGGAAGTTATGGTTACAATATAAGATTTACTTTCTCACTTAGTCTGAATACCTTCCACACCCCCAAGCACAATCCCGAGCAGGGCAGACAAAGAAAGCAGCATTATTTTTGGCTGCATCCAAAAATCCAGATCACACAGAGCATGAAAAGAGTGTTAAAAACCCAAGGAAACAAACTATTTGTAGGAACCCTTGCTGGGGAGAACATAGATGGAGACAGCTCCAAGGATGCGGTGGATGCTCGGTCCCATTACAGCAATGGCAGCATTAGGGATGACAGAGCTTCAGACAGCACAGAATGCGCTGATGGGAGAGTGCCTGCCTGACCTTTGATCATCACTCCTCTCCTTTCCTCCAGGCAGGGATTCTAAGGCCACCACGAGCTACCAGTGCTCAGAGACAACAGCCTGCCTCAGACTAAACAGAGAAGGGAGGTGACACAGACCAGCACCATCCCCACACACTAGCAGCTGAGCACAGAGAGGAGGAGAGCCCGTTGCTGGAACCCCGGCTGTACATCAGAGGTTCATATTTTAACAGCTTTGGCATCACCAGGGCTATCCATCACCAGCTCATTTTCCTCTGAGTGCTGAACTGTTCCTGCCTCTGCTATTTGGAACAGTGTCTAATGATGCACCAGAGCAGCCACCTGGCAACACGGCTGCCAAGGGACACAACACGGGAAGAAGAATACACACAGGTCTGCACATTGCTGCCAGCCTCCACTGCCCAAAAACCTCCCTGCTCTCAAACCTGCTCCACTCATAGCAGACCACATGGATGCTCTGCCTCATGGTCCTCCACCTTGAGAGAGAAAGAGCACATGCTCTTAAGCCTTTGCTCACTTACAGAACAGAAAACAGAACACAGGCATTGGTGATACTTTCATGAATGCTCATTCAGCACTATAGTGCTCTTGTTGAGAGGTTGAAGAATGGACAAGGAAAAAAAAATTAGTTGCTTCTAGCCCACAGACATGCAGACTTAGTAAGAATGTAGACTTGGGGCCAGGGACATGCAACATGACAGTGCTGCAGGGTTGCAGCACTGAAAACTTGCTGTGAGACTTGCAAAGACACAGGCAGACCTGGACAAAGACTCACATGGAGCAAGACAGCCTCAAGACATTGGAAGAGAGCCTGCACTGGCTCCAAGTTAAGTTTTGCTTTTAGTGTAACCTCAGTACTTCTGAGTTGTTCTCACAGTGACCAGCGGGAATCCCCACTGGGTGGCAGAGCCTAAAAGCAACTTCCCCCAGATCTCACTGGATACACTACAACAAGGGCATGGAGCCACAAGCCCAGTCTGAAAGCAGCTGAGCTGAGGCATGGTCCTCACCAAAGCTCATCAGCTAAACACAGGGTGAACCCTTGGGAAAAGACAACCATGTATGACATCCTGTGCAGGCATCCCAGGGCAGCTCCATGGGAACTTACTTTGGGGAAACAAGCAGCAGGATCCCTGCACAGCAAGAGATGAACCCGCCCCCACATGGGAAATGTGAAAGGGAAAATGTGGGCAGGTTCAATGCAGCAGTCCCTCATTCCAAGAGCAACCTCCTCCTTCTGGCTTCAGTCTTAGTGCATCTGCACTACCTGTCACACCTCTGAGGAAAAGCAGGGATCTAGTAAGAGGAAAGTGAGGCCAATCTCCAACTCCATTCTTCAAGTCTTTGTTAGGGAGGGGATGAAAAAGGGAGTGTGACATGAAGCAGGATGCAAAAGTGGAGTACTGGAGAATCAAGAACCTACACCATTAAATCCTTGCTCCTCTGGTGTTCACCCGGTGCTCGATGCTCTATCAGACATCTCCAGGAGACAGCAACTCACTTCACCATAAATCAGCACCTTACCCACAAGGCCAGCCAGGTATCTGCCAAGAGAGCCAGGGTACCGGAGGAAGTTGCAGGTCCCCAGGCAGCCTGCTCCGAGCTGGTAGCGCGGGGCTCCTGCCTACGCCGCAGAAATGGATCTGGGATCAGGTAGTCAGAGAGACCCATCTCCAGGGCAGGAGGAGAACTGCAACTCCAGGCTGCTGCTCAGCTCTCCCCATCCCTCAGAGAGCATGGCTGCACGTCCCACGGCTGGGAGAGCTGCTGGAAAGGGGAGTAAGCTGTAGCAAACGAGTAAAAAGTAAGGAATGTTTCTCCATTGCCTCCTCAAAGATAAAGGTTTGAAAGTTAAAGTTTTGAACTGCCTCCAATAAAAACCAGAAACTCCTTTATTTTAGAAAATGAGGCACCCTCTTTGAAGGTCATTAAAAGAGCTTGTATTTGATACATCAGGCAAACTTCGCCAGATACCAACGAGCAGCCAATGAAATTTAAGCCAGCAAAGATGTTCTCCACAGACCTGCTGTTGCTAAGAGGTGGATGTGATGCTGCCGTTTTCAGCACCCTCTATAAGCAAGTGCTAACTTGTGGCAGGGGCTGCAAAATCTACAAAATGACCAAGTCTTTGCTGTCCTTCACTGTCCTGGCTGCTCCTACGAGGCTTTTCATGCCCCGCCCGGCTGCCATGGCTCTGGTCCCTCTCTGGTTTGCTTGCCAGCTTTTAGAGGGACTTCACCAGGGAAAGACCCATTGCACCCAAAACAGATCTTCCCCACTGCACTCAATAAGCCAGCTCCGGACCCATGGTGGTGGTAACCCCTTTCCTGTGTTTTTTATAATTACTCTTGGTATTTTCTTTCTCTTCTGTTTCCTTTATTTAAAAAAAACAAAGTTGAATTATCGCTTTGTATCCCAACATCTAACCTTGTTTATGTTTTAATCTCACTTTTAGGTATGTTTAGAACCTAATTCCCTTCCACAATTATGGATCAAGGCAAAACTTGCCTCTCCTCACCTTAAGCAGATCAGTACACAAGCACAGACACATGGCCTAGTGAGCAATAGAACAGATTCAGCAAGGAGATGAGCTGCTCACCTGCTCAAAGCACATGGAGCCTGCTCAGCATCCCACTCTTTGGTTGGACTCTCCCAGGCCTGCCTTCATGCACACAGCTGAGCATCCCCACAGCTGCTCTGCCTCTAGCACCAGCCACACAGCCACCACAAGGGTTAGAGGGAAGAAAAGAAGTGCAGCCCACACCTCTGCTCAAGTCCAGTGCTGGCTTGCAAGGCCAGACACAACGAAGACGTCGCTCTTCAATGCTGTCCTACAGTCAAAAGGAAACAGGACACACCGTACAGCCCCTTCCCTCCCTCCCCCAGCCAGCCCACTCTATAGCAGCAGGGATGGAGCTGAAGGCAAAATGCTCAGTGCTGCTGTCTCCTCTACTCTCCCTAGAAGCATCACGTACATCTTGTCTGGCCTGTGTTACACTACCGAGCCAGGCTGACCCCCATCAGAGATCAGCATCTGTCACAGCTCCATAGCTCACAAGACTCAGCAGCATCCCACAAGCTTGTGAAATCCAGGATTGCCCCATTTACTGTCACCTTGGAAGGTAACACAGCTCTGGGTCCTCCTGGTACTCCTACCCTGATACTGGCTGTGAAGATAAGACATTAGAACCAGGCATCCGCATCCAGTCCCAACGTGAAGCTGGCAAAAGGCACCGTAACAGGCTGTCCAGAGAAGTTATGGATACCCCAAGCATTCAAGGCCAGGTTGGATGAGGCTTGGAGCAACCTGGTCTAGTGGAAGGTGTCCCTGCCTGTGGCAGGGAGGTGGAACTGAATGGGCTTCAAGGTCCCTTCTAGCTGAAACTATTCTATGAACTCCACCACATCTCCACCCAGAGCATGGACCACATCTTTTCTTCACTCCACCACAGACCCTGAGGCAGCACCTCTGTGCAAGAACCCAGGACAGCCCCACACATCCCAAGAAGGTGCTGTGCTTACAGGGCAGCCAAGCCATCCACCACAGCATCGTGTCTCTGGACACAGCACTCAGCCCCGTGGGCTGGCCAGGGTCCATGTGGACAGCCAGAACATGCTCATGCTCCCTTCAGAGCCCTGGATCACTCCTGTAGGAAGCACCTGGGGATACAAGGAAAGGCAGTGAGGGCCACTCATTAACATAATGGTCCAAGGCAGAACACAAGACACTCATTCCTAGCCCACCTGAGAGCCCTGCAAGATAAACTTCTCTTTAAAGCCACTGAAAGCAAGTGAAGATGATGGTCACGTGTCTAGAAAGAAAACAGTTTGTTTTTCTTGTCAGTGAAGTTCATTTTGCTTTGGTTCTGCCTCTCCCAGAAAGAGACAGTTTTCACCAAAAGAAAAAGAACTACACAAAACCAACAAAACCCAAACCAAACAACAGCAACAAGAAAAACAAACCACAAAGACAGCTAACAAGGAAAAACTCACACTCATTTCCACAGCCCACCAGAAAAAAAACCAAACAAAGAACAAGAGCTTTGAAAATAGTGTATAAACATTAGAAAAACCCTTTACCCACTGCTAACTTCATCCTACTGACCCAGGGAGATTTAGCATCTACTCTGACCAGCATAAACTGAGAACTTGGGCACAGAGACCCACCAAAATTAGGAAGCAGTTGAAGAACAGCAGGAAAGTCAAAGGCAGCAGAAGTTTTTAGCAGTCAGTAATCTGAAAGCCATAGTAAGGAGTTTGGAGAACTACAGAGAACCCACTATGCTTTCCATAATGACCCCAGCTTTCCCCAGGCACCTCCTGTGGTCCCTGCTCCTAGTTATATGTGGTGGCTTTCAAACAACAGCTGTTCTTCCAGCCCTACCAAACAATCCCCATGGCCAGATTAAATTGCCTCACAATTTGTGATGCAAAGATTTAAGACATGATCTGTGCTTCTATGCATTTTTTATTTGTAGGTAGGCAACAGGAGGTTTTGTTTTTTCAGTTGACCAAGACCAAATGCCAGCTCCTGTAGGAGAAACAGCAGGGCCCAGGCTGGTTTCACTGGGTTTCAGCTAGTAACTTGCTGCTGGTGTACTTGGTGACAGCCTTGGTGCCCTGGAAGACTGTGTGCTTGGCCAGCTCGCCGGGCACCAGGAGCCTGACGGCCGCCTGCACCTCACGGCTGGTGATGGTGGCACGGTGGCTGAGCTGGGCCAGGCGCGAGGCCTCCGAGGCCAGTTGCTCAAACATGTCATTGACAAAGGAGTTCATGATGTTCATGGCCTTGGAGGAGATGTCGAGGTCTGGGTGCACCTACAAGAGAGCAACCAAACACCATCTCACACACCCATCACCCTGGAAGGAGTGGGAGCCCCATTCCGCATCCCAGACAGGGCACTCTAACCCCAAAAACACCTGTAGTTGCCACCCTAAGGATTTCAAACCATGGGCCTCTTTAAACTCAGTATAGGCTCCCATAATGCTACACAACCTTTGGGCTTACACTGGCAGAAGCCTCTTCACATTCCCCATGAAAAACATGGTTGTGAGGGTGGAAATACTCCAGTCTCCAAGTCCTGTCTACAGACGCATGCTGACAACTGTGGCCTAGAAAACTCATGGCCACTTGAGAAAATGCTCTCATCTCCCCATCAAAAGTCACCAGAGACACCTACTCACAGGGCTAGAAGCAGCTGTTTCTACCATACTGAATTCCATGCAATTACTTCTTCAGGCAGAGCTGTGTGCCAGAGCTCATTCTCTCTAGGAAACACTTTCTGCTCTAGATCCATCTCTACTACCCCTAGAATCTACCCCCTCAACTTCTAAACTTCAGCTGGCGCTCTCCTGTGCCCACTTACACTTTTTTCTTGCCCCATCTCTCTAGAAACCCAGATTTTTCTTCCTTACTCTTTACAGCATTAACATGCAACGGGCAGAAGTTACTTTACGTGCAAAGCAGTTTCTAGCAGAAAAGAAACATTTACTCACCTCCTTCAGTACTTTGTAAATATAGACTGAAAAAGCTTCCTTTCTCCTAGGCTTCCTCTTAGATCTTTTGTTCCCAGAGGCAGCAGCATGACCACCTTTCTTCAAAAGGTCAGAGCTCATCTTAACCTTCAACAGAGCAACCAGCAAGTGCCGTGGGGTTGGTTATATAGCACAGGCAGCAGACCCTAACCTGCCTCAGCTGCAGCCCCCAAGGGGCAGGACAAGCACACACCTGTGGCTGATGATTCCACTTTCCACTAAATGAAGAGCAGCTGGTCTGAGAGGAGCTTGGAAGTGACAGAGTCAACCAAACTTTCAGCCCTGAGAAGTTTGAGTGTAACCTGGGCAAAGAGGGGCAAAAGCAGAAGCATTCTCTGGGACAGAATTCCCAGAGAAGAGCCATTCCCAGGTCCAAAAGGGGTTTGGTGAAAGGAGGGATCTTGCTTTGGTGCAAGGGTGTGAATTGGAGTACTCAAGGTACTCCAGAATCAAATGGAATCACATCTGTGCTATGGAACAGGTAACATCATCAGGGGAAAATCAGTAACTGCAGGAAGCATTGGGCCAGAGATGAAACGACGGCATTGTAAACACCCTACCAGCCAGCTTTCTCCTGCTACCTAGCCTGCTCTTGGGATCCCACCTGCTGCACACAGCAGGGCCTGGAATGCCAGGAGAGGGGCAGTGGAGGGCTGACACCCGTATGGATTTGATCTGTCATGGAAACCAAGATTACACTAATGAGGGTAAGTGTGGCACAGGAGTTAGACTTAGCCAGGAAAAATGTGCAGCAACACAGCAGACACATGAATGAAACAGTTTTCTGCACTTTGGAGAGAAAAGGAAGCCTTTCAGTAGACACCACTACAGCCATTTAATAGAAGGTTGATGGCAGTATGCTTGTTTGGTGGGGGAACACACCAGGGTCTCTGTGCTGCCATGTAGAGTCTGTTGCTCAGGTATACACATCATACTGGCACACCCTGAGCAAATCACATCTTCCAAAGAGAGAGCTTGGGAGACCTACTCGTCAGTCAGTGATTCTGCTACTGCTTGTGCAGCCCACAATGTTTTGCTGAATCGTTTTATTCTCAGCCTGTCCTCGTGGGGAGGCACCAGATCGCCCTCCCCTAGTGCAAACACCTGTCACAGTGACAAGGGGGGTCAGTACCACAGTGAGGTTCTTGCTCCCAGAAACTGAAACATTAGTGATCAGGCAGGAGAGGCTGGAATGGTCATGTCCTGTGCATTTGTAAAGGAGAATGGGCTTGTGAAGATATGTGGTAGTGGGATCCTCTAGAAACAGGAGTTTCTAATACTGGGAGTGAGGAGCAGGGGACATCAGCACTTGAGCTTTGTAAGGGGCCGTGTGTTGTCAAGGAACAGTACAGGGCTCCCCCCTCTGAAGGACATTCCACCACCCTCCTTGTAATAGGAGCTGTGTTACCTTGGTCTCAGGTCACAGCACACAGGGACTCTTGTGCTGAAGGAGCTGGGGGCTGTTGTATCCCTCCCCAGCTGCCACCGTGTTTGTGATACAGTGTGGCATAGTGATAAACACACAGCTGTTTTTTCTGAAAAACCCCATTTCTTTGGAAGGGAGCCCGTTGGTGGGAGGAGCAGCAACTGGTCACTCAGCATTAGGCACAGGGAGCCTTTACACACTGAGGGTGGAGGCTCATCCACTGAGCAGTACGGTCAGATTTTAACGCTCAGGTTTGGAGAATCACCATCTGCTTCCCTAGACTGCATGTGCTAGAGGCTGTACACGCTGCTGTGTGCTGGGCTTGAGTCATCCTAGTGCTGCTTTTGTGGTGTATGGATCTACTTGCAGCACACACACAAGGGAATCCCACAAGCCTGCACCTGCCACTTCTGGCTGTGGCTGTGTTAGAGCCAACCTTATTTTTGGATAACAGGCAAGAGTGACTGTGCAGGCGCTGAGTCACTTCTTTTACAGAAATGACCACCCTAGCAATTGAGGAGCAATTCTTGTAATTTATCTATAGTTTTGCTTTTCTTCAAAACCAGAAAATTCCCAGCTGAAACAGCTGAAAGTGCCACTGCCCCAGCTTGTGGCTGTCTCTGAGATCAGTGCTCCAGGACATCTGTCTGCCACAGCTGCTTCAGCGCAGGCCAGCAAACTGTCACCACGAAACAAATCGAGGTTAAATCAAGGCTGATAAAGCCTGTTTATAAATTCCATTTTACAAGTCCCGGCCTACTGTGACCTCTAGTGCAACTACAGCTGCTTTTGCTTTAAACATGTATCTGTGGTCCTTGTTTACACATCAGAGACGCGTCTGTATCTGAGAAGTTCCCCTCTCTTTGCAGCAGCAGACAGTAGCAGCGCTCGTCTTGGCTCCATGAGCTACAATGCTCCAACTACTGCCCATCATCCCAGCTGGCTGTCATCCCAGTGTGCCCAGGCCAGTCTCAGGATTTACCATTCCCACAGAACTCAGCGTAAGATTGTATCCTGCATTTGTTACCTCCAGATCTGAAATGTAGTGAAACGAATTGTTGCCAAATCTTTGGTAAGGAAAAGAAGCACAGGACAAACAGCTGTAAGCCTGAGTTGGGACTCTTTGACCTCACCTCAGAGCTACTTCACAACCTTTTCCAACTCACTTTCCAACTCATCTGATTCAACCCTTCCTACAACCTAGAGAGTACAACAAACAGACATGCATTAATCTATTATTGTTTAACTTTTGTGACCCATCAGTCTTTTGACTAATCACTTCCCTGTGAGTTTTCACTCCCTCAACTCTACCTGGTAACTTCCAAGTCCTCCACTGTAAGATATTATTCAAATGACATTTACTGCCATCTAGTTCTGCAAAACTAACTTGGAAGCACTTATACTAATTTGCATTATTTTCCCAGAAAACTTTTTTTTTCTCCTCAGATCATTGCTAGAACCAGTGAAAAACCTGACGATCCTCCTTGATCTACTGCAAGCAGCTCGTGTTGTGACATTTGTCCTATGGATGACACACAGTGCTTCCACAGCAGCAGTCACAACTTGGATGGGCCCTTTGGGAAAGAAAATAAGGAAATACTCTACTCAAAAAGTCAAAGTCAGTCAGTTGGCACCAAAGAATGCACTGCATGGGAACACAACTCCTTCTTTTGTCCTGTCCTTCCATTCACGCAGCAACATGTGCTGCTAGATGGGCTGCTGGGCTACATGAACTTTTCCAGTGAGCAGTGCTGCCACTCTCGTGTGTCATTAGTAATTAAAATGATGACTCACGATCAAAAAAAAGCTATTTGGTTTGATTTGCTACCTTTCTCTTTAGTACCCTTTGTTTTAATAATAAATTAAAAATGTATTTCATTCAAGGTTCTCTGGCTCAGGGTGAGGTTTGAACACCAGCTTTCCCAAAAATCTGTTATTGAGAACAAAAACAAAAGTTCAGCTTCAGTTGATTAGTCTTTAGTTAAACCTGCAAGGAACAAGGAATGAATTTGTAGTCCAAAATTCCTGCATTATTGAGTCTCATTATTAGACAATTCAAAGTGAAGCAAAAAGCCACACGTGAGCCACTGTGTTGCTGAGAACACACGCTGGTGTTCCACAGATCTATGTTCTGTCTCTAAAATTGATCTTCAGAACACTTTCAAGTTGTGTCTGTCACCACCTACAACAGAAGCATCCGTGGCTTGTTCTGTGACTCGCTGGAAATGCAGTGTTCAGTCTGTCTGAGCAGAGGTGCCCCAGGTCTGAGGACCCTGCTCACTGCCCAGTGCCTCCACAGCTCAGTACTCACCACTCATGTGTCTCAAGTTCTGGCCACAGCTTTGGTTGTACTGAGGAACTGAACATTCAGCAAGAGCTGATCCTCACTCAAAGCTCATCACTTGCTGACTCACCCCAGCACACCCCAACTACCATGGCTCACAAAACAAGACAAGATTGTTCTTCTCTCTTTATTGACTGATGGATTCTCGGGCAGACCTGTTAATTACACTGTTAAATAATAGTTAAAAACAAACCAAGGCCAGAGGAGTTTGAAGTGAAGTATCTAAACTGAAGCAGAAATTGGGAGGGAAGAGGCAGGAAGAGCTGGGCTGGGGTCTCCACTTGTGTATCACTGCAGCTTGGACACCCTGACGGCCACTGTTGTGACCCCAAGCCAACAGATTCCAAGGCCTGGCTCAGATGGGACATTGTCTAAATAAGGAAACAGTTGCCCAAACGTAGCCAGATCAGGAGAGAACAGCTCTGTCCAGACACAGAGGTGCAAGGCAAGTCGAGGGGAAGCAGTATTGCAGCAATCCTAGAACACAGCCAGAGGGAGCAGCAGTTCCGCTCCTGCCGGCGGGCAGGCAAGTTGGGTGGCCACTGCCAGCCCCACGGAGAACACAGGCTGGGGCTCCTCAGCTCACACGTTGTGGGTCCGTTTGGTGAGCTGGGGGTCCTCATCCACCAGCTTCGACTTGAGATGCTCCTTGTAGGCAAGGATGTCCCCTTGCCACTTGGTGATTGTCTGCTTCTCACAGACCCAGATCTCCTGTGCGACCTGAGCGCAAACACACGAGGAGGAAAAGGGGGAGGAAGAGAGAGGCTTGCAGTACAGAATTTTATAATCTTACCAAAATTAAAAAGCTAACTAAAAACTACTCTCTAAAGTCTGGCAGGAAAAGTTTGGTAACTTTCACATTTCGACTACCAAAGAAAAGTACAGAAAAACATCTTCCCTGGTGTTTTCCGCGTAATCTATACAAGATTTTAGAACCGAAAATCCTAGGCCCCTCTGTATTTCTGATTTTGTTCATGGACTAAGATGAAAAGCCTTTCTTGCTAAATTGGGAATCGAAACAAAGGTAGTTCTTGACCAGAACTACTTGGATTTATCACAGTGAAAAATAAAATCATACCCGAACTTGCAGCCAAATCTAGAGCTGATAGATCAGCACTTGACATTTGTGGTGGTTTTTATTTTATTTTAAGTACCTAATGTTTTCCTGGGCTAGCTCAGTGATTGTTTAACATGAACACAGTAAGGGAACTGTGTCCAGTGATTTTTTTTTTTCACTCACCCATCTTTTTGGGATGAGTAAGAGCCAGTCAGTTGAAAACACCTTGTTTTAATTACTAAAATGTTAGAAAGCTGCTCTGACAAAACTCACAACTATCCTTACCTGTTGGATGAGTCTGAAATCATGGCTGACAAGCATCATTCCTCCTTCAAACTCGTTGATAGCATCTGCCAGTGCATCTATGGTTTCTATGTCCAGGTGGTTGGTGGGCTCATCCAGGAAGAGCATGTGCGGGTTCTGCCAGGCCAGCCAGGCAAAGCACACACGGCACTTCTGCCCATCAGAGAGGTTCCTGATGGGGCTCACCTGCCCAACACACACACGGCTTGCAGCTCTGCAGTGACCTGACAGCATGCCACCCTGACCCAAACCACTTGGGTCTCACCTTGGGCTCCCAGCAGCTCCATGACACAAGAGGACAAATGTTCAGTCAGCCTTATACCTACACTAAGCTTCTCCCACCCAGGGAAGAAGGGAATTCCAGGGGCTTCTGAAGGACACAGCAAGACCCAGCTTGTGCCAAAGGTGCATAAGGACAGTTAACTGGTCTGACTGGTATTCACTGACACAACAATCAAAGTACTCTCAACGTCTGCAGTGACAAATGGGCAAAAACAATGTAAAAATCAACGCTGAACTGCAGCGATGTGGACAACTGTCACACACAGCACGTGTCACGTACACGAGCATGTTATGCTTGGACTTAGAGCACTATAAGTGAGCCCACTCTCTTGTCTGAACCACGTGGACCCCACAAACAGCTGAGAACCTTCTAGAACTTCTGCCTGGTATTCATCTCAGAAATAAGAGAAAAGCAGAATAGTTCAAGTTACAACTAAAACATGCTCAGGTCTAGCACTATCCCAGAACTTGCCTTCTTTTCACCCAGAGTCTGAGGGGGTCACCCCTTCAACCCACACATTGCTGTGATCCAAAGAAAATTCCCATGAGCTGTGGGTTAATTTTTTCTCCAATTTCAAAGGCAGAGAGGGAAAAAGCGTTTTGATGCTGTGGTGTACCGTGCTGCATACTGTACCACGCTGTCAGGTACCAGTAGAGCAACAGAAAACACAGAACCTCTACTCCCCTAATGAACAAAAAGCAAACCTCAACAGCTCATACTCACCTGCTGCTTCCCTGTCAGACCATATCTGCCAATGATTTTCCTCATCTCCTCCTTCTCCTTGATCTCTGGGTAGCATTTCAGCATGTACTCCAGGGGTGAGAGATCTAAGTCCAACTGCTCTTGCAAGTGCTGACAGAGAAGAAAAGTCAGCTTCAGGCTGTGCAGGCCAACCACTTCATGGCCCTAAGCACTACCCCCTTTACACCCCTCTGGTACCAGGTGAGCGGCAGAACACAAGAGCCAATAATCCCACCCACAGGACAGCCTCTGTGCTGAACTATTAGGGAATAATTTCTATTTCAGAAGCAGGAGTGCTGCTTCAGAATAGGAGGCTTGTCCACCACTAAACACAAGGCAACCAGCTCTGCCATAGCAGGTGGGACACTGAACAGGAAGGACCACAGCCAGCCTCTTTGCAGGGTAAGAGCATGAGCTGGAGACCATCCCATGGAACAGTTCCTTCCCCAATCTCCAGACATAGAAAGGCAGCAGTGGGAGAGGCCTCAGAAGCAGAACTAGAGGGGCAAGATTCCTCATTCCTGACAGCTTTTTTCTCAGCATTCCCTCTCCGTGGGGGCTGCTGTAGGGAGTACCTGGTGGTATCTACCAATCTTCACATGCGAGTGCTTGCGAATCATCCCATCTGTGGGCAGCAGCTAGAAGGGGAAGATAAAATCATTTCACCAGGACATCTCTCCTCTTGCAGTACACCAGAAACACAAAATCCAGCCAACTCCACTCTGGCACAGGGGAGGCAGTCTGAACAGGTAATATGAGATGAAAAGCCCTATATTGCAACAAGACCATAGGATTCCTAAGGCCTGACTGGGGTGCTTTGGCAAATACGTGCAGCTTTGCTGAAGACTATCCCAAAAGTAAAGGTTCAGAGCAGGGTAGACCATGTATGGAGCAAACCTCTCCTGTGAGCAGTTTCAGCAGTGTTGACTTTCCGGCTCCATTGGGTCCAACAAGAGCTACACGGGTATCCAGGTCAATCCCAAACTCCAGGTTATTATAGATCCATGGCTGCAAACCACAAAAACCATGAAACATTATGCCTTTTCAGTAGTCTACAGAACCTCCCCGCTGCACCTGTAATGCTCTGTCCCCAGCATGCCCAGCATCAGCACTGCCAAAAACTTTTCTCCATCAGTCATACACTGCAGCCCCATCAGGAAGCTCAGCCAAAAGTCTCTCACTCCCAAACAAGGCAGGAATACAAGTGATCTCTGTATGCATACTCCCATACTCACCCCATCCTTGGTGTATCTGAAGCTGACATTCTGCACCATGATGACAGGAGGGGGAATTTTCCCACAGGGCGGAAAGTAGAAGGACAAAGTCTGTTAACACAGAATATCCACCTGTGAGACACCCCGGAACATGAGACAGCCCAGTCATACCAGTATAACCATGCCTCACTATCAACATCAGCTGTAGACCAAGGCACCAGATCGTGACTTTTTATAAGCCCCTCTTGCAACTCACTCAGATTTATTCTGATAAGTTGCTTGCAAGCTCATCTGCTGGCTAATAAATCCCAATTTCTTTCCCTTTGAAACAAATGTGGGTTTGTACTCTTAACACAAGTAAAAGCTGCAATGAGCATCCTCTCCCATCTCCTATGAGCCCTAGGCATTCCTTTCTGATTTCTGTATCTGCAAAATAGCCTTATTGATACGACAACTCCGCTTCCCTCCCCCAGAAAATTCCTCCTCCTCTTCTCATTGTTCAGCACGACTCCATGCTGAGTACAGGGATCCTTGGCATCAGGAAAGGTATCTCGTTCTTGCTACCAGCTCTGTCAGCCATTCCTGCTAAAGACCCTTCTATTCCTGTAGTCTGTGTTTCAAATAGAGATCTCTAGATGCAATCCAATGTCTGATCCTACCTTATCATTCACAACTCTCTCTGTCAAGCCAGAAGCCATCATTTTTTGAAGGGTCTTCTCCTTGCTCTGAGCTTGCCTGGCCAGCTTCGCACTACCGTGACCAAATCGTGCAATGTAATTCTGCAACAGAAGAGTCAGCCAAAAGCCACAGTGATAAGGTTGAGGAGGGGCAGGGATGCCCACTACAAGGGTAGGAGGGTGATCATGCAGCTCGGCAGGTACCTTCATATGGGCAATCTGATCTTGCTCCCAGTGGAATCGCTTCATTTGATTTTCTTCTAGTTCCAAGCGAGTCTTTACATACTGATCATAATTTCCCTGGAAAGAGAGCGTGGAACATCAGATGTGCCCAGAGAACAGCTCCTGTTTCTGCTGGTTACACAGGGCACTGTTTACTCACCGTGTAGTACTTAAGTTTGCGGTTGTGCATGTGGATGATGTTGGTGCAGACGCCATTCAGGAAGTCCTGGGAGTGGGATATCAGCACAAGGATCCGCTTGAACCTGTGGCACCACGTAATTTATTAGAGACTAAACTAGGAAAAGAAATGCTGTTTGTTGGCCCTGATGGTGGCAAAGGCTTTATATGCACCAGATTTCTCTTGCCTACAATCAGATTAAAAGCAAAAAGGTCACAGCCTGGGAGATACTCTGGGAAACCGGCAGTAAAGCAGCTACAACCAACTGCAGTGAGTAAATCCTGCCAACAGTTTTCACTGTAGTAAAACAGCCTGCACCATTAGATAGTCCTTGCCCATTATCACAAAAAGCCCAGAACTGGCTGCCTATGTGGCAGATGACTTGTACCACTGATGCAGCTGACTCCAGTGGCATCACATTTCTAAGAGGTTTCAACCTCTGCTGCTTACTTTCCCCTCAGTACAGACTCAATCTGTTAGGCACACTGCACCTGGCTCTGCTCCAAATCCAAACAATGAGGGGTTAAAGCCTCCCTAAAAGAGGTTCAAAGTTCTTTTCTAATGCACCTGACTTCTAAAGCAAGGACACAAAAGGTTCAACTGGCAGAGCTGATGGAAAAACCTCTGCAAAGGCAAAGCTCTTCTCACAATACAGTTCTTTTAATGCACACCCCAGATAACCTGAGCTTCCTAACTATTTCTAAGCTTTTTGCCTTACACCTTAACATTTTACCTTTGTTATGAAAACCAGTCACTTCACACACTAGCAAAAGATGAAACCAACACACTCAGATACTACAGTTCTGTGAAAACAGAGAAATGGTGGACAGGAAGATCTGGAAAGCTCACACTACTGGTACGGTACACAATGCTGGTAACATAGGCTGCCAAGGCCTGCTCCTGGCTTTCAAGGAAGTACCTTTAACCTGGGAGTACAAACCAGCATTTCTCATTTCTTCAGTGTCAGGGAGACAGGGGATTGTCTT
Organism: Daphoenositta chrysoptera; assembly: GCA_013397915.1. Taxonomy (NCBI): domain Eukaryota; kingdom Metazoa; phylum Chordata; class Aves; order Passeriformes; genus Daphoenositta; species Daphoenositta chrysoptera. The sequence continues at coordinate 252,039 of VZRO01006241.1, forward strand.
GAGTTCTTTACTCTTGCATCAAGAATCTCACATAGCAGAAAGCAGGTGTCACTGGTACTGCAACACAGTTATGCACCCACAAGAACTATACAGTTACTCCTGCAGAACGTGTCTACGTGCTGACAAGATGTTCATGCTCACATGCTGCCAAGCAGAAAAGCACAACCCACAGAAGCAAACTCCTCCTTGCTTACGTTTTCAGCTCTTCCTCCAACCACACACAGGCATCCAGGTCAAGGTGGTTTGTGGGCTCATCGAGCAGCAGCATGAAAGGCCGAATGAAGAGCGCTCTGCAAGGACAGGGGAGATGACAGCATAGGGTAAGTACAGGTAACCCAAAGCCTCTCAACTCTGCCAAGTTCTTAGAACTGTGTCTGTCGCTCTGCAGAGTCAGGAGCAAGCAGGCATTCTCACAGGAAGCAGGAGGCACTATTCCCCTCACCTGGCAAGAGCCACCCTCATTCGCCAGCCACCACTAAAGTCCTTCAGCTTCTTCCTCTGCATGGCTGGCGTGAACCCCAAGCCGTGAAGGATACGTGAGGCCCGTGCTTCTGCCTTATCAGCATCCAGCTCTTCCAGACGTTCATATAACTCCAGGAGTTTCTCACATTCCGCTGAAAGAGAGCCTGCTGGTCAGCACCTCTGCCTATGAAGGGCTCTCAGCTGCACTGCTGCACAGCTGGGAAACCTCACAGTCCCTCTGCTTTACCCCTACTTAGACCCCTGCATATCCAAGCCTGAGACACTTCTTAAGATGCTGCATGGAAAAATTAGTCCAGAGAAGTGTCATCCATGCCCATTAGTACAGGGTAGCTAGGGGAAACAGGTACACAACATGTGAAAACTCTGCTAAGGAACCCAAATTTTCTTTGGTAGGGAAGGAAATGGAGCAAATGTCCCACGGGACTCTGAGAAGCTTTACCGTCTTCATGAGCTAAACGTTCCGCCTCTCGCTCCAGCATGGCCCTCTCAGTATCCACCTCCATCACACACTGCAGAGGGGTCTTGTCGCTGGGAGGCATCTCTCGGGTCAGGTGATAGATGTCAATGTGCTCTGGGATGGGCACTTCTCGCTTCCCAATAGCTGACAAAAGCATGGATTTCCCTGTGTGCAGATAATCACAATTAATTGCTGGATTCAGTGAGACACGACGTCACAGTGAAACAGATGAGATAACATTCAGATTCCACTGTGATTTCTTCCCTTTCCAACCTCAGAAAATCCTGAGGAATTTTTTTCCCAAGAGGCCAGAAGAACTGGAGAGCCCACTGCCTCACTATGACAGCCTGCCCTCCTAGCTAAGGCTCACCACCCCAATGACAGGACTGAGACATGAAGAAGCTTTTTAGAAACCACTGCACTTCAGCCCTTGCCCGGATTTGGGGAACTTTATCTCTGTTGTATTTTCTGCTGTCTAACCAGGTCGGACAGCTGGTATCAGGATCCCAGATTCCGAAGACTTTTAACATAGAGGAAAATAATGCACTCATCCCTAAGCAACCTGGGTTTTCCTGAAAGTTAAACCAGATGGTCACTCTTACTAGCACCTCTCCAATCACGCCCATATTCTGCATCTCTCAATGTAGCATCACTTTCTCCAGGGACTGTACAGTTGATTTCCCAGTCAGGCCAAACCACACGCTTTCTACTCCATACACTACAAGTTCTTTGACCAACACTATCAGCATTGGGTTTACTGGCATTACTAAGCAAATTGGGCAAACAGGAATCAGGCAGATTAACAGATCCCAGACATCTCACTCAACTCTCCAAAGAAACAAGATCAAAAGCACACCAAATCTAGAATGCAATCTCAGGCTTCTATCAGCAATCCTAGTAATTCCCTTTCCTGGGTGGAGATATGGAGATATGGAGACACAGAAACTGCTGTGTATGGTTTATGTCTATCTAACAGCCCTCCTTCTGGTTTCCAGCACTTCCCACGTGCACCTGTCCAGCTTCTCAGCAGCATGACACCTTTACTGAGCTCCAGGGAGCCATGTCACTCCCCCCGCAGCTTACCAATCCCATTGAGTCCAATCAGGCCATAGCGTCTCCCAGAGTTCAGCTCCAGTTTGGTGTCACTCAGCAGCTCTTGGCCATGAAAGGTCAGTGAGAGGTTGATGATATGCACATCAGTGCTGTTGGGGTGGGAGGCCAGCACTCCTGTCACGGCTCGAGCAGCAGCTTTCTTTAACTCAAAGTCCTCCAGCTCCTTTGTAAGAGCATCCACCTCTATATGTAGAGAAGACCAGAAATGTTACTCATTTACAAACACGAGGGAAGCCATAAGCCTCTGTATCAAAAGGCCCAGGACCACAGAAACAACTTCCATTTCTACGGAAGAGTTGAAGAGACCCAGATGCAATGACACTCAGCTTTTCAGCTTAGCAGGTGGATATATACAGTCTAGTAGGAACTTCCATCAGCTAACTATCTAAATGTCATCTAAATAAAACAGGACTGTCAGAACTAAGTGAGCAGCCAGAACAACGAGCCAGTTTTCTGAATGTGATAGGACTAACCCCCCCTGCAGGAAGGACTAGACTAGGAATAGAATGTACAAAGTATTGCCTGCAAGCTTAAGAAAAGGCTTGGCCAGAAAATGAATTGACTGGAAAATAAACGGAGGGAAAGCTGAGAATAGAGAAGCAGCAGCAGCATTGGAATAGTCCCTACTAATTTTCTGAGAAGCTACTATGTCCATCTGCATGTTCCCCTCTTCCTTTCCTCCTACAGTACAAGCAAATCATAGAATCACAGAATCCTAGAATGGTTTGTGTTACATCTTCTAGAGCATCTATTTCCAAACCCGCTGCCATGGTCAGGGACACCTTCCACTAGACCAGGTTGCTCCAAGCCCCATCCAACCTGGCCTTGGACACTTCTAGGAACGAGGCAGCCACAGCTTATTGGGGCTGCCTGTGCCAGAGCCTCACCACCGTCCTTCCTGTCACGCTGATCTGCTGTTACAGGCTGACTTCACTCCTCAGTGAGAGATGCTGCCCTTTGAAGCAGCCAATGGCACTGGTGATCTTGGCAGGCAGACCTGGTTTCAGATTGTGCCAGGGAGGAACGGCACCCTGGTTGTCAGCATCCAGCACTCCTGGCAAAATCACCCACTCAGCAAAATCACTATTAACACCATAGCAAATGTGCCTTAGCCAAGGAGGAAAAAACGTCACTGGCACTGATACAGGACCCCTTTGGGCAGTGCCACAGAACAGTGACAACAAAGAACGAAACAGGTGAGTAAAAATGGGCAAGGGAGTTTTATCCCTGATGTGTACATAGCTCAGCAAGAAATATGCCGGTATCGACCCCCATAGAATCATATGATCTCCTAAGCCGGAAGGGATCCACAAGGATCATCGAGCCCAAGTCCCGGCCCCGCAGAGAACACCGAAACAAGCCCATCCCGCGCCTGAGAGCGCTGTCCAGGCGCTCCCCGAGCTCTGGCAGGGCCGGGGCCGTGCCCATTCCCAGAGGAGCCTGCTCGGTGCCCGCTCGGTGCCCGCCCGCGCCCCTGGGGAGCGGAGCCTTTCCCGGTACCCGGGGACCCGGCCCGGCCGCCGCCGCCCCGCCCC
>VZRO01006241.1:257476-268423 GCA_013397915.1 Daphoenositta chrysoptera
CCCGAGCGCCCCGCGCCCGCCATGTCCTGCGGCCGCCCCATGAGCTCGGCCTGGCCGTAGCTGCCGCGATGCGCCTGGGCGCGTTCCTGAGCGCGCTGCGGCCCGCGCTGCCTCTGCTGCTCGGGCTGTCCCTGGGCTGCAGCCTGAGCCTCCTGCGCGCCTCCTGGAGCCACGGCGCGGCCGAGGAACGCTGTCTGGCCCCGGGCCCGCCCGCGCCGCCCGCCCGCGGCGCTCCGCCCCAGGCACCGGAGGGGAGGCCGGGCCCGGGCCACGAGGACTTCAGGCCCCGGATTGTGCCGTATTACAGAGACCCCAACAAGCCTTATAAAAAAGTGCTCAGGTAAGTTATGTTTTTTCTGGGCTGGATTTCCTTCGAGCAAAATATTCTCGTGTGAAGTTCTGAATTTTCGTGTGAGTGAGCAGGTTCAAGGTGGAATTTGCTGTCTGAAATAACTTGTGTAAGGAAGAGCGTGATGCACCAAGGTAAAGGCCAAGATTATTACCTGAAGGGGTACAAGAGACGTGTTCAGGAAATTAACCTGAGGAGAGAAAAGGCAGAAAAATTGCCCAAGTAGAGTTGAGAACATTTCTTCTCAATACAGGGAGGGTGATTCTGCCCTGCTCAGGTGAGACCCCACCTGCAGTGCTGCATCCGGGAAGGACATCAACTTGTTGGAGTGAATCCAGAGGAGGCCACCAAGATGATTAGAGGGATGGAGGAAAGGCTGAGAGAATTTAAATTGTTCCGTTTGGAGAAAAAGAAGGCTCACAGTGATCTAGTTGCAGCCTTACAATACCAGAAAGGGAGCAGTCAAGAAAGATGGAGAGAGACCGTTTAACAAGGGTGTGGAGTGATGGGATAAGGGGGAAAGACTTCAAACTGAAAGGGAGTAGGTTTAGATTAGATGTAAGGAAGAAATTTTTTCCTGTGAGGATGGCAAGGCACTGGCACAGGTTACCCACAGAAATTGTGGCTGCCTCATCCCTGGCAGTGTCCAAGGCCAGGTTGGACAGGGCCAACCTGGGATAGTGGAAGATGTCTCTTCCTGTGGCAGGATGTTGGAACTAGATGATATTAAAGGTCCCTTCTGCCCCAAACCATTTGAGGATTCTGTGATTCTTTTGTTTCTGTGATTCTTTTTGTTTCTCATGTTTAATAGAACATGTTAAATTGTTGTTCATAACTTGTTCTAACTGGTCTGCTCGGTAGGAAAATTTTGATCAATTAATAATAGCATATGTGTTTAGGAAATTTTCCTGCCTGACCATCCAGGAGCCACTCTGGGCATCGCACTGGCACTGCCCTAGGCTGTCACTGCTGGGACCGAGGCTCCTTTGCAGCTACAGCTCTGGTGACCCAAGAGGTGCCTTGCTCAGCTCCTTCCACGTACCACACTCATACTGTCAGACAAGTTTCCTTGGCCCCAGGATTCCCGTAGCAGAGTCCCTGTGGTTTCTTTAAGTTTTTCACTTGTGGTGCAGCAACATCGTAACAGCTCAGGATGGTAGCTCTGCAGAGGGACCCTGAACAAAGGGACCCCTGGACATTTGTATCCTCACAGTCCCTTTGTATTTTCTTTGTATTCTTCCTCATGTGCCTTTTGGTCCAGTGGTGGTGTTTGGTCTGGAGTCTTCTCATTGTTCACTGGGTCCTGTAGGGCTTTGTGCCATTTGTGAGGCCAAAGACCACCACCCATTGCTGGCTCATGGCCTGGGGCTTCAGTAATGTCCCAGCACCCAGGGCCCCGTGTGCAGCTGGTGCACCCCAGCCCCTCAGCCACCAGCACTAGAGACTCCTCAACACTCATTCCTGTGTTTTTATTGTGCATACCTGCTAAGCTGCACCATGTACTGAGCTCCAAGTGGTTAGCTCTGTGGAATTTTAATTTTAATTGCACTGGCACAGTTTTCTAGCTCTGATAGATAATGTGAGATTGTAGCTGCCTCGAAGGAAGCAAGTGTTTTTACAAAATGGGTTTTTCACTAGTGAGTCTTCTCTTAAAGCTCTATGACTAGGCTTGACTTTTTTGCCCTGGGTAGATTCCAGCAGTTAAAGACTTATCCCAAGTTACCATAATTCTTTGATTTTTTTTCTCCTCCAGCTGTTTGTCATGTAGGTATGTACTTCCTTTACAGAACTCGCTACATCCAGACAGAACTGGGATTCCATGAGAAACTCTTTGTGGCTGTGCTGACCTCCAAGGCCACGCTGAACACGTTGGCAGTGGCAGTGAACAAGACCGTGGCCCACCACTTCCCACGCCTGCTGTACTTCACCGGGCTGCGCAGCGCCAAGGTGCCCCATGGCATGGTGCTGGTGGCCCACGGCGATGAGAGGCCCATTTGGCTCATGTATGAGACCATGAACTATATCCATCAGCATTTTGGTTCTGACTATGACTGGTTCTACATCATGCAGGATGACACCTATGCCCAAGCTGAACAGGTCAAGGCTCTGGTGACACACCTGAGTATTAACCAAGATGTGTACCTGGGGCGAGCGGAGGAGTTCATCGGGGGAGACGAGCAGGCCCGTTACTGCCACGGTGGCTTTGGCTACCTGCTGTCCCGTAGCCTGCTGCTTAAGCTCCATCCACACCTGGACAGCTGTCGCAATGAGATCCTCAGCGTGCGCCCAGATGAGTGGCTGGGTCGTTGCATCATTGATTTCCTTGGCATCACTTGTGTTTCCCAGCTCCAGGTACTACCTCCCTGCTTAGGTTTTGTGTTAGCTGAGCCTGACAGAGCCCAGAATCTTACGCATTCTCCGCTGCATAGCCACGTGGCTTTTTTGTGAACTGCTGCTGTGAGTTGCAGAGGAAGGAATGGCTGTGTGCTATGGCAGCATTGCAGAGGGCCCAGAATCACAGCTGGGATGTTGGGGGAGAGAGCACACACAGGATTTAATTTTCAGCCTACTAGCAGGGCTGATTCACAGGTTTTTGAAGGCAGGATAAAGGGTATGTTGGTACTGAGAAGCAAGTGGGAATGCAGTGCAGGGTGGGAGGGACAACTTACTCCTTTTTTTTTCTGGCTACTACAGGTAGTATGGAAAGAGGGGCAGATGTGTGTCTGGAGTGAGGAATAGCTGCTCTGTGAACTCGAGTTCCATGCCAGTCTTTCTGGCTTTTGTCTGCTTCAGGGCCAGCATTATCACACTTATGAACTGGCCAAGAATACTGAACCGGAGAAGGAGGAAGAAGAGGAGTTTCAAGCAGCTCTTGCGGTGCATCCTGTTTCTGACATGACCCTGATGTACCGGCTGCACAAGCAGTTCAGCAGGATCCAGCTGGACAGAGTCTATCAGGAGATCCAGGACCTTCAGGTATGTGGTGAGGGATATCTGCAAAAACTCCTTGACCAAACAGATTTCCTTCATTTTCAGCACACTGGAAGAAGATCATCGCTTCTGTTTGTGGGCGCCTGTTAGTCAGACACAGGCTACAGTTCCTTGTCTCAGAAACAGCACTTCTGATACCATGTTACCCAGAACTGCTGGTGTGACACTACCCATGTACAGTTGTAGGTGGTGAGGTGGGCCTGGGGAGGAGCTGGCCTGGACCTCTTTGAGAACATGGTGGGGATCAGTTTGTGCTCTCTGTTTGCACAGACGCAGATCAGGAACCTGACAGCACTGACCCCTGCAGGTGAGGCGGGTGTGACCTGGCCTGTGGGCATTAACGCCCCATTCCTTCCAAAGTCCCGTTTTGAGGTGATCAGCTGGGACTACTTCACGGAACAGCACCTCTTCTCCTGTCCTGACGGCTCCCCAAAGTGTGAGCTCTCTGGAGCCAGTAAGGCAGACGTCAGTGAAATCATCGAGTCTGCGGTCGAGCAGCTGAACCGTCGCTATCAGCCCCTGCTCCGCTTCAGCAAGCGGCAGCTGCTGAACGGCTACCGGCGCTTCGACCCCACGCGGGGCATGGAATACACGCTGGACCTGCTCCTGGAGGCCGCCACCCAGAAGGGCCACAGTCACGTTCTGGCCAAGCGAGTGAGCCTGGTGCGACCCTTAAGTAAGGTGGAAATTATTCCCATGCCATATGTGACAGAGGCCACACGGGTGCAACTGGTGCTTCCCTTGACAGTGCAGGACCTGGATTTTGTAGCAAACTTCCTGGATATGTTTGCTATGAACACACTGGACACGCATGATAATGCCTTGCTGACATTGCTTTTTATCTACCATCCCTACGATGCCCAGAGAGTTGGTCAGGTGGATGTTTTTGCTGGAGTCAAAGCCATGGTAGGAGAGCTAGAGAAACGCTATGCAGAAGTTAAAATCCCGTGGATTAGTGTTAAAACAGAGGTGCCATCGCAAGTGAAGCTCATGGATATAGTCTCAAAGAAGCACCCCGTGGATACACTGTTCTTCTTGGCAAGTGTCTGGACAGAAATCAACATGGAGTTTCTGAACCGCTGCCGCATGAACACCATCAGCAATTGGCAGGTCTTTTTCCCTGTGCATTTCCAGGAGTTCAACCCCGCACTGGTGTACCGTGGTGAGCAGACAGCATCCTCCAACACTGACTTCCTGAGAGATGGGCATTTTGACAGACATTCCTTTGCTGAGGCCTGCTTTTATAATTCTGACTATATGACAGCACGTACCAAGCTTGCAGCCGATATCCTGGACCGAGATGAGGTGCTGGAGAGCATGGAGGTATTTGATGTCTTCCTCCACTATTCTGGCCTGCACCTGTTCAGGGCTGTGGAGCCGGGGCTAGTGCAGAAATACACACTGAGAAGCTGCAATCCCCGGCTCAGTGAGGAGCTGTACCACCGCTGTGTGCTCAGTAACTTGGAAGGACTCGCGTCCCGCTCACATTTAGCCATGGCCCTCTTTGAGCAGGAACAGGCCAACAGCACTTGAGAGATGAGAAACATGAAGAGCTTCTCAGCACCTTAACACTTGGCACTTTCCATCCCCTTCCCAGCCTTGCCATGGGTGAAGGGTATGTGAGGTCAAGGGAGGAGGAAGACTTTCCCAGACCCACTCTGAGGCACATGGGCTATGGAGTGAGGCTGTTTCAGTGGAGGGGGTTTGGTTTGTTTTGGGGTTTTTTTTTAATAAATTTAACTTTCTTTCCAGGCAGAGTAATGTGATCACTTGTAAACTTTGCAGCGTCTGGATGAGGGAGGTAAACAAGCTGTAGAGTCGACCTTACTTAAAGCTCTAATTCTGAGCAGTGCAGGGAGCGAGTGAGTATGAGCTGTGTACTTGGAAAAAGTTACCTTGATTGTGCTGCTCTCAGGGCTGTTGCTGTACTCTGCTGTGTGTTTATGCATTTCACTTTTTCAAGAGGCATAAACACAGCTTGTCTGGTTTAGCTGAACAAAGCTATTCAACTACTTTCACTTTGGTGGTTTTGGCTCTTCCAGAGCTGCAGAGTGGTTCCAGTTTAAATATCTTGGGGATCGAGGCTCCATAGTCCCTTCCGGCAGTATGTTCCAGTGGATAATAACTTTTACAGTTGAAAACTTCTTTCTCCTGTTTAAATGGAATTTCCTGCATTTCAATTTGTGCCCATTGCTTCTCTCAGCGTCACTGGACACCACTGAGCAGCAGCTGTTTGTGTCTTCCTTACACTCTCCCGTTACTGACACACACACGGAGGAGACTGCCCGGAGCCTGTTCTCCAGATGAAACAGTCCCAGCTCTTGCAGTCTCACTGTTAGGACAAACACTCCCATTACTTAACATTTCCACATCCCTTTGCTGGACTAACTCCAGTATGTCCATGTCTGTCTTGTACTGGGAAGCCCAGACTGGACACAGCACTCCTGGCATGTCTCATGTGTGCTGAGGAGACAGGTCATTGTCCTTGACCTGCTGGCCACAGTCCTTCTGCTGTGGCCCAGGGATGCTGTTGGCCACCTTTGCTCTGAGGGAATGCTGGTGGCTTATGTTTAGCTTGGTATCCATCAGGACCCCACTAATCCTCTTACTTTTTCAGCTTTCCAGCATCATCTTTCCAGTCAACATCCCAGAAATCAAAGCCCAAAACCCTGATGTGAACTTGGGAATTAATGTGATAAGCCAGCAAGTGTGACTGACCCTGTTCATTGCTGCAGGGTCACTGCTGAAGGAGAGAGCTTGTATTTGCTACACTCATCTCATGAGGTGAGTGAGGTGAAGGTCTGGTGTTGGCATCAAAAAAGATGCTGAAGAGTTAGAAAAGCTTAAAAGCAGTATTCAAAGTCAGGAACATTGGTTCAAATTGGATAGAAATCTCAGATTTGCTTATTTAACAAGTAAGGCATGCCTCATTTACGTGGGAAGAAGACAGATCTCTGCAGTGCCTTCCAGGGATGTGTGTTTGTTGCTAAGGACACATTTGCAGAATGAGGACAATGGCAACTACCTGGGAAACCTTTTGTTATTATGATAGTTGTTCTGCATGGGGAGGTCCTGATCCATTATGATCCAAGTCAGACAGAGACTCAGACTGTGTAGGGTGCTATTTAAGATACGATGTGTTAGAGCTACCATGATAGAATAGTGTACATCATCTCATATCCTTTAGGTGTGGGAAACCCCAAATGGGCCTCTCATCCACACCCAGCACGCCCTGCAGACCCAACCTGCAGTGCTGATTCTCCTTTTTTGCCATAAGAGTGCAAGAAAACAACTCTGTTTGTCATTCCTGCTGTCAGACAGAAAGGATGTTTGCATGAGAATTTCTTGCCTCACTGTTAGACAAAGGCCAGGCCATATGAGTGGCAGAATGGCCGGGCAGGACCTAGAGCTGGGCATTTCTGCATGATGAGCTGGCTGAGACTGGTGGGCAAGGGATTTGTGCAGCAAATCCAGGCCAGCCTGTTCCCCTGTGAGCAGCACAGGCCTGTGTGTGCCCGGGTTAACATCCTTGGGATGTTACCTAAATCCTTGGGATGTAGTGACTGCCAGGTGGCACCACGTGCCACAGCAGAGATGCACAGAGCGAAAACCCCGATGCTGCTCGCCTCGGGCATGGTGTGCTCATCTTGAATGCAAAAGAGATTCTGGTGCATGAAAGACAACATCCTGGTGTCAGAGAGGATGCAGGGCTTGTATTTGCAGGTTTCAAAATGGTTTAATATCCAAGGAGAATTCCTTGGATCATTGTTCTGTGTAACACATCTGGAAGCACTGGCAGTGGACACTGGGTGCTGTAAGAAAGTAAGCAAGCAGCAGATCTACTGCACAGGGACACCGTGGGTGTCATGCTGCCAAGCTGAGCATTAAACTGGGAGAGATGCAGGAGTTGGCTGTCAGGAATTGCTGTGACTGAGAGCTGTAGGGGATGTGACAGGTAGGGGATATCTGGGATGTAAAACAAGCTGCTAAAGGAAAGGATTTGAAATTACATAGGGCAAGCAAGAATCATTAGTGAGTCCTCATTAGAGAAGGAAGAGAATCATGGGAAACAGGATAGTGAGATTTGATGGATGTAACCCAAAAGCCAGGAATGTTGTTGCCAACTTGTTGGCAAGTCCCTCCCCTTGTCAGGGCATGTCAGATGATGATGCAACACTACACAGAACTTAAAATTTTTAAAAGCATCTTGTATCTTGGGAGAAAGCTAAGGGAAGCTGGAAGCTGATTCTTCTATTTTTTAAAATACAGCTCTGTGGGAAAGGAAAGGCAGGAATACTGCTAGAAAACTGCCCAGTCCATAAGCTGGGGATTCTCGTTTTTACCTGAGGAACAGTTCTCCAGCTAGTGTTGTTTGACACTTAATTGATTATTTGGAAGCAAATATAAAATCTCTACAAATAAAATCGGCAGATTATGTTAAAAAATGCAAAAAAGTCATGAAGAGAAGATAATAGTGGAGAAGAGTGTGTAGCACAGTAAGGCTCTTCACATAGATTTTTGTCTTAGAACAGTCAAATGCAAACTCACGTGCTTGGGGAAGATGGTGTATCACTCCTCCAGAGAGGACTGCGTGTTCAAAAAAGGTAAGTCTGTAAAGAAATTGACTGTATTAAAGTGCAAGGAGCTTCCTTTTTCTTGGACCCACTATTTTAGACATTAAAATCCAGGTGCTGTCCCAGCCCTGTAAAGTATAGGTTTAAGACATGATATAACAGATCTTTACAGGTAGAAGATCTGGGAAAAAGAGATGCTGTTGATGTGAGACAGCAAGAAGGGCCCTGGTGGCATAGCACACAGCCTATTTTTTAAGGCTTCTAGGGAACAGAAAATAAAAAGAATGTTTGAGGCTCACAAAACTTACCTGAAGATTGTAAGAAGTATTTTGCAATGTGAGATGCAGAACTCTTATACTTGTAAGACAAGGGGTCATGGCTTTAAACTGGGTTTATTGGTTTTAAACTAAAAGAGGGTGGATGCAGACTAGATGCAAAAGAGACCATTTTTAAAACAAGGGTGGTAAAGCACTGGCACAGGTTGCCCAAAGAACCTCATCCATAGAAGTCTCCAAGGCCAGGCTGAACAGGGCTTGGAGTGACCTTATTGACATTATGAGTTGGAGATGTCCCTGTTCATGGCAGGGTGGGACTAGATGGCCTTTAAAAGTCCAAATACAATGTACTTGGTTTGTGTAACAGAGATCATGGGAGGCAAGTGTGAAATTACTTGTCAAATGTAAGTGGGCAGAATAAGTCCTTGTCAAATGTAAGGGCGTAGAGTAAGTCCTTCATGGCCTTAAATTTCATGACTGTCACTATATAGTGGATGAAATTTGCAAGAGAGAAATCTATCAAAGGCTGTTAAACACAAAGCCAAAACCTCTGGCACAGCAGGTCTCTGAATTACAAATCTGTAAGGTCTAGGAGAGCTGCCATGGAAGGAGCACTCTTCATCTACCCTATTTTTACGATTTTTTTCTAGGCAGACAGTGTTGGCCACTGTCAGGGAGAGGGTAAATGAGTCAGGTGTGCTTATGATTTGACTCTGCCACCATTTTTGTGTCTTGTGCTAAAAAAGACTAGATCTTTTTCAAGGATGCGCTTTAGTTCAGTCAGAAATTATGAATTGTGTGAGGCTCCTGATACTGAATTTGTATACTACAGTGGGGTCATGAACTGGCCAGGAAGACAGATTACCATGATTGTCATGTTTGACCTTGTAGCCCTGAAGAAATGCACACCTTTATGTGTTGTCTCTGCTTTCCCCAAAATGCACCAGGTGTGTTTACTTTTGTGTATACCTCACTTTCTTTGGGGTCCACAGCAAGGGATATTTTTCTTCTTGTCTTTAGTTGTGAAGGCAGTTTCCTCTATTGCTTGTTTTAGACTGGCTGACATACCCTGTTGGAATAATCTGTTGATCCTAGAGAAGTATGTACAGAATATGTTACAAACACCAGAAGCTTCTGTCCCAGCTGCTTTTTTAACTTCAAGTAACAGGTGAAAATAGACTCTCCACCTTTTCATCTGTGACAGAGCTGCTACTCTATCCCAAATTAACAAGTATTCTTTAAAAAACCGCAAACCCAGATGCTGTGAACTCAGATATTGTGTCTGATCATGGTGTCCATCAGTCTTCTCCAAGACTGGAATATAAGTGATGTGCCTCTGCCATGTGACCTGGACGAATAGCCCATCTCTCTTGGGGGAATCCGCCCAGGGTGGTCTCCCCTCTTCTCCTGGGGGCACACTTGACCAGCAGTTCTGTCTGGGCAGGTCCTCCACACAGTCACAGCTCACAAGCTGCTTCACCCAAAGTGCTGCAAGGCCAATTCCCAGCACACTGAAGAGTGCAACCCAGGCACTTGCAGATGGTCTAAGCTGTTCCACAGAAGTTCTGGAGCTGCTGTTGGTCAGATGAGATGAGCAGGATGCTCTCAGTAACAGGTGCACATTTCCCCAGCTACAGCGAGGTATTCTTGCTCAGCAGACTCCTCCATTCTTAACTCCAGCACAGAGTTCTTTTCATCGAGTTTGCTGGCTTCTGTTTGGCTTTGAGCACTGCCTTATCACACATCCATTGTGAAATATTCTGTACAGCAGAGCTGTAGAGCAGGTGCAGGCTGCCAGCTTGGTCTCAAGCCAGGAGTCGTGACCTGAACCACTATTCCAGATGCTTTCATGGCCCACTGTCCTAGGGCTCACCACTCCCTAGACCTGTACTTCAGCCAAGACGGTCACCCTCTCCTATTCCCATTCCAAACTCTTTCCTGGATGTACTAAGCACTTACCTTAGCTTCTCAGCATGCATGCTGAACAGTTGCTCCATGGATTCTCAAAGGGGGCAATTTTCTCGTGACAGATACCACAGAGGCTCGTTTTCCATTTGCAACAGTGTTTTGCTGGTACAAATAACTGTAGGAAAAAGCTTGAAAATGTGACACAAAAAATGCAGTGAAAAAGCCAAGAGCATGTGTATAGTCCCTCTTTAAAATACCCAGCGAGACTTAAATCCACCTCGTCGTCTTTACAATATTTTACTTTATCTTTTAGACTGACACTGTTTTTGAGCCCGTGAAGCTGGCAGGTTTGCTTTGTTCCTTGCAAATGGAGTTCAGTCTTTACTGCTTCCTCAGCTCCTTGGAGCATCACTCCAAAGTATTCACTGTCAGTGCTCATTCTGTCCAAACTTCCCTCCTTGTCCCCATGGACTTCAGGGCTTTGGCAAGTGACACTGAGGGTTCTTTCTAATTGCTCTGTCCAAGTGCACATCACAGAGATCTCCCACTGGGTGTTTAAGAAGCAATTTTCCTATTCCTGTTAGAATTGACACCACACCACAGACCTGTAGCCTGCCGGGCCCAGTACCCGCATCCTCACTCTCCCGGGAGTCACCAGCTCCTTAACGCACGGAAAAGCGTGCGGACAGTGGATCGCAGCTCTGGGGCGGTTCTGAATTTGAAGGATTGGACGTGTCTTAGAGCTCCACTGGCCTGTTTCCTCTCCCATCCTCTTACTACCGTGCCCATCGCCACTGGAATTCTCGTTGCCTCCCAGTGAAGCCCGGCCCCGTCGCCGGTGCGAGCCGCG
>VZRO01006241.1:268998-291298 GCA_013397915.1 Daphoenositta chrysoptera
ATCCGCCAGACGCCCGCGCCGGCGGTACCCCCGGGCCGGGCACGGACCCTGGGCAGCACCGGTGCTGCCCGCAGGGCTCGCCCGGCCGGGAGCCTGGTGGAGTCCGGGCGGACCCCGCGCCGCCGGTACCGCCCGGCGGTGCCTCCCTCCTCCGCCGCCGCTGTCCCGCGGAGCCGCGGCTGGAACCCGCCGGCGGCTGCCGCGCCGCGCTCTCTGATCTTCCCCGCGGACTTGGCTCTACGCGGTGCAGCCCCCGCCTGGCCCCCGCCGGCTGTCGCAGCGCGGGCCCCGCGTCCTCCGCCGAGCCCCGGCGGCTTTACTGCCTTGCAGGAACTCGGCTCGCTCGGAGAGGCAGGCAGAAAGGGGGAGCCCAGTGCTCGTTTACCTCTCCCGAATGTGGGCTGTAGGCCCCCTCGGGAGGGTCTCCTTTAGCAGGGACTGACTTTACCGAGGGAGACACCATCACTCGTCTGGAATTGCCCATCCTGCCCTAACATGGTCCATGCATCCTCTGGAGGGGAGGGTCCTCTTCTTGACACCCCAGCGCTGCCCTGCATCTAACTGACTGCTGTCTCTGGTGCTCCAGGAACAACCAGCCTTCACACAGGAGATGGCAGCTTCTGAGAGAGAGTATTTGACTTGCTGCCTCTAAGATGCCCCTCAGTTCTGTCTTCAGAGGGAGGTAACATGGTCCCAGATAGTCTCTCAGGACTAACAGATCCGTGTCTGTGGGAGACTGATGCTCTGCATGGCCTTCCGAAATATCTTCTGACTTCCCACATATGCGAACCATCTCACTTTGGCACCAGGAGTTTGCTGCTGGAGATTGCTGCTCCTTCCCTCCCTCCTGTTCCCTGAGGCCTGAACTCTTCTCCGTTTCCTCCATCACCGTGGCCTGTGGAGGATTCCTGTGTGCAAGCTGCTGCTGGGAAAAACTGAGGTAGAATTGAAATGGGGGACCGAGGAACAAGCAAGGTCATTCACCAGTTAGCATGATCGGGGAGAGTGCATTATCCTTGCCTGGTGCTGTCAGCACTGTCCTTCTTGGAGAGACTGACTTCATCCTACTGCCCATCCAAGGAAGTCCTGCAGCTTCTGAAAATAACCAGTTCCTTGGTGTTGTCTCAGGAGCAATCAACGATATGCTGTTTTCCATGGGGACACCACCAGTGAAGCCAGCCTGTCTTGCCTCACTGAATCCCCTGACCTCTCTGTGAGGCAGAACTTGCAGCTTGGCCTTGCCCCTAAGGCAGGGTGAGGACACTCAGCCTTTGCTCTCCTCCTTTTCCTCAGCGCTGCAGTAATGCTCCTTTCTGTACCTCATGCACTCTTCCTTCTCACTTGTGCTGCCTCCACTGCGGTGTTTGCCTCAGCCCCTGCTTGCCTGGGCTCTGTCCTCCCTTGACTACAGCTCTGTTTCAGCAAAATTCACCATGATCTTCTTTATGTCCTTTGTTCTTCCCTTTTTCTGACCTCACTAGATCCAGAGCCTTGGTCCTGTCCCTGGTGGAGTTACCCACTCTACTCATGCGGCCTGGCACTGCCCAGGCTGGCATTGCAATGTTCACACTTCCCTTTCTTGCCTATCCATTCTTTGAACAGTTGTTTGTATCTGCATGTCTAGGTGTGAGCTTATGCTTGAGAATGCTGTGTGTGCTGGTGCTCACACCTGTTCTGCTGTAATGCTGCTTTTCTTCATCAGCTACAGTACAGAGCTGTCAGGAGCAGCAGGGCTTTGTATGTGCAGGTGCAGCTGGCTCAGCTCTTCCCAAGGAACAGCTCCCTTTTCCTTCTTAGCCTGGTTCATCTTCTTTGGGACCTATCATAGCATGCAGACACTGAAGCTGCATGACTATGCCCTAAATCTGTGGGATTGTTAGTTATTCCAGTCTGTCACACTCTCCCTATCCTACTGGGGCAGCTAATTGTGCCTGCTAAAATGCTGGAGTGTTCTGGTAGGAGTTGATTTTTTTAAGGATGAAAGCAAGCTGACTTGGTTAATGTTCATAAACTGGCCTGCCTTCCCAAGGTTGAGAACATCTGTGTGAGAAGATACCCTTGCTTCTTGGGACAGGCAAATTCCAGGGACCCACTCTAATCCTACCTGCCCTGTGGTTCTTATCAGAGCCTGCTCGGTATGTTGACAGGGTATAGGCAAGTGGTGACCTTCGTGTTCTTTCCAGACTCCACAAATACAAGCTGGGTCCTGTGGGGAAATTGAAGAGCTCACATGGATGGGCCAGTGCCTGGGCAAAACTGCTGTCCTGGCAGCCTGGTCATGCACCTATGTGCAGAGTCTCCAGAGAAGTCCCAAACCACTATGCCAGTCTCATCTTCCCTTTCTTGCTCTTCTCCCCCCTCTTTTCTTCCACAAATTCTGCTGCTTATGAAGTGTCATATGGGTTGGTGCAGTTCTAGGAAATGTTATTTTTATTGTACATTACTTCCCTCTCACCCAGTATGTACTTTCTCTTTTCAGAGCTGGATCCACATGCATCCTCAGCCTGCTGTCTTAGAGCTGTTCCTGCTTAAGGTCAATGAGAACATCTCCTGCTAATTCATCATGACATAATATCTGGTCTCCTGCTCCATCCACAGGATAAGTTTCTTCCTTCTTGGTCTACACAGATGTGACTCCAGGTGTTCAGCTGCCTTGTCTGGTACAGGTAGGTTTTAGGTCTTTGAAAAG
Organism: Daphoenositta chrysoptera; assembly: GCA_013397915.1. NCBI lineage: Eukaryota > Metazoa > Chordata > Aves > Passeriformes > Daphoenositta > Daphoenositta chrysoptera. The sequence continues at coordinate 271,688 of VZRO01006241.1, forward strand.
TGACCTGTTTTAGTCAGGAAGGATGTGCCTGTGCTTTTTATTGGGGATGGAAAATGTTTGCCTTTGGGCATATGGGAAATACTATGTTGTGAAATAAATTGTAAGATGCCAGCTTCCTGCTGCTGACCTAAATGGGTCCTTTGAATAGCCAATTACTTCTGTGAGAGTTTGTGCTAGTGCTGGCAGGAAGATGCTGATCTGGCAGAGTGGACTGGCTCAGAGGAAGTGACGTTGGAGGATGCAGTTGCTAAGAGGAGTAGTAGTAGTAGTAGCAAGTATTCTTTGTGGTAAGTCATTACTTCATTTGCCACAGGTAAATATGATTAGTTCTTGTCAGGTGGTTATTGATCTGTGGGGTTCCCATGCTTCTCAGTGCAGGTTTAAATTAGCTCTTCCCACCTAGGAAGACTTCAGTATCTGCTGTTGCTGGATGGGCATTGGTCATCTCCATGATAAAGTGCTCGTATCTGCCACTCAGATCTTCATTTTCTACCATTAGATACATTCTTCTTGTTGTTTCCACTGTGAATATCCACCTGTAGGTACCTGTTTTCCCAGCCAGTACACAGCATGCCTGTAAGGGACTTCTGTTTTTGCCACACCTGGATTGGTGACTTCTCCCTTTCACAGCCTGCACAGGTCACCTCGCTGGTAGTGTAAATTGTGTGGTAGCAGAAATGCATACTATTTTGCTTTGGAAATAAATAGCCTAGGTTGTAACAATTCTCACTGGAATTGGAAGAGCTTATGAATGAAAACTCCTTCAGTTTTTAGATGAGGATGCTCATGTTAACCTTCAGCTCTCTTTATCACTTGGTGCTCTCTCCTTGTCCAGTGCGGTGTTGCCATAGTGGTTTCCAAGCAGAGTGCTGGGGCTAACACCTGGAATTTGGTGGTCTCTCCTTAAATTGAACAGCATTCCAGGAGCTTTTCTGGAAAGATGCAGCTGAAGGAATTAAATGGTTCTTAATTTATACTGTAAAGTATTAAAAGTTTGGGTGTTATATCAGGGGAGTTATCCAGGTTTTGCATTTTTGTAGAAATGTCCTGAGTGCATGAAAACAAGCAGATATCTACAACTACGTGCCTTTTCATCCAGCTCACAAGGTTGCCCTGTGTTCTCCATAGTGCTTTCATAGTGCAGACACTGGCTAATAGGTCTTGTTCAGGGAATGGTCCTCAGAGGTCATCAAGTGAGGTGTTTGATTTTTGGGAGTTGACAGCCTGAGATGCCCATGTCAAATGTTTCCAATATTCACTGAGTAAATGTGGAAGTGACAATGATACTGTCGTTTCTGTACCTGCGTGTATTTGAGAGCACTGGCAGCTCTGTGCTGCACAAGGACCCCATGAATTTTATGGAAAGCTGTTTTGGTCTTCCTTCCACTTCTCAAAAAACTCTGCATTCATAGGTTCCACTGTTTGAGAGACAAACTTCCTATCCTTTCCCTTCTGGCCTCTTCCTGTCCTGTAGCCTTCTCTGTTTTCTGTACTGGCACAGAGATGGTGTCTGTGTCTGTGATCAGTGCCCAAAGCAAGGGATAGAAGCATTTCTCTCGGAACAGAACTAGCACCATAGCTTAATTGAAGGTCTTAGCTGGACTGAAGAATTTGCCTGCTCCAAGAATGTCAGTGTAAGATTCTATTCGACATTTTACCTTTTACCCCCAAATTTGGCATGCTTACTGTCTGCCCGTGAATAAACTAAAAAAAAATGATTTAAAGGTAGTTCAGCAACTTTCAAGATCCTAAACTGCAGAGAATAAAACACAATTCGCCAGTTACATATTTTTATATTTACAGGCACAGCTATTGCATTGAAGTGTAAAGTGTAAACTTAACTTTTCAGCATGTGGCCTTTGATTTGTAAATGTGCTTTTGATGAGCGCCTTGCCTATGGAGATAGGCTGAGAAAGTTGGGACTGTTCAGTCTGGAGAAGAGAAGGTTGTGGGGAAGTGTCTGAAGGGGCTGCAGGGAAGTTGGAGAGGGATTCTTTGTTAGTAACTGTAGTAATAGGAAAAGGAGTAACGGGTACAAATTGAAAGAGGGGAAATTTAGGTTAGATATTAGGAAGACATTTTTTACTATGAAGGTGGTTAGACACTGGAACAGGTTGCCCAGGGAGGTTGTGGGTCCCTCGACCCTGATAGTGCTCAGAGCCAGGTTGGGTAAAGGCCTTGAGGGATCTGGTCTAGTGGGAGGTGTCCCTGCCTATGGCAGAGGGGCTTGGGACTAGATGATCTTTAAGTCCATTCCAGCCCCTTAACATTTTATGAGTCTATGATGTGAAAGAAATTTGACTTCACATGGTGAAATTGCAAGGTGCAACAAAGTATGATATTAAAAATTTATAAATTTATTATTTTTAAAGATTTAAACCAGTCATTTTCCTCTGGCAAAATATCTATGATTCATGGCAACAGCAGAATATACAGTTAAAAGATGGTGTCTAGATGGAAAGCAAGAGCTGTGTTTGCAGTTGTGAGACCAGTGAGGAATGATTTTTAAATGTTACTTGCAGATTTTTAGGCTTTCCAGTTTCATGGTAGAAAGAGGACATAGTGGAAGGTTACTTAAGGGTTTTTATTCTTGTTTGTTCTTTGAGATCATAGGGATGACCACATAGTAACTGAATGGGCTGGCAGGCTGATCACACTCTGTGGACAGGGGCCAATCTGTACAAAGTACAAAGCTCATTCACTGTGGTTCACAGAAGGATAGAATGGTATGGGTTGAAAGGGACCTTTCACAGATCACCTAGTCATGTTCCAGTGTTTCACCTCCCTCATGGTAAAAAATTTCTTCCTTATATCTAATCTAAAACTGCCCTCTTTAAAATGGCAGTTTAAAAGTGTTGTCTCTTGTTTTATCTTATAGGCCTTGGTAAAAAGTCTCTGTCTTTCTTACAAGCCCCCTTTAAATACTGAAAGGCTTCAAGAAAATTTCCCTGAAGCCTTCTCTTCTGTAGGTTGAACACCCTTGGCCCTTTCAGCCCATCTCCAGAGCAGAGGGGCTTCAGCCCTCAGAGTATCTCCGTGGCCTCCTCTGGGCTTGCTCCAACAGATCCATGTTTGTCTTTTACTGTGGAGCAAGGTGAGGTCTGACAAGAGCAAACAGAGATAATCACCCCATCGCATGCTGTTCATGCTGTGGGATCAGCCCAGGACATAGGTTGTTTCTGGGCTGGCAGTGCACATGGCCAGAATCTGTTCTATTTTTCATCCACCAGCACCCCCAAAGTCCTTCCCCACAAAGCTGCTCTCAGTCAACTCATCCTCCAGTCTATACTGGGATAGGTGAGACGATTGCCCCAAACCAGGTGCAGGACCTTGCACCTGGCCTTGCTGCACTTCAGGAGGGTCCCATGGGCCCACTCCTCTGACAGTGTCCCTCTGGATGCCATCCCTGCCCTCCAGCCTCTCACCTGCACCCCCCAGCTTGGTGTCACCTGCAAACACACCGAGGGTGCACTCAGTGCCACTGCCTGTGCCACTGGTTAATAGAGATATTAACCAGTACTGGTCCCAGTATGGAACCCCAAGAGACACCACTGGATCCTGATTGCCGTTTGGATATTGAGCTGGCATCTATTGAAAGACATTTATCTTAGAGCCCAGTAACTATTAATTCTAATGTTCAAAAACACATCTGAGGAATGTGGGAAACCAGCATGGCTGAGTAAGGACCTTCTTCCTGGTCAAACTGAAACACAGCAGGGAAATGCAGAGGCAGTGGAAGCAAGAACACACATCCTAGGAAGAACATAAGGGTACTGCCTAGGAGTGTAAGGATGGGATCAGGAAAGCTAAGGCACAGCTGGAACTAAGTGTAGCAAGGGATGTGAAGAATAAGGGCTTCCTTCCACAGGTATGCTGGTTAGACGAGGAAGGCAAAAGAAATTGTATCCCCCAGTAAATGAGATGGAGAATTAGTGATGACCAAAATGGAGAAGGCTGAGGTACTCAACAACTTTTTGCCTGCTCAGTTTTCACTTGTCATTGCTCTTCCCAAATCTCTGTCTCTGGGACAGGGGGAATGAAGTCCTGCCCACTGTAGGAGTAGATCAAGACCTAGACCATCTGAGGAATATGGACATACACAAGTCCATGGGACCTGATGAAACACATGCCAGGGTCCTCAGGGAACTGGCTGATAGTGAATCCTGTCTCTCCTTAGTAATCTGAATTCATCAAAGAACATCCCATGACTGGAGAAGCTGAAGCCCTGGCATCAACAACAGCCATGAAGCCAGGTGTTGATCTGCATTGATCATGGTTGTTTACATATTAATGTTTACACATTACTGAGCACTAATTGATTTCCATTGGTCCTTACTGTGAGCCTTATACCTTCCACAAAGACAAGCTGGTTAACCATAGGAAATTTCAATGTGATATACTGCTTGTAGACCTTCTGTCAGTGGAGGGTTTAAGAACTTGGACAAATATCTGTTAAGAAGGGTTTTGGCAAATCAAGGCTGACTTGGGGCAAGGAAGTATTTGGAGCTCTAAAGGCTATGCCAGCATCTCTGCTTGTTCTCTTTATACTTAATATTCTTGTATGAATGAAAGTCTCTAGTCCAACAGTATCTGTATGTGGTTTGTAAGTAATTATTGTGCCAGTTTTGTGCTTGGTAGTCCAGACCTGTCTTAGTAAGGAAGTGAACCAGTGTGGACTGCTAAGAACAGCATCCCTCGATCTCCCTGGGATGTGCAAAGACCAGCTAGGGACCAAGGCAGTGTGCCCTGAGACAGGGCACCTGAGAAACATCTGCTGTCACAACTTTGCTGTGGACTGTCTGGTACTTTTAGTCTCTGAAGTAAATGGTGATGTGTGTCTTGTGGATGTTTGACACATAGAGATTTTGCCAAGTGGTTTACAAGTTCAAGAAAACTGGATGCTCCTTATCTAGTTACTACTTTTTGCATCTTCAGTGTCTCTTGGCAAGTCCTATGTCAGTTAGTGCCCTAGACTGGCTATTTTGCTTGAAAAAGATTTCATTCATTTTGGACTTAGTCCTCCATTTTTGTTGGTGGTCCTCAAGTTCTTCTATTACAAGAGAATGTGCTCCTTTCATCATGGTGACAATTTTCATTCTGTGTATTTCCCCCCTCCTCTGCAATATAAACAGGCACTCTGCTTCAGTTCCTCTCCATAAGAGGATTATTTTGTACCTAGTCTTTCTATATCTGTATGGTTATAATTCTGCTGTATGCTTTTAGAGATGTGACCAGCACTGGCTGCAGTGTGATAAAAAACCAGTACTGACTGATACCATGTTCTGTAATGTCTTCTGTCAGGCTCTTCATATCTCCTTCAGATTTTATTTTCTGAATGAATGCTTTTGTCAAGTGTTGCAGCCATCCTCATGTGTTAATATCTTTAACAATATAAATTGCACACAAAGTTGTAATTAGTGGTGTCCTGTTTTTTGTTTGAAGAGTGCCATTGCAGGTAAGGAGTCAGCATGTCTTCTGTAGAGACAAACAGTGCCCCATGGGTCTGTTATGTTCCTATTCTCTGCTCCATTGTGTCCCTGTTTTATTAGGATTAGAATTCTTTGATGGGTCATGTAAATAAAAGTGGGCTTGTCAGCATATTGCACTTCAGTGTTTTGAAAATGGCTCTCAGCAAGGTTTCTAAAGAACATAAAAGCTAATAAGGGAAATAGTCAATAAAGAAAACTCCTCATAAGCAGTAAGAAAAAACAGTGACTCATACAATGGTTGAGGTTGGAAGGGACCTCTGGAGGTCGTCAAGCAGAACTGGTTGCCCAGGACCATGTCCAGACAGCATTTCAATATCTCCAAGGTGGGAGACTCCACAGCCTGTCTGGGCGATCTGTCACCCTCACTGTAAAATACCATTTGTTGGTGTGCCAAGGGAACCTCTTGTGTTTCAGTTTGTGCCCCTGGCATCAGGTCCTGTCACTGGGCAACACTGGAAAGAGCCTGGATCCATCCTCTTTGCATGCTCCCATGAGGTTTTTATATACATTAATGAGCTCCCCTCTGAGCCTTTTCTTCTCCAGACTGAGCAGTACCAGCACTCCTGGCCTTTCCTCACAGGAGAGATGCTCCAGTCCCTTTGTCATCTTCATGGCTCTTCTCGGCACTCCTCAGTGTGTCCATGTCTCTTGCACTGGGCTCAGCACTCCAGCTGTGGCCTCACCATGCTGCACTGAGGGGAGGGATCCCCTCCTGGGTGTCTCTGTGCAGCCCAGGTACCCCACCCTCGCTGCTGCCTCGTGTTCCACCCGGGGTCTTTGTCTGACCGACTGCTCTCAGACTGAGTGGCCCCAGCACAGCCTGATGCCTGGGGTTGTTCTTCCCCAGGGACAGCAATTTGCACTTCCTGGTGAATTTTGCCAGGAAATGTAAGGGTACGTGCAAGGCGAGAGCACGCCTCTTCTTCATTAAGGTCAGGCAGTCAAGGAGGTTCTCCATGCAGAGGGGATAATAAGTAAATGGGGTAAGTGCTACAGAAAAAGAGAGACACAAGGCTGTTAGTCAAGGGATCGTGGTGACAAAGCCCAAGAGCAGACTTCCACTGACTGATGAGCCTTTAGGAAACTACAGGTATAGCTTTCAAGAGGTCTGAGCTGAATTAGTGCAGTCCCTGGGACCTGGAGTTGCTGAAGGTGCTGGCTGTAGAAGGACAAATAAATGATGAGTTTCTGTGCCTTTTTGGTTCCCCATTGGTGCTCAGTGTAGGATGAATGATTTCCAAAGATAGAAATAATGAAACAACAAAATCAGATGATAATGTGACATTATTTGGCGCAGTAGAACACAAACCTCTCTCTAAGGATTGGGGAAGAGTGTTTCAAAACTGGATGATAATATGGCAGAAAAAATTCCAGGTTGATGAATTGATATGTAAAGTGCATAAAGAAAATAAACCTACCAATGTAGTCACATTGTTGCTAAAATTATTTATTTTGGGTCAGGAAAGAAATCTTGGCATCTTTATGGAGAGTCCTCTGCAAACACGAGCTTAACAATAGTGATTAAAATGGAAAATTTTATGTTAGATATTACAGGAAATGAATTAGCAAAGCTGAAGTTACTGTTGTAATATTGTATAAATCCATGGCTCTCCTATGGTCTGAAGAGAGAATGGAGTTCTGTATCCCTTAAGATGCAGTGACTAGTAGAACTAGAAGAATTCTAGAAAAAGTGAAAAGGATAGTGAGAGGTGGAGAGATTTCCATCAGAGGAGGCCTGTGAGAATTCTTTAGAGAAATGATACGTGAAGGTAAAAGTGCTAGAGATCATCAGCCACCACTGAGGAAAGGCAAAGCACAAATGGACTTGGGATTTGTAGAAGATACAGGCATGTGATGAAATTATGAGGCAACAGGCTTAAAACTAGCACAAAATATTAGGGTTTTTTTTTCAGCTGAACATAATCGCAGATGTGCCCAGGTGGGCAGGCAGCCAATGGCACCTGACTTGTACCAGCACTGGTGTGGGCACAGACCTGGGGCAGTGCCCGTCCCTGTGCTGGCACTGCTGAGCCACCTCCTGTCCCGAGGTACTTCTGGGCCCCTCATGACAAGAAGAACACTGAGGGGCTGGAGCATGTCCAGGGAAGGGAATGGAGCTGGGGAGGGAGCTGGAAAGGGGCTCAGCCTGGAGAAAAGGAGGCTCAGGGGGGACCTCGTGGCTCTGCGAAACTCAGGACAGGAGGGGGCAGCCGGGAGGAGTTGGGCTCTGCTCCCAGGGAACAGGGACAGGAGGCGAGGGAACGGCCTCAAATTGTTGGGAAATATTTCTTTACTGAAAGGGTTGTGAAGCCCCGGCACAGGCTCCTCAAGGAAGTAGTGGGGTCACCATTCCTGGAGGGATTTAAAAGACACGTAGACATGCCACTTGGGGACATGGTTTAGTGGTGGACTTGGCAGTGATGGACTTATGTTGGATACGATGATCTTGAAAATCTTTTCCAGCCTAAATGATTCTGTAATGCTGTTCTGTGATTAGTAAGTGGACCGTGTTCCCCTTCACTCTTAGGGCACTGCACTTGCATTCGCTCTGCAAATTGAGGTATAAAGATGGAGAAGGGGTCCCTCTGCTGCCAGAAATGCCAAGCCTCCAGGCTTCCCCATTATGAGGCATGCTATCCACTGATCCTTTGAGCCCAGTCTCTAGCTGTCTCTCCTTCCCCACATCAGGTATATGGAGCAGCAGGCCCCTGTCTCAGTTGACACTCCCCCCCAAATTGCAAAACTTAAGTATCAGTGCAGTCTTTTCAGAAGGATGGGAAAAAGGCTTGTGTGAAGGAGGAGAGAGACTATGAAACGGGATTGGGCGGCACCAGCAGTGCAGTGGGCACTGACTGCACCCTGCTGCCCAGGAACTACCTTGCTGCTCCTGCATGGCTGCAGTGCAGATCCCAGCCCCACCACGGTGCCACGCTGCAGGACCTCTCCCTGGTGAGCTGGCCAGGGCGGCCGCAGAGGGGCAGTACCGAACTGCCAGGAATCTGCCCTGTGCTGCCATCCTGCGCTGCTGCCCTGAGGCCTCCAGTGTACAGAGCCTGCTGATTTTACTGCCATGTTCTGGTTAAAACTAGTGGCGAAGACAGAGGAGGGATGGACACTGCCTTTCGTCAACCAGCTTTTCTGGAAGTGCAGGTCTAGACCACAGGAAACCCATGGGGAGGAAGGAATCAGTTTTATTCCACATTAGATCAGTGAGAGTGAATTGAAAGAGCAACAGGACAACAGGAGAAAATACAGGCATGCAGAGGTGTGTAGGTTGGCAATGTCATTTTAGGTGTTGATATCAAAACCAGATATTAGGGATAATCTGACATATAGCAAAACGCTTAAAACATATTCTGAAAATAGTAATGGGAGAATGATTGATGTGCTTAACTGGGGGAGGTGATTATGACTGTGTAAAACTCCTTATGATCTTAAAGATGCTGAAATGCTTTGGGCACAGTCTCCAAAAGCAGTGGCTGTTTCCTTGGCAACAGGAAGGCATCTATCTGTTCCCATGGCAATGGACTGGAGGGGTGCTCAAGGAGGGCTTGTGCAGAGCTCGTCAGCGCAGGCTCCCAGCTCTTTATTGCTCCTCCCTGGAGCAGAGGCTGTGGGCACATTCAGGTGCTCTGATCCTGCAGCTGACAAGGAGGAGTGAATTGGAATAGTGTGGTACTGTTCCTGCTCCCTCTGTAAAACAGATTAATTGTGCAGTGTTGTTTCTTCTGGGGAGTTTGTTCCTCAATCCCTAATTGCCAGCATTAAAGACTTCTTTGCAGCTCCCCATAAGGAACGCAGGATTTTTGCTATCCAGAGAGGCATCAGAGAGTGTTTAATGTTGATTCTTTCAAAGGAATGGACCGACAAATCTGAAAAACAGGAAACAAAGTATATGCATGGAGTCTGCATCTCAGCAGCCCTTTCTGGTGTCTAAAAGGAGAATTGTGCAGAGGTACAGACAGGCCTATCTGCACTAGCTTCACCACTTAAAAACTGCTAATAAAGTAAGCAAATTATGTATAATAGGAACCACTTCTTCTAAACCCACTGTGATACTCTTCTAAGGAAGTTAACTCATATTTAGCACCAGAAGTAGGATCTAAGCATGGTTTGATGTTTTTATCTTTTTAAAATATGAGGCGTGGGATGCAGAAGCACTAATGGAACAGTGATCATTTCAAAGTGATAAACTGGGAAAATTATTTTAAAAGCAGCATTTTGAATGCATTTCTATGTATTGTGTGTAGGTATTACTAAACAGTGTTTGTTTTAATTTTTTTCATCCAACGGCCTGCTTTTTATTCCAGTAACTTCTTCCTAGTCCTGCATTAAAGGATAGCAAAATAGAAATGCATTACTTACCTTTATTATCATACTGTTTTGCCTCCTCATACATACCTTCTAAGGCAAAAAGCACTTTCAATCGCTGCTTCTAGACTGGCATATATGCTTTCAGGTAAAGGCACTCCAGGTGTTTTGTCCTTGCTTTGTTTCTGCTCCAGTCTCCAGGCTGTGGTTCCTCATATGAATTCACTGCATGTTGATTGGGCAAGTTGATTGAGTTACTTGTCATGCTTAAATCTTTCCTGGTAGAATCATAATGTCATAGAATGGCTGAGGTTAAAAGGGACCTCTCAAGATCGTGTGTTCCAACTTCCTACCTCAGAGCTGGGTCAGCTTGAGCAATTTGCTGAGTACCAAGTTCAGTGAACTTCTGAATATCTGCAGTGATGGAGTGAACTTGCTCTTTGGGCAACCTTTACTAAGTAAAAACCTGTTCACCTGTTGTGTATGTGCATCTGGTTCAAACATTCCCTAACCTCGTCTTCCTTCATTGAGAGCAAGTCCTCCTCGCTTCAGATGTCCTTACTGGTCTTAGGAGCCTGGAATTCCTGACAGCCAATCTTGCCAGTAAAGAAAGATGCAAAGAAGGCATTCAGTACTTCAACCTTTTCTGTGTTCATTCTCAGCAAATGCCCTCCCCAACAGGCCCACAGTCTCCCATGTCTGTCTTTTACTGCTGAGATATTTGTAAAAACCTTTCTGTCTGCCCTTCATGTTCCTCACTAGATTCAACTCCAGGTGGGCTTTTGTTATCCTTAATTCATCTGTGCATGCTTGGATACTGTCTCTGTATTCCTTCTGGGCCACCTGTCCCTGCTTCTGCCTCTTGTAATGCTTCAGCTCAGTCAGGAGCTCCTTGGTCAGGCATGCAGGCCTCCTGCTGCTTTTGATTCATTTCCTGCCGTGGGATGAACCAGTCTTGAATTTGGAGGAGGTGATCTTTGAAAATCAACTAGATCTCCTTGAACTCTCTTCTTTCCAAGGCCGTAACTCACAGAATTCTTCCAAGAAGATCCCTGAACAGGCCAAAGACTGCTCTTTTGAACTCTAGGGCTGTGATCCTGTTTTCTGCCTTGATCCATCCTCTCATGTTCCTGAAGTATCATCTCACAGTCTAGCCAAGGCTGCTCTGATCTTCACATTCCTGACCAGTTCTTCCATGTCCAGAGCACCTCTCCTTGTCTGCTCCTCAACTGCCCATGTTAGGAGTTTATCTTCAGTGTGACCCAGAAGCCTTATGGATTGCTTGTGCCCAGCTCTGTTATCCCCTCAGTGGGGTGGCTGAAGTCTTCCGTGAGGGCCAGAGACCGTGGACATGGGGATTTTTGCTGCTGTCTGTGGTCTCAGTACTTCTTCCTCAGCAGTTGGTCTGCAGCCGACACCTACCTACGTGTTGGTCTGCCTGATAACTCTGATCCTAACTCTGATCTGTGAGCTCTCAGCTGATTCTCTGTCCATCCCAAGATGGAGCTCTGTGTGCTCCAGCCACATGCTTGGCTGAAGGGCAGCTCCTCCTCCTCAACCCCCAGCCTGCCCTTCCTAAAGAATCTGTCTCCAGCCATCACAGCACTCCTGTCCTGTGAGTTGTCAGTTACTTTGGACTTACTCAGTGCATGTTCAGAGCAAAAAGGGACCAGAGAGAGCATCACTAACAGCGTGGATGTTGGGAAGTTTTCTGTGAGGAGGGAGAGGTGGGCTGTCCGCCTGGGAGCAGACACAGCACCGTTGCTATAGGAATCAGGAGAATATGTCACAGCTTCACCAGTTTGAAGAGAGTGACTGAGGGCCTTCTGTCCTCCAGCCATAGGCAAATGTCAGAAAAAGCATTTCACATGTTCCTGCTCTCTCAGATGCTTTGCTGCAGGGAGACTGCAACAAGATCAGGAACTGAAATATTAACTATTGGAGTGATATGTGGTTCATTCTTCACCGCCTGCCAGAGAGAACAGTAATTTTCTGGGGGTGTTCTTCAGGGCTTTGTCTGGTTTGAAATGTCAGAGACCTATTGTTTCTGCAGGCAGGCAAGAGGGTTCACAGCACTGGTCTTTTGAGAGACAAATGGAGTTGAGGTATAAGGAAACATCAATGCTAAGCCTTAAAATAAGGCCATACCAGGAGAGGGATGTGGGTCTGCAACTGATTTTTGATTAAATAATTTCTCATGAGGCACTGTGATTGTTGACTTCTTGCAGCACTGTGGAAGAGACAAGGCATCCTGGAGCTGTGTGGCAAAGTGGATGCAGGGCAGGGTAAAATCAGCAAATGCATACGGCTGATGGGATACAGAGGAATGCAGAATTGGGCCCTTATCTATATGCAGTATCTATACTGCATATAGACAGTTTCAGAGCAAATTTTTGCCTGTGGCATTCCAAGAGGATTTAATCAGAGTGAAAAAAAAAAGTATTTCCCAAGTTCAGAAGAGACAGAAATGCGGTTTTGTGATGTGCAACAGCAGGAGCTTGAACTGGGGAGAGGAAGGATTGACTTGAATAGAAGGAGGTGGAGAAACAGAAAATGAAAAAAAAGAGTAACTGTCAAAACAAAGTCAGCCAAGTGGAAGAGTTGCTAAAGATCAAATGCAGCAGGAAAGGAATAAGTTATGTGATAGACAAAAGAAGATTTTCTGAAGAACAGAAATACGACAAGGTTCTTTTGTGTTGGAATATTTCTTGGCTCCCTGTGTTTCTTATTATTGGAATATTAGTGATTAACTTTCCGTTACATAAACTTCTCACTATTTTTTTAGGTTTGTTTTATGCTTGTTTAGATTAGGTGAATATCCTACTGGAGATTAATATCCAAGATCATAACTAAGAGGATTTAAAGAAGTACTGTTTTAATTGTCATGGTATCTCAGACTTACCACTAACAATTTAGAAAGCCTTTCTATAACTTTAGCAGAAATTTCTGTATTATTATTTGGCATCATATTTATAATTAGCATTTGGTGTTGCTGTATCATGTGCATATATACCAGCTTGGCTGTAGCATCAGAACACTAGGGAATCTCCTTGAAGAAGCAAGCATAGTTATTTCCCAAGAGACAATACGGTAGTCAAAATCCCCCACAAGTGCATTATTTCTATGGTTTCAAGTTGCAGGCTGGGTATAAATTGACCAGAAAACAGGTGCCAAGGATGGGGTGCACAGGGTAGGAATTTGGTGGCTATTCCAAACAAGTGTAGTCAGACAGCTGGCATGCCTGTCGGGATGAGTGGTGTTCTCTGTTCCACTGCGCTCCTTTCTATTTCCATCTCTTAACTTCATCTGTAAACTGTCAAGGTCAGAGACTACATTGTTCTTAGCTGTACCTCCTCATACTGTCAGGCACCAGAAACTACTGAGTGAGGATTGTGACATGTGACAGAGAATGTGACACAAAGTACAACACGCAGCTCTTCTCCCTCTGACAGTTCATGGCCATGCACAAACACACCCCTTTCCTGGGAGTTCTCCAATGTAAACTCTGTTTGTTTTGAGAAGCACTGAATGCCATAATGATTCAACTTACGTTTTTTCTGCCTGTGTTTCTTCTGCCTGCGTTTCTTCTGCTGGTGTTTCTTCTGCACATTTTGAAGATGATTTAACAATAACTTGTGCCACCACTTGTGTGCCTTGTCATTCAGACGTGCTTTTCCTGAGATCACGAGGTGCATTGCTGCGCACGCTGTGTGCCTGGTGACCCCATTGCCAAAGGCAGCTTGTGGCTCTGAGCTGGGAGCTGCCAGCCTGCTGTGCCTGTGCTCTGGTGAGGGAGAGGAGCAGACAAACCACTGTGTTGTGCTGAAGCCAGACGGTTTCCACTTCTGCAATACTCAGTTGCTCAGAATGAGCCTTAGTCGAAAGCCCATTGTCCAGCTGGAGCTGTAATTGTGCCTCTGTGCCATGAGCTGCTGTGCTCACGGTCCTGTGATTTCATACATGTATTTATGTACTGGGTCAATCGACGCTGAAAGGATTAGCAAACCATCCTACCTGCTGCACAGACATAGCACAGTTCTTCCACCTCAGGATTTATCTTCCACCAGCTTGATTTTTTCCGGCTTAAATCTCCTGTCTAACATTTTAGGCCAAGTTGAGTTTTTTATCCCCTCCCCTGACTGGCTGTGAAATTTTTCCAAAATCTTCTTGTGTGAGGATTTAATCTTCATATATTTTGCTTCCCTCTTTTAGATCTTTGAAGGAAGTAAAAAAATCTTTATGTAACAATCAACCTTGGAGTCCATAGCAGTCACTTTCCTTCCACTTGTTTTTATTACTTGTTCGTAACTTTTCAGTAATGTTACATACAAATTATATACAAATTATGTTCTTATTAAGAATTTCAGGCATATGATAATGTTTTACTACATTGCCTCTAAGTCACATTTGCTATTTCCCACTGGCTGTCATTGTTTTTTTCCAAAGCCATTGTTTGCTGTAATGATACACCGTTTGAGATTAACTTTGACTTTTTTGGGGTAATCTGTAATTGTTGTAATTATTCTGCCAAATAAAATAATTTTAAAAGACATTTGGCCTTGTCTGGCAATGCAGTTTTTTGTGATCACCACTATCACTTGCTTTCAGTTCCATTATGTTCTAAGGCCAATGTGATTGTAGTTCACTGTTAGTTGTCCTTCCAGTCCAGTTGAAGTGGGGGCTGGATTAATGAGACAGTCCATGCCAAGATTGGTCTGTTTTCCTTCTTTGGTTCCGTGCTTTCTCCAGCCTCCTAATACTCAATTCTTAGGCAGCTGTGCATATTAATACATCCTTCAGTCCATATTTACTGGCTATTGATTTGCTTAAGCTATAGATACTTTTCAAATTATTTTCAGTGAGAATAGGACATAATTCTTAGCATTGCTAGTATTAATCAGAATGGACTTTAATTTTGTTTTTCCTGACAAACAAACAGGAAATCCTGTAGGTTTTCTGACAATACAGAAGGGCAAGAGTACTCTAGGTAGATACACTGGCTTCATCCTAAGTCCACGCAAGGCTCAAGAATGATTTTTTAAAAGAGAAAATAACTGAGCATGAGAAGGATATGAATGGTGTGAAAAAGCAGCCTAAGTTTACTAATCTACTCTTTCTCAGATAAGTAATTTTCTACACAAAGGAATCAATGTCTTTCTTGTTTAGACTTGAGTGAAGCCTTTGATACAGTGTGATGTGAAAATTTGGCTGGGACTTGGAAGACAGGTAATAGCAGAACCACAAAGTAGGTAAGGAGCTCAGTACAGAAGACACAAAAGACATTGCAATTTCTTCAGGATTTGTCTTGGGATTGGTGTCATTTAATATTTTCACTAATGCCCATGGCATAAAAATAGGCAGTGTAATAATTAAATTTGCTGATGATACAAAATAGGTGTCGTTGATGCAGAAGAGAACAGGTTACATGGGAAGAACTGACTGTGAACTACACAAACAGAAACCAGCTGGTATCTGGTAACAGTACAGTGCTCAGCCATGTACCTGGGGCCTTGTCACAGGAGTGGGCACTGTATCTCAGAAGCTGATCTAATGACAGTGCTTAAGAAGGAGAAACAGCCTGGTACATCCATTCACCTTCCAGAGAATGTGGAGCTGTTAATGCCAGGATGTTGTGGAAGGCAGCTGTGAGCTGGGTTTGATGGATTTCTGCTCATGAGAAAAGTCTTAATGGCACACGAGGATGTGGCCTGGACGCTGGAGATACAGTTCTGTCTGCCCTTATTCTAGCCAGGTTAACTGGGACTGATAGGAAAAAGATGGAATGATGAGAAGTGGGCACAGATTTTTAGGAACGCAAATAAGTTTCACTTGTTTAGTCTGACAAAAGAAGGAGAGAATGTGGATGTGACTGGTATATAGAAATGCTTCAAAGCATAAACATTAGACACAAAGGACCATTAAGGACAATGTTGGTAAGAGTTAGCAGCTGTCCCCTAGGAATACCAGCATTTTAAATGCTGTGCAAAAAACTTATGTCTGAAAGGGTTATTATATGTGACATGGTTGGTGTTGATTATACATAGAATCAGAGAATTGTAGAATGGTTTGAGTTGGAAGGGACTTCCCAGTCCAGCCAGTAGACCAGGTTGCTCCAAGCCCTGTCCAACCTGGCCTGGAACACTTTTAGAGATGGGGCAGCCACAGCTTCTGTGGGCAACCTGTGCCAGAGCCTCACCACCCTCACTGGGAAGAACCAGTGGTTCCCAGTTGCTGACTCAGTGGTTCCCTCAGCTGTGTTCTGTCAGTGAGTGACAGCAGGTGAATCTTTAGGATGTTCTTACCAAACGCACCCCAAAGCCATCATTCTAACCACCAAATAATATGAAGACACTTAGACTTTTTGGAGTAGGGGGCAGTTGGTTTGAGGGTGGTTGTTGATAGGTCTTTTTCTCTGCTTCCTCAGGATTACCCACCAAGGATTGCTCTATTTCCTTCACTTTTGAAAAATTCAAATCTGTATTCCCAACTGTTCTCCTTCCAGGACCACTCTTACTACTAACCTCTCTCACTTTGCAGCTCTGCTCTGGCCCTTGGCTGGAGGATGAGGATTGTGGCTGCTGCTTGCAGTGCTCTGGTTCTTTGCTCAGATGTTTGAAGCCGTGCACAGATGTTGCTGCACACTCAGTGTAAAGAGGGTTGGTGAGGATGGAAAAGTGGAGGTAAAGGCACTGTAGAACTAGACAGCTTACCATGAGGTCAAACAGAATTGTGCAGAATTGGCTAAAATATTAGTATGGTTGATGACATGATAATTCTGATGACTCATTATTTTGTATCCCATAATATTACATATATACTTTATATATTTCTCCATCTTTTAGCATCCCTGCTGTTGCCTTTGATTACTTTTTAAATAATCAGGAAATAAGTTTCTCTCTCTACCTCTGCACAATAATGCTTGGAACCTTCAGAAACAGAGGCAAACAGTTCTCTTTCCCTTAATTTTTTTCCCTTTCCCTTTCCCTTTCCCTCTCCTTCTCCCTTTCCCTTTCCCTTTCTTCTTCATTGCAGATAGATTTTAGAAACTATTTGTGGAAAGGCCTAACAGAAAGGAGGGCCTGTGGGACAGTGATGCAAGATTGTGGCTGAAGATACAGGAGTCAAATAGAGAGCAAAAAGCTATAATATAAAAGCCATATGATACTTGGGAAGCCCCAAAGAATAGCTGGTAGCACTCGGCATATGCAGATTCCTCATTCGTACATTGTCATAATAATCAAATGTCTACTTTCTCCTGCAATAAATAATGTAAGGGACCCTTTTTGCTTGGTTTAAATTTCCTTGCATGAGATATGTGAAATCTGTCAGGGAAAACCACTCTGGATGAAAGAAAAAGAAGTCTTACCTTTGTGTTACAAAATTTCATACAGTTTCTGTAGGGAAATAAGGCAAAAAGTACCTCTGGAAATCAGCTGGTCCTTCATCCTGCCCCTAGTCAGAACCTATACCACCTACATCTGGATAGATGCTTGTCTCACCTGTTCTTGAAAGACCTTTGGCAATTGGGATTCCCATCCTTGCTGGACAAACTGTCCCAGAACATCTCTACTGTCACTGCTGTGCTTCTTAAAATCTAACATAAATCTTCCTGGGAGAAATTCAATCCATTATTTCCTGTACTCTGTGTATGGGGAGCAGCTCTTCCCTGTACTTCCAGCAGCCTTTTGGATACCTTACAACTATTGTTTTCTCTTTATCTTGTTTGGGCCTTACAGTTCTTGTCACACGTACTGTCCTTTCCTTAACCATCCTGGCTTCCTTGTTTCTCCCACGTTTCCTCTGATGCACAGAGCCCCTGACTGCAAAGGTTGGTCTGGATGAGACACTGACAATTCATACCACAACAGAATTGCTTTGGAAGAGTTCCTCAGCAATTCAGGCAAAATTTAATTTTGCAGCCTTAAGGAAATGTTGAGCTGGAACAGCTTGTGCCCTGGAGAGCTCGAGGGGTGGGGGGAAGGAGGAGAGAGGAAAATGAGGAGAAAAGAAGAATCTAGAGTATGGTTGTCAGTGCCTATGCTGCCACCAAGGGGATGAGAGCAGTGGGGCAGCATTCCTGCAGTTCCTGATCTCCTGGGGGTTTATCTGATTATTTTGTGTCAGTGTAGTACTGTTAACTCACATTCAGCTTATGATCTTTCATACCCCCACATATTTTTTCTGAAAAAAAGCTCTCTTCAACCAGTTGTTCCCCATCTTCTGTTTAGATAGGTGTTGATTTCTATCCTGATGTGGAACCCTGCACTGCTTCTGATTGAATTGTGGTTTGGAAAAAACAGGACATATCTCCAGTTTCTCTCGATTTTAATTTTAATCATCTCGTGTAGCAAACTTGTAGCCTTTCCAAAGCGTATGTTGCTAGGAAATTGAATAAGCATGTTCTCTAAGTACATTATCCATATTGTTAATGAGACTATTGAATAATTCTGAACTCAGGAACAAGTGGACATTTCTTTAGATTAAGCAGAGCCTCAGTCTTGGGATATTTTCTGGTTCCAGCATGTCTTCTATGCCACACTGCATCAATTCCAAAACTCCTGCGAATATTTTAAGTTTCAGTGAAAAGAGTGATGCTGACTTTAGCGAAACTTGGGTGAGGGAAACCACGCCTGCTTAAGGCAATCAGCACCTTCAGGTACTTCTGTAACTACCTACAGATCAAAAAATCGCATGTAGCAGCAAACATGTCTCCCTAAAACAACAACTTGGTTCATCTCTTTTCTAATCAGACCATCTTAGTTTAACAGCCAGAAAAGCCTGAATAACAGCACAGAAGTTAAACCAAACCACACACACAGAGACCAGGTGGGCTCCCAGAGCCCCAGGAAGTACCAGGGAAGGAGGTCAGCCCTTTTCTGAAATGAAATGGTCTGGGAATGTGACATGAAGTGAGCTGAAAGTGAGTATGAATGAGGCCCCAGTGTGTGCTCAGCCTTCAAGAACCAGTGGGGCAACACAAGCTTTGCAGAGAGCCCTATGGCACAGAGAACTTCCAGGCCAGAGATGGCTGGGAGCTGCCAGGATACTTGCAGCAGTTGGGGACGACTTGGGTTGAATCAGTCACTTTTTAAAAGAACATCGACAGCTATTTTCTACACTTCAATGACAAAAAAAAAGTTGGGAAAATAGAAAACCAAACAGTTTAAAATAAAATTATAGACTGTTTCTCTTAATATGGGAAATTACATTCTTGCATGGTAACCTTCACCCTTTTGTGCAAATGTCCTGCACAGTAGTTTTCCTGGACACTATTGTGAAGGGTTGAAGAATCACAGGAAATGGGTTTCATTCTCAGCTAGGTGATGTTGGGCAAGTCACTTCCATCCATTTGTACCTTATTTTCCATTGGCAAAACCTAAGAGCTGTTTCTACTGATTTATTTTCTAAAGCGCTTGGAGAACTACAATCATACTAAGTAAGAGCTGAGTTTTTTATTATTACAGGACTTAAACTTTTTTTTTTTTTTTTCCATTTACTCAGTCAACGGCTGAAGCGAGTCTGCCATTCCTTAATTTTCAAGTGGCTGGCCTTGGAATTTGATGTTCAAGGAAATCTGGTTTTGGATGTCTGTTAAGAACATCCAGGTGGATTACAGTATATATTGTACGGCCTTCAGTTTAAATTAGTACCACTTCACAGCAGATGTCCTCCTGCTCCAGAAGGTGAACAGCGGCTATCGATGGAGGTGGGGGCAGCTGCGGCTCCATGCTGTATCTGCGGCTAAAGGGAAAAATAAGAAAACCCTGAAATCCGCAGCCGAGCGCATGCTCCGGCGGGGGGACAAAGGGCC
>VZRO01006241.1:291579-343960 GCA_013397915.1 Daphoenositta chrysoptera
CAGGGCCGCGGGGCGCGCCGGGCCCCTCACGGCGGCTGCTAGAGGAGCCGCTGCGGCCCGGCTTCGGGGCCGCCTCGCGCGGTGAGGGCCGCACGGCTTCCCGCGAGGTGGGGGAACAGCCGCACGGGCCGGTACTGCTGGGACCGCCGGCCAGTGCGGCCCCAACGGCTGGGGCAGACCGTGAGGAAAATGCACGGTGTCTGCCGGGAGCAGGGCAGGGGCTCACATGATGGGAGCCACCATTTCTGTGTGAGTCTGGGGTCTAAAAAACATGGCAGATACCAGCCGGATGCTGCCTTGCCAGTCGTGCTGGCATGCAGAATTTAGACTCGTTTAGGTTGGAAAAACTCCTCCAGATCAAGTTAACCTGACATTAGCACGTCCACCAGACACGCAGCAGTTGGTTCCAGATTATACATGCCATTAGTTCAGCTAGAACTTGAGGAATTGTTCCAGCACAGAAGAAGGCAAGGCTATGTTGATTTGCTTGGCATGCAGAAGGATTCTGAAGGGCTGAGAGGGGAAACTGATAACACTCACCCTCCCTAAGTTTCTGTGATTCCTAGGGCTATTGCCACACACTAGCACTTAGACTGGGGTGACCCTAAAAATCAGTGGAGGTCACTGTCTTCATCCCCATGTTCAGAAGGCCATGTGATCTTCACGGCTTACCTTTCATTGCTACTCAATGCAGTGTCTTTTCTGCACTCGTTTTTATTATTGGATGAGGGTAGAATATTTTTTATTTGCTTCTGATCTGATTCTGTTCTGTTTGCAGTCTTGCCAGAAAATTCACAGCCCCTAGACAAGAATTTCAAGCAGAGGAATAGAATAAACCCCTGTTGTAACCTGGCAACACCTCGCCCATTGCTGTGTTAAGGGAGACCAGGGAACCTGGGCGCCTGTGAGCCACGGGCACACGGAGCTGTGGAGAAGCAGATCCGCGCCCTGGCCATCGCTGCGGGCTCGGCCAGCACGGAGCAGCCACGCTCTCCTTGTGGAATGGCCGCCGTGCTGCCAGCGCCACGCTCGCCCCAGGGCCACTGCTCTCTTCTCTGCTGCTCTCTTCTCCTTCCCCCATGGGCTTCATGTTCCCAGCAGTGTCCTGGGATGTCACACGCTGTCGTGCAGGGCTTTGTGTGACAAGCAGCGAGCTGCTGATGTCTTAGAGCAGCTGTGGTGCTAATAATTTGTCTGCATCTGTCAGTCACCTGGGGTTTCTAGTGGATCCATCACAGTGGTACCAGAGCATCCCGAGAGTGGTCACTGGGGAGAGGCAGTGGGAGTGGGAGTGCTGGAAACAAGCCGTGGGAGCTGTGCCGCCATGCTGCCCCCCACCCCCTTCCTCCGCTGATCTCACACTCTTTCTTTCCCCTTGCTTCCACATGTTGTCCCTCCCTGTTCCCAGCTCCGGCCTCCCGCTGCTTCTCTCTCTTGTCCAGAGGGGTTAGTTCTCGTCTCTCATGCTGGAAATGCTGCCAGCGAATGTTTCTGTGTGCTGCCTGCCAGGTCCCTGGGGAAAGGGCCTGGAAATGCAGTGCGGGAGGAGCAGTGGGAGCAAGGGAAAACCACTGCTCGCCTGCCGCATTTTCTAATGGGAAAACGTCTCTGTGCGGTGCTGAGCTCTGTGTCACTGCTGAAGTTGCCCCCTCCCCCTTCCCCTTGCCCCAGAATTTCCCATCCCTGATGCAGAGGAGGAGAGGCTGCAGCACCACCACGGAAAACTGAGACGTGTTTTTCAATTTGCCTCCTGCTTATCTCTGCTGTTTGGACAGAGAGGTTTAAAAAGCTGGATTTTCTGTCCCTGCAGAGTAAACAGACAGAGCCCGGCAGCACAAACTATTTCTGGCTTATCAGTGGAGGAATGCAGCAGCTGAGGCTGAGCGCGAGTGGGCCGTCAGGAAGGCCCTGAAGGGGCCCCCTCCCCACTCCGCGCTATTAGAAGTGTGAGAGCCCAGCAGGACTCAGAGGGGAGAGTTGGAGAAAAAGGCAGAAAAGGGAAAGAAAGAGGAAGAGAGAGAGTGAGAGAGGCTGAGCAGACCCTGATGGCTACAGATGAAGTTACAGGAGGGGCTCGCAAAGCTACGAAAAGCAAACTTTTTGAGTTTCTGGTCCATGGGGTGGTGAGTCGGGAAAGTTAGTGAGCTGGCTGGCTCTGAATAGAGGGATGAGTGGAAACTGGAGGTTCTGTGCTGGGCTGGATCGGCTCCTGCAGTGTGCTCCTGGGGCGCTGGTAGCTGCCTCACCAGGGGAACACCGGGGTCTGTGGAGCCCCCAGCCTATGCACTGATTCATTGATAATACAGGCTTGTGTCTGGGGGGATGTGTGCTGTGCTTTTTGCTGTGATTCTCCATGAATGGTGAATAGCATGCTTTTCAGCCTGGTCATGGTGCAGAATCTGCACTGGATCTAACCCAAATGGGCTTGTAGGACACTTTGTTCTGTAATCAAACTTGTGTTTTGAAAAACAATTCTGATGAGAGCCTGATGAAGCCTTGGGGTGCTGCCTCTGGTTCTTGTCTCCAGTGTTGGCTCATATGTATCCTCTGGCTACTTAACAGGTGACTTTCAGGGGCTTGAAGAGATTAGCTCTGCAGATCTGTAACAGTCTATGGAAACTCACCCACGAGAGAATTTCAGGGTGCCATGCTTAATTAAAGCAATCCTTCAGGTCTTTAAAAACGTTCCAGCTTTTGTTTAAGAATCAGGTCTTCAATCTCCATTTAAGGGGAAATGCTCACCCTGTTTCGCTGCCATTGGAAACGTTCTTTAAATGACTCTAGTGTCTGAGAGCAGTCACCATTTATAACATTTGGATTTCTAGCATTGATACACATTTAACAGAAATAAGGCTGTTAAAGAGCCCCAAGGAATGTGATATTGTTTGGATACTGATAGTCCCGAGTGCTTC
This sequence comes from Daphoenositta chrysoptera, assembly GCA_013397915.1. Lineage (NCBI taxonomy): Eukaryota > Metazoa > Chordata > Aves > Passeriformes > Daphoenositta > Daphoenositta chrysoptera. The sequence goes on from VZRO01006241.1 coordinate 294,492, forward strand.
TTTCTTGAGGATTCTGGCACCTCCTATGACACCTTTTTGAAGACATCAGGCGGGGGCTCTTGTACAGAGATCATAGAAACCTGTGAGGCTTTTGGCAGACTATTGAGTTGTTTCCGTGGTTCAGGCTTACTCCAGATGTGTGGGATCTTGCGTGTGTCCTTTAGATCCTGGATGTGGTGGGACTGGCATGGCTAAGGACTTGGAGGTGGCATTCTGCATTGATGAGAGCTGTGAAGAGGTGATGTGGTGCCAGTGTACAGGAGCAGGCTGGGCGAGGTCGGCGGCTGTTCGGGGGTGACAGAGAGCGGGTGTGCAGGTGGTAGCAGTGGTTATGTTGTGGACATGTGGGTTCATCAAGGTGGTCTGGATCGTGATGGCTGTGTCTGAGCAGAACCAGAAGCAAGTTGGGAGGGTGGCAGATGGGATGATTTTGCCTTTTCTAAAGTTTCCCTTGGCATTTGCACACCAGTGCTCTTCCTTTAGTATCAAGAAGAGTGGCAAAAATAGTTATGTGAATTTGCTTATTCTACATCTAGTTGGCCTTCGTGTGAAAGCAGCATGCAGGGCTCTTAAGCCTGGAAAATTTTTAATTTATACTGGAATGAATATAGCAGAACTCATTTCCATTACTTATTTGGATGCCAAGAAAGTCTGCCTTTTCTGCCCCGGGAGTTTTGTTGCTAGTGGCATCTTACTTGAATATATGTATTAGCCTGGAGTATCTGTTTGTCACCTTCCTGTTTCTTGTTGCCGAGGCTGGGGCTTCTTGGCTGTCGTTCTGGTGCCTGAACTCTTCTTGTATCACCCTCTCCTCTCCTTCATTATCATCTCCCTTAGTTCTGCTTTGCTGCCTGGTTTGTTCTTTCCTTTAGTTTCTTCCTCATCTCAGGTTCATTTTGATCAAAACATGCGTTGGGGTAGTCACTCTTCCATTACTTAAAAAAAGATGAAAAAAACTTAAAACTTTCTTTTATCTCTCCAGGCCTTGTATCCTACCAAATAAGAGAATGTGCCATGCCAGCCATTACCTTGAGTTTACCTAGTGCTGGCTCCTGTGTTTTATTACTACCCAAGGTGTGTCAACATCTGAATTAATTCCTTGAAAAATCAAGTTGCATAGCAAACTTTAATGGAATTTCTTGGAGTCAGATTCTGCTCTAATTTCAGGGACAAATCTCTTCTTCAAATGACTATTTTTTTTTATTCTATCTATGATAACATTATTTAATTTGGTTATTGAAAATTATTTTCTTTTCACCCCCTAAAAATGGGGAGAAGCAAACAGAGGTAGAATGTTGTAAGAAATTTTTCTTTGTTGACACTTAAATGAACAGGATAATTCTGTGGTATTTCCTAAGGGCAGTTAGCTCTTGGATTCACTTGATCTTTCTGGAAACATAAGTTCCTTTGCTAAGGTCACTTTGCCCTTTGCTCTTGTGCACCTGATCCTGGTTTTGTGCTTTTCCATATTGCCAGCTTAGACAATGTCTTCTTCCTCGTTTGTGCCAGGCAGATAGGATCCCCCTGAAAGGTGAAATCTCTTAAAGGTTAAAACTCTCAAGTGGGATGCTTCATTCTCCTCCTGCTTGAGACCTTGATAGTTTGTTACAGCTCTGGTTAACAGCTGGACTTTTAAAAAGGTTAAATTTCTTTCCGTTATTTATTTTTACTGTGCTTTTACTCCTGTTCTGTTTCATCAGTGTCTTGTACATTGTTTTTGTGGGGGGAATTTTTTTCCCCCCGAAGGCTTCATCCTCTACTTTGTCCTTTTGTTGTTGTTCCTCTCTTTCTAGCATTTTTATGGACAAATATGACTTTAATCACCACATTTATGTTGATTTTCTTTTTATCGATGCATTTGCTGCTGTCCAGTACATGTCAGGCAGTCTTTATGACATCTCCCTAGGTGTCCAGCTGTTGCCTTATATTTTGTTGAACAGGTCTTGCTGCAGGTCATTCCTTTCCTCGGTTTCCTCTGTCCTCTAGTCCCTACCGCAGGCCTCATTGCTGGCTGGATCCCTGAATGGATCCTGCCTTTGTCTCCCTCCCCTGCTTTTGTCTTTGTTTCTTTCTGGTTTTTCTTTTTCTTACTCAAACAGGTATCTGCCTGTTTAGTCTTGAGAAGGTCCGTGGTGCAGGTCTTGTCAAAACTCTTGTCCAGACGTCTGTCCTCTTGTGACTCGATTGCAGGAACCTTCGCTTGGTACCTTGTGCTGGTGACCTTGGCTGTGTCATCTGCACACAAGAACCTGCTGAGAGGTTCATTTTCTTCTCCCATTGTTCTGGCCTTTTAAATCTGCTTCTGTGTCCTTTTCCTGTTCCCACTTTATCTTCCTTCCAAAGCCAATCTTCTTGCCTTTTATCCACCAGATACCCCTATAAAGGTCTATGTGCCTTTCTTAACTCTGGAGTCATAGCTGTATTTACAATGTACTTGCTGTCAGTTTAAATCACCTTCTTTTTCCTGTAGTGATCTTGGTCTTTGTCCTCTTTGCTATGCTTAGGAAGCTCTCTGTGGCAGTATAAGTCCTTATCCATATTTATTTTCTGCTAACAGGTATTATTTCATAGTTCCTGCTAATCTCTATGGTTTAATATTAGTTACACTCCAAGATTGCTAATTCATACAAACCTGTGTATCACTGACGTGACTCCTTTGCTTATCTTCAGTCCTCTTTTTGTGTGCCTATCTACCTCTCAAATCTGGTCATAGGATTTTATGGTAAATGCATAACCGGTCATATATATGAAATGGCATTTACAACAGTGAAAGAAGAGTGTCAGAGCATGCCAACATGTAAACAAATATTTAATACATATTATAAATAACTTGTCAGTGTTAGAACAGATGAGCAGGTCTCATGGGTATGGAGGGTCTATAACAGATTTATCAGTGATTTGGAAAAAAGAGATGAATAATGAATCTCATAAACAAGTTTTGCATCTCCTGGTACATTGCTGGGTTTAAATGAAATGTCACCATTCAGGAGAAAGGCTTGGATGTCCTGTGAGCTGCCTAGTGTCTAGCTAATAAGAAATCAAGTGAACTGTTAGCATGATTGGGAAGTGGGGCAGGGAATAACGCAGAAGCAATTGTAAATCCATGGCGTATACTTACAAGAATGTTTTTCTGATTTTGGTAATCTGTATGACTAACAAGCCAAAAGACTGGGAATTCAGAGGGCAGTAGTAGTGGGAGACCTCTGAAGGCTTCCTCAATAAGGGAATAGGGTATTTTTGGTTTTATTTATAGTATGTAAGTATAGAGACTGATTATGTAAGTTGTAAAATCTCTGTCATTGGCGGCTCTTAGGTACTGGTTAAAGAAGTAAACATCTACCAAAGATGATGGAGATACTGGTGATACTTCTTCGAGATGAGGAGGAACTGCATGACCTCAAGGACTCATATTTCAGTATATTATAAAAATTAGGGGGGTTTTATTAGATTGGGAAGAACTAAAGTTATTTTCCCAAAATTGAATGGTGATTTGTTTTAAGTGAATAAAAGTGACTGTTTCTGCCAGCCAGTCACAGGGTTGTAGAGATCACGACTGGCAATAGTGAGGTGAAGAGAGTATGGCCAGGTTTGAAAAGAGTAGAGCTTTCCTAATGAAAAATATCCTACTAATTTTTATTTTGTCATGGGTATAAATACTGTCTTGTCAGAGCATAAACCAGCTAACATTAGAATGGTTAGAAAAGAGCCTCGTGAACTGTTGGTTTTGGACAGTTTGTTCCACTTCCTACCACAGGGCTCCCTGCATGGTTCTCTCTGCGAGGGCATCCTCGGGGAATGGGGCCTGGGATGGAGGCACTGGTTTGCTGTGTGCATATTCCTTGTTGTGGTAAACAGGAAGGTATATGGGGCGAGTAGAGCAGGCTGGAAGAAATCAAGAGACCTTACAGCAAGGAATTTGATTGGGAAGGTAGTTGCAGAGTGAAAATAGAGTGAAAATCTTGTACAACATTCAACTATGTGAGCAAGCTGCTGGTAGAGACTGAGGCTTTGTCCTTTTCTAGCTGTGGACTGATTTCAGGCTGTCAAATAGAAAAAGGTTCATACATAATTAATAAAATTAAATAATATTAATGCTAGTCAAGGCTTTAATAGACATCAGTGTGATTTTGTACAATATGGGCTTGTTAAACAAATTTGAGTTGCTGGTTGAGAAAACTTGGATTTCCTGAGGAATGTAGGTATATGGATAAAATGTATCTGTGAGACGTTTGAATTGCTCTTCTCTTTCTAAAAAAAAGAAAACCAAAAAACTGTAGGATTATGAAAACAGTCAGACTGGATCATTTAGTTCAGTGTCCCATGTAGAATGGGGCAGTGGAAGGCAGCATGGAAGTACAGGAACGAGACGAAACCTTAGTGATGGTTCATACGAATTCTCTCTGATTTGGAGCTTGGGAGCTTTCTGACCCAAAGCTGCCCTCTATGTAGTGCATCTGTATGGATTTTATTTATGGGGGTTAATGATGTCTTCTACACTTCTAGCGTTCAGTGTTTTGTGTCAGGAATTTTTTCAGCTTATCTTGCAAAAGAAGTTATCTGACCCTGCTAACTGTTGTTTGATTACTCTTCCCTTCAGTAAGGGAAGAGACAATGAGCTCTTGACCAGCCTCTTCTATCTCCAAACTAGTCATGGTGCTGCAGAGCTCTGTTGTTCCTCTCCCTCCCAAAGCCATCCTTTTCAAAAAGCCAAGAGGTGCATTCTGGTAGTTGTTCACACAAAATCCCTTCCATACGTTAGATCACAGCAGTGGTATGATCAGATCTATTAAAGCTGGTGGAACTCAGAACTGGTCTGTAAGGTTTGTTTGTTTCAATTCCAAAGACTTTCTTTTGGGTTTTTTTTGTTGCATCCAAGTGCTCCACTTGAGCTTGGTGGCAGATTATTCTGAGCTGTGAACAGACATGCATGAAATAGAACTGAACTTCGTCTCGTGTCACAATTCACAGTTCTGTAAATGGGATGGTTTCTAAGTTAAAGACTTTTGGATTGTTGTGAACATTTTATTAAAATGCATGGTACCTAGAACACTTGGATTTACAGATTGAGAGCTTTTGGGAAATGGAGGAAGGTGAATATGGCAGGAAGCAAAAATTGCAGTACTGATGTTTCAGCTTACTAAGCCTCTAAAAGATTCATAGATATTAAAAAGGAGAACTCATGAAGTAACATCTATAATTGTAAGGAGGAGAGAAGCCTTGTACCAGTTTTATTTGTTGTACTTCTTAGAGTCCATTTTGAAACAACACATCTAGCTGGGAAACCATTTGTGCAGTCAGAAACTTGTTGCCATCAGACAGTATCAGTCTAGTCTAAATTTCTTAAGGGTTCCAGGTACTTCTAGTTACTCGTTCTTATCTCCAGATAGCATCAGGTATCTCCTCTTCCTTAGGTTTATGCCCTATACAAATCACAGAATGGTTTGGATTGGAAGGGACCTTAAAGATAATGTTGTCCCACCCCTCTGCCATGGGCAGGGACACCTTCCAATAGACCAGATTGCTCCAAGCTCTGTCTAGCCTGGCTTTGAACACTTCCAGAGATGGGGCAGCCACAACCTGGGCCTCACCACCATCATAAGTAAAGAATTTTCTTCTAATCTAAACCTACTGTCTTTCAGTGTGAAGCCCTTCTCTCTTGTTCTGTCACTCCAGGCCCTTGTAAATAGTCTCTCTCCATCTTTCTTGCAGGCTCCTTTTTAGTTAAGGAATATGCTGTTTGTGTACTTGGTGGTGGTGGTTATTCTCAAAATCTGTCAGTGTCTGTGCTAACAAGAAGCTGGTGGCTGTTCCCCACGAGCCGTAAGCGCCTCCTGTGTGGTGCTGAGGTGGATGGAGTCTGTCAGGACAGGAGATTGCTGGAAATGCAGCTCAGCACTCAACTGCAATGCAGCAACTCCCCGCTCTCTGTTCAGTCTGTTTCTGAGGCCTCTTGTGGGTGTTTTGCTTTACTTTTCTTGACACTTTCTTTTACTTTCACCTGTCAGTTCTCCCAGTTATTTTCCTCTTACTGGTATGTCCAGACAGGAAACCTCCTTTTTTCTCCTTCTGTGTTTTGACTGCTGTGATGTATATCCCCTGAGAAAAGACTGCACTAGAAGAATGTAGAAAAGCACTGCTCTAATGTTGTCTGGTTACTGCTGTCAGACAGAAGTTCACTTAAGGATGACGAAGAGGACAGAGGCAGAGCTCTGATATGACAGGAAGTTCATGCAAGGAAGAAAGCAGGCAAGCCAAAAGTGGCTTTAGAAACAGTGGAAGGCAGTGAAGGGGTATGGCAGCAGGTGTCAGGGAGGCAGTGTCCTGCTGCACTGACCGTGTGCTCAGGTGTGAACAGCTGTAGCCCTGCACATGTGTACGGGCAATCGGCACAACTCTTGCAGTACACGTGCATGAAATATTGGTTGTGTGCCTTTGTGCACTGTGCTGTCTTTGCCTTGCTGCTCTGCAGGCATCTCTGCTCTCTGCTTCACTTTCTCAGAGCTGTGAGAGTGGTCCCTTCAGCTGGGGACAGGCTGTGGTCTTCCTCATGCCTGTGGGCCACAGTGGTTTTGCCCTCTGTCCAGTGAGGTGTTTGTGCAGATTAATACATGTAAATGGAATCAATGGAGGTGAAAAGGAGATAGGACTCTGGGTACAAACAGAGATGGGTCAGGGATGGGGGTCTCAGGCAGCTGATTTCCCAAGAAGGAGGATGTATCAGTGCTGTTTTGCACTGCAGGGTTTCCCATGGATGCTTTTTGTTTAAGACAGATTCCATCTGGCTGAGGAAGAGAGGGAGAGATGTATCCTAACCTGTAGACAGATGCACCTTCAAGATCTCTTTCAAAAGCCATAATGGTATTGGAATGCTCTTTATTATGAAGACTTTTTTTTGATGTCACTATTTGATGTGAAAAATTCGATGTATTGTCCAGCACGTGCCTTTGAGAGCAAAAAAAGCTTTTAGATAACGTGAGGTACTGCTTGTATGTTCTTTTATAAAAGTTCAAATAGATAAAGCATTTCTATATCTTGGGAGTCTGGTGGGCTTGCAGCAGGAAGGCAGTTGCACAGTTGCATAATGAGTAATATTTTATCTATGAGTGATATCGGAGATAGGAACATGAGAACAGAGGTGAAGGAATGAGGCGGTCAAGGAGTAAGATTGAATGTGCTTTTGCTAGTGCTGCCTCTCTTTTCTCATGTTTGTCCTTTCTCTATGTTTCTCTATTTTAGTGCTTAACAAAGGAAACTGAAGGAAGTTCAAAGACGTAAGACCAAGACTGAGTAGATTTAGCTTGCTGACCTTGTTCTTCAAGCCCTAAGGTGTCCTTTAGAGCAGCACCAAAATGGGCCTTCAGTTTTATCCATGTGGCCAGTCAGTCTGCGTGAGATGGCTGTGCTCGGGATCCGGGCTCTTCTGAGTGACTGTCAGATGTCCCCGGCTGACTGACAGGCAGCAGCTGGCCCAGTGGTCTGCCCTTTGCTGGAAGGAGGCCACAATGTGTGGCTTGACAGATGACAGATCTGAAATGCAGGCTCAAGAGAGAAGCATTTTCTGGGCCAGTTCTTTCTGCTGACTCTGCCTGGGTCAGAGGTTGGGGGTGCATACAGGGGAACAGAGAGCACTGTTCCCTTCCAGCTGTTCTTGGGGCTCCAGGCTCATGGCAGAAGACACTTGGAGCTTTGCACAAAACTGCAGTTTGGTCTGAGTGCTGCCTGCTGCTCTCTCCATGGCCATGCCTGCCATTGCTTTCTTATGTCGACACTTGCTGAATTCACCTGCGTGGATTCCTGTGCTGGTCACTCTCCTACCTTCTGCCTTGCTTCTCTGTCCATACCAGTTACAACCCATATTGGTTCTTTGCTGATCATCCATTCCTCTCCTTTCTCCAGTTTCCTTTATTGATACAAGTGTGAGGAATATCTAAGACTTGTGATGATCAGAGAGGGCACTGAGTTGAGGCTTTGGGAGCTACAGTGTATTTGGGTGGTTAATTTGGAGATGCAGGTCCAAATTATATTTAAAATTATGTTTTATTATAATACATANTATTATATAAAAGTAATTACATATGTTGACTGTGTACAAACTATTTTGTTCCCACCCCCAGTGGACTGGCTTGCATACCCTCAGGGGTGCGTGCATCTCATTTTGGGGTCCAGTAGTGTATTTCTCCCAAGTACTTTCTCAGTCTGCATCTATTGAGCCAAGTATGTCTTCCATGTTGTTAGCACCCCTTTGGAAGAGGGTTCCAGACACACAAACCTGTGACAAACTCACCCCTCCAGTGGTCTGTGAGCCTGACCCCTCCGCTGATGGCTAGGATTCACTATTCTAGCTGGGGCAGTGAACAGTCAATACCCAGCTGCCCTCCCCAGGCCATGCCTGATTCAGCAGAGCTCTGGCAAATGCCCCTTTAGATCACCTTGGATCACTTCTTTCCAGATGAATAGTCCCAATATATTTACTTTCACTTCCGTTGGTTGATACATTAAGAATTTCTGTGCCATTCATCGTCCTTGTTTCAGCTCTGCTCTGCCATCACTGAGCTGCAGGAGCCAGAGCTGCACATAAACCTTCACTTGTGGACACACCGTGGCCAGTGGCACACTGATAGCCTCTGTTCCCTCCACTCTTACTTCTTTTCTTTAATGACTTTTTTGACCTCTAGTAGCTAATGAACCTATTTTTTTCTGGAAGTGTCTGTTTAAACAAGATCTTGGTTCTGCTGGGCAGCAATCAGCTTAGGGTCCCTTGCTTTGTCTGTGATTCTTGGATTGTTTTTTCCTTTTTGTAATTCACTTCAATATGTATTGAACTACATTTGCATCTTCCTTTTAAATGTTCATTCTGTCTCATTAAGTCCTTCTGCAGTTCTTGAAACTGGCCTTCATCCTTGCCAGCGTGAATAACTTAACATTACCAACAAACTTTTTCTCTTCCTTGCTTTTTTCGTGGTTTTTTTGGTTCTTTTTTTTTTCCCAGGTTGTTTTAAATATGCTGAAAATGAGAAGTCCCGGAAGAATTTTACATGTGCCTTCGTTTTATTTTCAGAACCAATTGCTTTTGCCTCATTTCTATCCTTTAACCATTTGTTTATCCATGATGGATGCCACTGCCTCTTGGTTTCCTTATAAAACTTTGTAGAGGGACTTGACTTTCAAAGGACTTCCGTTGTATGGTTATTCTTTTTCTCATCCTGGTTCAAACGCCTAGAGAGTGTGTGTGTCTGTATTTTTGCATATATGTGAACATACACATCCTGGTAATTCTCAATATGAGACTAAGCTCATCTCTCTCCCTATTTTGAATTGCATTTTACAGGCTGTAATTATTTTACTGGTGGTTCTCCTTGATGACTATAAACTTTTAGAATTCAGAATTTTGTTTACTGTGTGTCCTGTGCAGCATTAAGCTTGTGACTTGACCCAGAGTGTCTCTCAAGAGCATGCAGAAGCCAGCATAAATGCCAGGGCTTCAGAATGCCTACAGGGGCTGCTGACAAACTCCCACATCCATTTCATTCTTTTATTTTAAAAGCTTGATTGGAGACATGACCTTTTTCTTAAAGGATTCGTGATGCATTATGAGCTGACACTGCTCTCTGGTGTAGGTGAAGCAGAAGGCTGTTAATGGAAGGTGTTTATCCTGGTGTTTGCCCGTGCTGGTTTCTGTCTCCCAGCTGGTCGGAGCCGCCTGCTCGGCAGTGCAGTGTGTGCAGTGGGAGCGTGCTCGCAGCTCTGAGCAGCACGTGAGCTGCACCACGTTGGGCTGCGTGGCGCTGCCATGGGCTGTTCTCTCCAGGCTGAAGGTAGAGCTTCCAGCTGTGACCTGGTCTGGATATGCCATTGACCACTGAGTGTTTTCCCACACCTGGTATTTTGCCTCCCTGTTTGCTGTCTCCTTTATCCCTGAATGCCTTTTCATGACGTCCAAGACACACCAGTCACAGAGCTCATGTGCTTTTTGTTGCTGCTCAGTGCTTACCGGGATGGTCAAAACGGGGAATCTGCTGGGGCCAGTGTCGCGTGATGTACAAATGTCTTGGCAGCTGCAGAAAGGGAAACCAAACTGGCTTTGCTTTCTGTTTTGCTTTTCCTCCAGCGCCCTGGGATGCCATCAGGAGCTCGAATGCCCCATCAGGGGGCTCCCATGGGTCCTCCAGGCCCCCCGTATGTCGGAAGCCCCTCCGTGCGACCTGGGATGCCCCAGACTGTGATGGAAACAACAAGAAAACGCACTGCACCACAGCAGGTCCAACAGCAGCAGGTGCAGCAGCAGGTGCAGCAGCAGCAGCAAGCCACTCAGAACCGAGCTAGGAGGTGAGTGTTCTGGAAACAAAACACAGGAGGACAATTTGAGGAAGCAAAGATGATACCTGTTTAGCAGTAGGTAAGACCTCTAAGATAAATGAGACAGAATAGAAGATATATGTATTGTCAGTTTTAGAAGCAGGAAAAACGTTGGTAAATTTTACTCTCTTTTTGTTTGTGAATGGTCTTGGACAAAACGACCTTTAATAATGTCTGGTTTTGCAGTTACTCTGCTTTTACTTTGCAGGTTTGTCAGGCCATAAATCTGTCAAATATGTTTAGCCTTTAGAATTAATGAACAGTTCTCTTCTAATATAGTAAAATTATTGTATTATTTGTTGCCTGTTCTGTATAGTTGCTCTGATTTCTGACTGGCTAACAAAATAGCTTTTAAATGACACAAGTGGAAAAAACTTTGGTTTGTCATGTGAATACTTGTACTATGGTCACTCAGAAGAGTGGTCATAAAACTTGCAGCTGTCCCAAGTGTTTTTACATATAAAGTAAATAAATATGCACTGTAAGTAATTTCATAGAATTAGAAGGATTTCTGTAAGGAACTTTCTTTTTGAAATATTCCCACCTTGTACATTGCAATGCATTCTCTCCTAAATAAGTTAGATAATTTCTTTTTGCAACATATTAGACCTCATCAGTCTTGAGTGTTGAGCGTGATCCACCCCGTGCAGTCATCTGTGTGGGCTACCTTTTGCAAAATCATTATAGATGTGTGTACAGCTTCAGGCAGTGTTCTGGTGGTGTCATGGAATCCAGTTGCAAGTAAAACATGACTCTCTAAGCTCAGTTCTTCAGGAGCCCTGCTCTGAAGAGTTACATACCTTGGATCAGCAAGCTAGACTTGGGAATGCTTGTATCTGGGATGCATCTGGAAAGGACACTGATCTTGAGAGTATTAATATATTACAATTGAAAAAGGTTGAACACAAGAAGGAATGTGTGTGAGTGCAGCACGTGAGCACAAGCAGTGCATGTACATCTCGGAGGCCTTGCCAGGCACCAGCCAAAATGCACATTCTATAGCACCTCCCAGGAGGTTCTCCAGGAAACTGCACAAAATAGTGCCCAAACTTCAGGTACTAGGGTGGATATAACCTGAAAAATTGCCCCTGCTGGATAATTAAGGTAAACTTTAGTTACTAACTAGTTTCCAGGGAGCATTAAAGGACAGTATTTTCTAAAAGTTGATGGCCTAACTCACAGAAGAAAGTTCCCCTCCCCTGTTCTTAACTTCAGTGTTTCTGATTTGGGACCCAGCAGTGATCTCTACTGCCTTGAGCCCAGTTCACAGCAGTGCTCCCTGGGTACTCAGAGAGCTTCTCTGTTTGTTCTTCCGTGCCTTCCCTTCAGATAATGTGTTGAATGTTTTCCCTTTTTTCATTTCCACCTCCCTGTCATCTCTCATTCTGTTTTTTCAGGCACACTTTTCTGTCACCTTGGGTCCAATTCTGGGGGTAAATGAGTTCCATGTTTTCTAGCATAGACCAAGAAGGTTGCACTTGTCCTTTCTTGGCAGGTTTGGTGAAGACAAAAATTTCATTTCTGTAATAGTCTACTGAAGAACTGGTTGAGACTCAAATTGTTTGGGGATGTTGCTTTATTTTTTTCTTGCTTTTTATTTGCAAGCCTGTGGGGTTGTTGCAGGTACCTGCATATCCTACTCCCTTTGGGATGCTGGGGCTTGCTGTGCCTTTACTTCCAGATTCTGCGAAGTGTTTCAGTGCGGATTTGATTTTGTGAGTTGTGGAAGGTGTTGGAGTTTCACACCATGTAACATTCCATTCCCATTATTCCTACACTTTTTAAAAGGGACGTTTTTCACCTATTAAGTTGGGTGTAACTGAATTTTCTGCCTCCAGGCACAAAGAGTACCTTGCCCTTGGCTTATGTGGGGATGGAGAAGAATCTAAGAATCTGGTATTTCAGCCCAGGCTTATTATTAACAAATGTAGGAAGAGAGTATGCCACACCAATGCATGTGGAAACAGCTTTTATGTGGACATGGCTGATGACAGACTTCCAGTATGAAGACAGTAAGGGGGGGTGTCCTTGTGACATGGCAGAGTGGCAGCAGGTGGTTTGCTTTCTCCCATTTGTCTGTCACAGATGGAGTGATTCATCTCCTGCTTAAGATAAAGGCCTCACAAATTAAAGAGATGAAGAATAGGACCTGAATTCCATCTTGGCCCTGTTAGAGAAGGCTGGGTGACAGGTTTGGTGGGCACAAACAGTTCTTAGAATCTGAAGAATTCAAAAGACAGTGTATTTGACAGTCTTCCTGACAGTATAATTTCTCAGGTACATACACATTTGTGTTTATGTACGTGAGTACAAGTGTGTTTTTAAAAGCACAGCTGTAGAAATGTGCCTGTGTATGGGTATGTATACACACTGCAGGCACACATACATCTTGCCATGTGTGTGTTCATAAAGATGAAGAAATGTGGAAATGTAAGGCCTTTTACCTTTGTCCATCACTCACGCAATTTTAGTTTTGCTTTGTTGTTTTGGTTTTGTTGGTTGGTTGGTTGTGGGAGTGGTTTCATTTTTGGTTTGTATTTTGCCTGTTGCCTTTATATGATTAAAAGGCCTCAGAGGTAATCAAACTTTTTGCCAGCTGAAGACCGCTCATGCAAATATGTTACAGTAAAACAAGTATGTATGTATATAAGGAAGGAAGGGTGTGCCTATGTGTGTGTTTTCATACATCATATGAATTACACACATATATATGCGTGTTCTTCAGCACTTAATTTTGGGCATAATTGAATAAATGCCTGTTGTCTGAGGAGGTTCATGTGCCATTTGCAGGCACTCAGCCGCTGAGATGTGCACACACAGAGGTGTGTCTGTGCACGCCACCCGTGAGACTCTCCTCCTGCACGCTCGTCTGTACCTGGCAGCAGCGTGTGCACATGCACTTGCATACATTGCCTGCACCACAGAAGATGCTGTGATCAAAGAACTTACAGAGTTCTTTCCAGGATGCATAACAGACAGCCCTGATTTGTTCTTACCTAACTGCCTCCCCAGACTGCTGAGAGAAGGGGTACGAGGTCCTGGGCATGGGTGATACCCTTTTGCTGATGCATGCACAGCTGTGCACCAGCATGTGGAGATGTCAGGATAATTTAGCAGGTGGCCTCGTTACTCCTAGATCTGTCACCATGGTAACGTGTTTTTTTCTTTAAAAAATGTACAGTGCCAAGAGGAGGAAGATGGCTGACAAAATTCTCCCTCAGAGGGTGAGTCGCTTTCATTTCCTATTCCCTTCACAATCAGTTTAGCATCTTAGTGTAATTAGAGGAATTTTAGAAAATTCTTTCACTTTTTGTTTAAAAATCTAATTAAAAAGTAAGTAGGCAGTGGGTGAAAGTCTGGAGAGCCAGGCTGGGGCTGGGCTGGGGGCTGGGAGCGTGGAGCAGCCCGGCCTGCGCGGCCTCGTGCCTGGGTTAGCCGAGCCAGCACTGCCGCTTGCTGGAGGGACCGTGGTGCTGGGCTGCCAGGCGACAGCTCGGCACTGGGGCCCTCGGGTCTCCAGGATGCTTTTGATCCATTTCTGAGGCTGTCCAAAACCTGGTCCAGAGTGTGGCTGTACCTGAGGGGGTGAGCTCAGACTCAGGTCTCTGGCCCAGTAGAGCTGCCAGGTTGTGATTTTTGTGATTGTCTCACCGTAGGACTGAAGTGAACCCGTGTAAACAAGAGTCCAAGGGGTCTGTATTGTCTGGAGAGTTACTAATTTTCTTATCCCTGCGGATATGTCTAGCTTTTGGTGTCTGCCTATGTTTGATCCTCAGTGCTTACATCATCTACTTCCTTTCTAAACATTGGGATTTCTCTCTGTTCTCCTCTCTCATTATTCCCAGACTTCCTTTCCTTTACCCTATTCAGTACAATTCCCCAAGAACCTGCTTGGTCCCAAAAGACTTCAAAACATAAACCCTTGTCATATCTTAGCCTCAGCTGCTTTGACTGCTGGTGCTTTTTCTAGGCTCAGAATTCCTTGGACAGGTGTGTCCTTTTCCTCCATGTCCTTTTCAAGTTTTCAAGCTCCACTGCTAGTGTGAGCCCAAACTTGCTGGCAGGCTCCAAAGTTTGTTCTGTGACATTTCACAGGTGTCTCCTACCAGCCATCCAAAGAGGTGAGCCCACTTTGGTACTCCTGATGTCATACTATCACTTCTTCTCTTGTCATTCCTGCCACCTTCTGAAAGCAGAGCCTCTCATATGTAAGCCATTAGATCTCATGTTGCTCAAAAGGCCTGAGCTACCATTAAACCCAGACCTTTGAACTACTTGCAGCCTCCCTGGTAATTGTGTTGAAGCCCCATTCCTGCTCTGTTGGTGGTCTGTACTTTTTTATAATGAAAGCTAAGTTTCTTGTTCTATTAGTTTTGTCTGTCCCACACAAACTGTTTTCACAGACAATGATACATCCTTTATAGCGAGGCTGTTGGTGGAAATATGTCCATTTCGAGGCGCTTTTAGTTTTGTTTTGTTGTTCTGGTTTTGTTGATTTGTTGGTTGTGGGAGTGTTTTTAATTTTGGTTTTTATTTTGCCTGTTGCCTTTATAAGATTAAAGGTCTCAGAGGTAATCAAACTTTTTTGCCAGCAGAAGACCACTGACTCTGTTTACCAAGTCCATGATAATTCTTTAATAGGTAGAGCCTTATATAGGTGCATCAAAAATTACTACAGATGCTTTCAGAACCATGCTGTCATCAAATATTCTTGCTCTTCAGTATCTTTGTTGCTGCCAGCCAATAGCTTTAACTGATGGAGTAATAAAGCAATTGCTAGAGGTCTTTTCTGCAGTGGGGTGTTTATCAGTGCAGCTGCAGTGCTGGTAGCAATGATGTGACCTCTGTCTGGGTTAAGGTACTCTGTTAGGCTGCAGTTAGTGTGTCAGAAGTCCCTTACACCATCTGTGGGATGAAGAAATGCTGTGCACATCATTGTCCTGTCAAGTAGAGGATTTGCACTGGTGCCTGTGGAATGCATGTGAAACACAGGGTAAAACTTCCAGCTTTCTGGAACTACCTCTGGAGTATTTTCCAGCCAGTCAGCATCTGTTACCCACAGACTTTTTGCAGACTCCTGCGTATGTTTTCTGGGAATTTTGAAGGGGAGTGGGGAAGATACTAAATACATTTTACTCTTGAAAATTATCTTATGTAGTAGTGGGAAAGGAGGTGTGTTCTCAGTATTCCTCACTATGATAATGACTCAGGCAGTTGGAAAAGGTAACCTCTTGTTGGATTTCCAGGCTCTCTGGTCAAGCCTGTGCCATAGTCCTGGAGCATAGTGCTGCTTGGGTAGGATCACTGAGCCACTCCAGGTCAACTACTTGAGGATTTAATTTTGCAGGAATATAATCGTATGAAAAACTCAACCCAGCAAACTATTGCACATAGGGAGATTGGATTAGAGAAATGCATGGGACATCCTGGCACTTCCAGTCTGGTTCCCTCTGTCATGGAAGCCATGAGACAACTGCCACCTCAAGACTAATTAGGTTCCTTACTTGAGACGTACTTTTGATCTGGCAGCTTGGGTTTTTTGTTTTGCTAGGCTCAGCAAGGAAAGTGCTTTTAGCTCGCCAAGTAAGAGAGGCTCCCCTCTTGAAATCCTCTTAGTCATTTGTTTTATCTATTCCAAGTTAAATTAATCTCTTTCAAACCTTTTTAAATCTACCTCTCAATAAACCAGAACTATACGTAGTAGGAGAGATTACCAGTATCACCAGTGCTTGAATGCCACTCCTGCATTTTTATCATTACTGGAAATAGCACTGCAAATTGGTATTGCTGTGCTTTTTTTTTTTTTTTTTTTTTTCTTCAAAACCTTTCCACATTGATACAGCCTCTGGTCATTCTGTGATTGGCTAATACAAATATTTCTGCTTTCTGTCATATGCGACTGATGTATTCCCGTATTAGAGCAGGATTTAGACTCTGAGGCATGATCCTGTGCTTTGCAATGCTATATTTCATCCCATCTCCATTATACAGTTCTGAGCTTCCCTACATTCTCTGTACTATCCTCTGCCTTGCAATGACAGTGACACCCAAATTTATCATTACTAAGCTTTCTTAGCGTACTTATACTTTTTGTACAAGAACTATTAATGAATGGTCCATGATGTACTTTCTGCTTAATACTTTTTTGCTATGCCAGGTCTTGTTCCAATCCCCAGTTTTCAGTCTTAAGGAGTGGTTCCCTTTATGACTGTATGTCAGATGCTTCACTTAAATGCAAGTTGATTGTATTGACTGCATATCTTTTGTCTAAAATGCAATTTTAATGGACACAAGGACTTGGTTAAGCTCAGGTTGACGTACTGTAACATAACAAGGCTTCATATTTTTTATAGTGTATTTAACATTAACTCCAGTTCTATCCAGCAGGTTCTTTCCCGCCCCATTTTCCTCACTTCTGGATCTTTCCCTTTTTCACACCTGGTTGTCGCTGAAACCCTCATTCAGTTTTGGAGAAGTTCACAGGCATCTTCATTCATAGCTGGGGACCTAAATCTCTGGAGCTGATGTTGCCTTTGTGACCCAAGTTTAGCAGTGGTGCCTCAGTTTTGACCTCAGACCACAAACTGTCTGTAGGGACACATGACTGCACCTCAGATTGCACCTCTTTCTCCAGGCCTTGCCTCTTCATTACTTCTGGTCAGTCTTATTTTCTCTTAGTGTTGAGTCATTACATTTTTTCTCAGCAACTGTGAATGTGATCCACCATACCGTTTCTCTGGCTTCCTTGCCTACCCTTTCTGATGCAAGAATCTCAGCTGAAAATCGTTCTGGCTCCATAGCTGTGCCTGTCTCTGCTTTTCCTTGTTTAACTTGCTGAGTGGAGTGCAGCTTTGAAACAGCAAACTGCCCCTGCTTCAGTGGCATGCTTGTCCCTTAGTATTGGCTACTGTTCTCACTCAGCCCCAAATTTCTGAGGACTATTTGTCTAGCTGTTCTGACAGGTTTTTGTATACCTGTCCTCTCTTTTTCATCCTGTCTGCTTCATTTTCCTTTACACAGATATTTAGTCAGTTTTTGCTGCTGCTGTTCACTGACCACCATGTGGAATTCTCTGCACAGATCCCATGCCATAATAGCTGTCCTGCTGTGGTTTGGTTACTGCATGGCTGTTGTCCACCTCTTTCTCCATCTGAGCCAACCAGAGGTGAGGCACACCTGGATCTGCCATTCACTTGTAAGAAAGAAGAGGTTAGGGGTGTGATAATCAGCGATGGCCTTGGATATAGCAACTGTGAAATAAAGAAATTCAAGATCTTGCAGGGAATGAGGAAGGAGGGTAGTCAAGTACAAACCCTGGACTTTAGACAAGCAGAGTTTGGCTTATTCAGGGAACTGGTAGGTGTGGTTCCTTAAGAAGCAGCTCTGAAGGGCAAAGTGGCTCAGGGAAGCTGGGAGGTCTTTAAGGACCTTTAAGAGCAGCCTGTTTTAAATGCAGGAAAATGTGCAGATTTATGAGGAGCCCAGAACAGGGAACTCACAGAGGTGGTCCCAACATCAAAAGGCAATGTACAAGAAGTGAAGCAGGGACAGGCTACAGAGGAGGAGTTTAGAAATGTTGCTGGGCATACAGGGAATGGTATTGGCAAAGTCAAAGGTCAGTTGTAGTTGAGATCTTCAAGGGCTATCAAGGACAAGAAAAGCTTCTACTATTGCACTAGTAATAAAGGCTGACCAAGGAAAATGTGTGCCCCATGGTGAGTGGGCTGGGTGATCCAGTGGTGACAGAGACAGTAAGTCTGAAGCACTTAAAGCCTTCTTTGTTCAGTCTGCACTAATAATGCCTCCCATGCCCTCTGATCAGTGAACACATCCAAGAGGAACAGCCGACAGTGGACAGGGATTGGGCCCGGGATTAGCTGAGGAAAGCTGACCCATACAACTCCATGATAGCCAAGAGGCTGCATCTGAGGGAGCTGAGGAACTGGCCAATGTCCTTTCAAGGCCACTCTCTCATCCATAATTGTCTTGTATCCAGGTCGGGACATTTTGGTCTAAATGGACTGACAGCCATCTGGTTGGGTGATGAGGCTGAGAAGGTGGCTAATGGTTGCACTTGGCATGAAGGCACTGACATCAGAGTACTGCAGGGATGTGTCCTGGCAGCTGCTCAGTCCAGCATCTTTGCCACTGGAGGAGGCAGTGCAGTGCTTGCTTATAAATCTACAGATGACACCAATCACTGGGTGGGGAAAGCAGTTGATATGCTTGTGAACAGGCTGGAGGAATGAATTTTAACTGTAACTAATTCTGATTCTAAAGCAAAACAGGAATACCAACTCACTTTTAATTCCTATGGAAATATTGTAACAGTTAAATATTTTAGTTACATAGGTGAAAGCTAGAGTGAATACTGTAGAAATAGACAAGGTTGTCTGGTAGATCTATTTTAATTACTTACAATACCTTTTTTTATGGTTCGCCTGCATGAGGTATTCCAAATTAAGAACCAACATTTTCATTTAAGGATATACTTACCCATTTCTAAGCTCAGTTCATTAGGTCTTCCTTCCAACCTACTTCATATCCCCATCTCTGCTAAGTTCCTTGTAAAAGAGAAAATGAAAAGGAGGGTTGTCAGTAGAACTGATGTAGTTAACTAATGTATTAAAATACCACTAAAAGTTGGCAGTATCATAAGTTGATGCGTGATAGCTGGTTGTGTTGAAATTTTGATGTGAAGGTCAATTTCACCTCAGCCAGGAAGATGTGCTGGCAAAGGCTGGCATCCTACGTGACAGTTTTTACTTACAATGGGTAACATTTGTTTTTGAAACATCGACATGAACACCACCCCTCTTTTAGTCTAGAGAGATGCAGCACTCTTCTCGTTTTGAACAGGACAAATTCACTGTACTTTGGATTGCTGAGAGTAGTGGCTCTCTGGCTGCTGGTAGCTAAGCCTCACTTGAAGAAAACAGCCGTGATTCAGGGGGGTCTTCCAGAATCCATTAGCTTCAGTTCTGAGCTCCCACTTTTCAGTCTGTGCTTGTCCCATGCCACCGAGACCTGCCTCTGTCTGGGAACTGCTGTCGGAGGGAGAACTCCTCTGGGCACATCTGTCCGAGGGCTGGGAATGTGTTGGTATTGCTGTTCTGGACATGACAGATTTGTGCTTCCAGTGCTTGGATATTCCTTGCTTCCTTCTCAGATCCGGGAGCTGGTTCCTGAGTCCCAGGCCTACATGGATCTCTTGGCCTTTGAACGCAAACTAGACCAGACCATTATGCGGAAGCGCGTGGATATTCAGGAAGCACTGAAGAGGCCAATGAAGGTATGTAGTGAAAAATTAGTAGATTGTGTCAGGGGAGGAAAATAATTCTTGTAGTAAATGGTGGAAATACGTTTCCAGTAAAAGTCCCATTAACAGAAATGCTTTGGAATGGGTCAGACAAAGCTCTTAAGAGCAAACAGCTGGGAATCAGCATGCATAGAAAAGTGGTAGAGAAAATTCTGTGGCTGTTACCAGCTCTAGCTTCTGAAAGTCTTTAATAAGGGGAATAATAGCCTAGGGATAAATAAACACTGGTTTGGGAACTTTGTAAATTATATGATAAAAATGATGATAAAATATGATTAAAATGATTAGAAATTAAGAGATTAGAGGAGTGTGCTGAAGGTATGTATTACATTTCCAATTCAAATTTGGTTGAAAGTGGAACTGATGGAATAACAGAACATATAATGGGAAGAATTACTTACAGAAATGATTATTTGTGTAAGAAAAGAATCGATGACATTTTCTGCAGTTTCTATTAGATCAAGTCCAGCACTTCACTCTTCCTGATATCCCACCGAAATGGTCTTTTCTAAGTTTTCTGCCTCTATTCATTGGAATCATGGAAGAGTTTAGCTAGGAGGAAACTGAAGTTACCTAGTTCAACCTTCTGCTAAAAACAGGGTTGTCAAGGCCTTGTTGAGTTTTTAAAAACTGTAAGAATGAAGGTTTCACAGCCTCGTCAGGCAGTCTGTTAAAATTTTTGTCCACGCTCATTGTGAAGAATTTCTTTTCATGTCTCATTTAAGTTCTTGTGTCTCTATGGGGTAGTTTGTATTCATTCATGTAGTAATTCCCATAGAATGAAGGGTTTTGTAGCTGTATGTCTACCATGAAGTAAAGCCACCATTCTTGTCTGTACCACGGTGATGGGAGTCAGCCGAACAAGTATCAGTATTCCAGTGTATATTCCATTGTGTTTGTCACTGTACAGGTATCTGATAAAATGTGGAAGGCTTTTACCTCTTGATGTTTTTCTGGTTGATATATGTGAAACCAAAACAAAACAAAACCCCAAAAACCAAAAAAAACCACCAAAAAACCCCCAACAAAAACCAACCAACCAAACAAACAAAAAGAAACAATTAAGTTCCATTAACATACCTAGATAGAAAGGAAACTGAATTGTGGATGGTCTAAATCATGAGTTCATTTTAAAAAAGTGTTATACGTAGTAGATTGGACTCTCAGAAGAAATAATTTGTCTTACCTTCTTGATATGAGTAGAACACCATTCTTTTAAACTAGAATCTGGCCATGTTTAAAAGTGATTGAAGACTATGACTTGAATTCATAAATTAGCAGGAAATGGTTTATTCTGTAGCAAACTCTTCAATGAGGGACTTAACAGGTACACAAGGTCCCAGCTCTAAGCTGTGCAATAGAGATATTCAATATCTGGGATAGGGAAGTGTGTAGGAGGCACAACACTCTACAGAAACTGTAGACAGAAAATTCTGTTTCCATCTAAGGCTCAGCAAACACATTTTAAGTATCAGTAACTCAGTTAAAATCTAGAGAATCATCAAACAGATCTTTTTCAAATTAATGTATAGGTAGTCCTAGCAGACCTGTCAAAATAGAGCTAAACCTAGATAAACTTGGGTTTTTCTTAATGTTAAGTATTTTCATTTTATTATAGTTGCAGAATTGGTAACAGCAATAGAAGTTATCTCTGCATTTCCATATCTCATCAAAGCTCTTGTAATTTTGAAATATTTGCCTTAAAATAGTGATTCTCAAACTGGGACTGTAATCCTGGGAGAAATATGAATTTGTCTGAGGTATGTGTAATTATGTAGGGAATATGCAAGATTTCTCAGAATTATCAGCTGTAATTGCAGTTACAAGTCACAGTGATTGAGCTGTAGCTAGAAACAGTCATAGGGAACCACAGATTTATGGTCTAGTGTTGCTCAGGCTGGGGTTTTTTTTCTTCTCTGAAGACTAACCATTCTGGGGAAATTTTAGGGGAAAGTGGTTTAAGCATTTTTTTCCTGAGGACAGTGCATAAAATATGTTTGGCTTGTTGGTGTTACTTGGATCTCCTGAAAACAGCTGCACTGTTGAACCAGGTGACAGCTGTGGGATGGCTCAAGAAGTGAGGAGGCCTGGGGGTTGTGCAGCTGTTGAAGGGGGAAGTGGCCTTCCCCACCTGTCAGCTCCTTTGACCACTGTCAGCAGCCCCCTTCAGCTGCCAGCTTTTCCAGTTTGGATCCTGCCTTGGCAGTTTTCTCCTGGTTGGGCACTGCTGTGTCCTCCTCTCTTCTTCAGCCAGTCCTGCATTCTTGGATTGCATCTGTCATGAGAGTCTCAGAATTCCTTGTCTGCAGAGCAGCATTAGCAAGAGTCCTTGTACTGACTTCATGGAAGACCCACATGGTCAGAATTCCAGAAAGAACTTTTAGGAGGTAGTCAGGCAGACAGGGCTGTTTGATAGATATAGCAAGCTCCATGGCCTGAAAGAAACAGAAACCGTACACTCAAGTGCAGGCCAGTAGATGTCATTAAAGAAGAATGAATTGCTGAAAAATCTATGCAGCTCTAAGGCCATGGTGGACTTTGGGAGTGGGATTTATTTGGCTAAGTATAGACATATCCATTTTATTCATTTATATGTGAGCTAGTCACTCTCTGCTCCCTTCATAGTTGAGAGATTAAGTTGGTGTAGGCAGTGGTGTTCAGGGCACAATTCTTCTTACACAGAAGTGGATGTTTAAAAGAACAAAGATAAATAATGCCCTAAAAAATGCCTATTTCTCTCCATTGTGTAAGCCTAAGATAGACAGCTGAGGCCAAGACTAAGATGATTTTCATCCCAAAGCTTGAACCAGGGTCTCCTGACAGAAAGAGGGATGAGACCCATGTCACAAGCAAAGGCTCCTACTCCAAGTCCTGGCACCACAGACAGTGCTTTGCTCTCACCCAAACCAGAAACTGTCATCCAGGGTCTGTCACTCTTTTTCAGTGAACTGGTGTGGGACATTCAGTTTACCAGACATGTGTATAGTTGCAGTTTCCAAGCTAAATTATCTGCTTTCAGGTTCTCCATTTTTAGGTTAAAAACAAGTAGTAGCATCAGAGTACCATCATAGTGTCTTTCTCCCTAGTTTTGTGAATTGAGATTTTTCCCCCACTTTCAGGTTGTAAATTGACGAATTGATATAGGAGTGTTGCCAGAAGGCAATTCGGTTTTTTTTCTGAAATGCTTGTCTTGTGGCATAATTTTATGTGTTCTGCTTTTTGCTTTATGAGATAAGGAAAATGTGAACACCTAATCTTCTTCTTTAATCAGTCAGTGTTTTAAATATGTCTTTCAGGTTCTTTAATGTTCTCTTTTCTCAGGTAAAAAATTCATTCCTCCCAATCACTGTAGAAAAAGAATTTTTCAGTGCACCTGGCTTCTTCTTATTACCTGTCACTATACAACTCCTCATTCTCTCCTGAGAAAGTACAGTATACAACTACCAAATAAGCTGCTACAGCTGGTTTGGTAGACTATTGTGCATACTAATTTCCATTTTATTCCTCTGTAGTATTTGTTTCACCTTTTTTTTTTTTTTGTTTTGTTGTTGTTGTTTAAGCTTTTATAAAACTGTCTACAAGTGTTTTTCATGTGCTGCAATTTTGAACTCAGTAAATACTGTCTCGTTCCTTTTATTATTCATGATACTTGTGTAGTCTACCGAGTCACTGATTTTTCTGCTTTGGGTTGGCCATTTTTAAGTTTTTGTCCATTTTTTTTTTTTTCAGGAGTTACCTAACTAATTTTGTTTCCTCTGCAAATTTTGACATATCTTGCTGCTGCTCTGAGTGAGATGCCTCTATATTCCAGCTCTGATATGGAGACTCTGTTTAACTTGGGTCTTTTACAACAATCAGACAGTGGTCATTGTTCTTTCTGTCTCCTGATTTTTTGTCTCCATGCTACCACTGTTCAGTTTGCTTCCAAAAAAACTTTTTTTTCTGTGAGAGTAGGAAACAGTTACTCTATATGCAAAGGCAGAAACACAGATTTTAATCTTTTCTGTGCATTCTGCTTGAGGTTTTTATGCTATGTTGAGGTTCATAGAAATTCACCCTTAAGATATACATAGACAGCTCTTAACACAATACTGCTTATAAGATTGGCAGCCAGATTTTCTTGAGTCAATCAGCAATAGACTACCTGCTAATAACATTGTTTGTTTGTTTGAAATCCCAAGCACAACTTCCCTGGAAGCATCCCGGAGGTTTTGTGTCATTGAAGAGTTCATTGAAGGAAACTTTAACTTCAGCAGTTGATGGAGATTGTCTGGGGGATAGCACACAGGTCAGGGATCATCAGATACTCGCTTCCTGATTTGACTTGTTAGGGATTCAATACTAACGGAAACTGAAAAAAAAAAAAGTAACACTGTAAACCAGGGGAAGTTTTCTGAAGGATTTGACATTTCATTTCACTCATTTACTTGAACTTAAAGCTGTATTGATTTGTGTGAAGATGACATCAGAGAACTTGGAGAGAGAGCAAGCTCTGTAGCTTGAGCTCAGTTTTGACTATATCTCATCTCTGAACTGGCGTCTTCCAAGACTGGACATCCTTATGACAGCAGTATAGCTGTGCATGCTCGAGTTGTTACTCATTGGGTAGATCCCTTCAGGTAGGATTCAGACTATACTCTTGGGTCTCTGCCAAAGGTCTTGCTTCACAGGCTCGATGTAGTTTAAATCAGCTGCCAGGAGAATAGTCATGGTAGGAGAGAAGGAGCTTGCGGGTCCAAAGTAACTGTTCCTGGCTGTAGAGCCATGGTTCTAAAATTTTGCTATGGATTTCTAAATTTTTTTTTTTTAAATTCCACTGCACAAAGTATGCATTACCACTATTGGTGATAAGGATATGTAGGGCAAGTTCAAGTGCCACTGTCTAGTTCCTGGGCCTGGAAAGGAGACAGTCAGCCTCCCAAAATGTATGGGAGCAGAACTGTTCCCAGGTAGCTCTTACAAGGAGCCAGTGGTGCTGGCCACACTAGATGTGTAAGGAGGAGGTGGTGGTAATTCTGGAAAGGGCAGAAAAAGAAGGAAAAACAGAGCAGCAGCAGGGAAACATGGAAAAACATGGAGGAGTGGCAGGAAACAAACAAGATGTGGGCATGATGGCAGCAGCTTCAGAAAGGTAGTTGAGGTTTGAATGTGTCTGGGTGAGTACAGTGTTGTACAGGGCATGTTGGGCTGTTCAAGCAGTGTTCATGGACAGATGCCTCTTTCACAGTTCCTCATACTGCTCTCCAGAACATCTCTGGCAGGTCTGGCTGATTTTTCAGGTCATGCCTGAACCCTGAAAATCAGAGAGTTGCTGGAATAAGAGCAAACCTGAAGAAATGCACCATTTTCAAGGACATGTGAGCAGAGAAAATTTGGTTTACAGATTTTTTTTTTTTTAGCTTTATTTTACCCAGAAAATACCAGTTTTCTGTCTTTATGTTTCCTTATTCTGTTTTGTGTTCTAATGAAGATTTTTATTAGATTTAAAGCCCATTTGGTGTTGAAGTATTCTTGCAGCTGTACAGTTGCCGTACCTGACTGGTTTCTTGAAGAGTCAGAAGCAAGGATCTTTCTGTGGTTGCCTTTAAGAGATTATCACTGCCTTAATAGTGCAAATCTGCAGTACCTTTTGGGCCAAAATCTGAAGACAGCCCCCAGGGTGCAGGTTGGACATTTTGTTGACAGATAGAATGTCTCTGCCCCGCAGAGGCTGGAGGCACAGCATGCCACAATACAGACAGGTTGTCAGTAGTGTCTGTATCATGTTGGAGTCAAAGGCTAAATGGTTTGCAATGTAAATGCAAGATACATAAAAAGTAGGAGAAATTATAATTTTAGAGATAGCCATTACTTAGTATTTTTATTCACAATTATTCTCAGTTCCTTTCTGATGTGGAAGTCAGCTCGTACATAGGTGTTACAGGCAGGAAAGAATTAAATTTGAGAAAGAGAATTTGTTGTGTAAGACCAAACACTCTAAATTGAAGAGAGAGATGCAGGAGAAACAACCAAATGATTTGCAGACTCAGACTCTGGCAAATCAGGGAAAGTAGAGGGAAGCCAGCAGGAGACCAGTTCTGAACCTTAAGCTGCACCTGGCTTTTGCATGACTTGAAAGACAAATGCTAAGGGGCTATCAGAGGGAAAGAGTGAAAGTGTGGAGAAGAGGAGCTCAGTACTTCACAGTTCCGTTGGGTGTTGTTGCTAACTTGGTTTTAGGTGGACTGGACAAGACAGCTAGAGAAAAAGGGAGACATCTAAAATACTCAGATTTGAATAAGGATATTATTGCAGAGAATGATCTTAGTGATGAAATGTCAGACTTCTGAGGAAGCAGACACAGTTCCTAGCTGGCTATGGGGAGATATGAGGAGAGAAAGAGTTTCCAGGGGAAATGGGAGAATGAAGATAATGTCTTTGGAAACTGAAAGAAGAGGAAATGGAATTAGTGATATAAAAATGAAGTATCAGGAGAGTATCTATGAGGAACTATTAAGTAAAAGCCTGCTTGTGTATGTAGGTACAGTTCTGCAAGTAATCCAAGTGGGGATAAAATTTAGGAATGGTGCATCAAATGTGCAGGGTAATTTGAAGAGTTGTGAATTTAAAAATGTGAAGTCCTTCACAAGTCTGCCACACGAAATAGAGACTTGGGGTCATTAAAAGAATTATATTATTAAGATCTCTTTGGCAACAGAAATCCTATGGGAAAGGATGGAGAAAACATGGATTTGCAGGAATATTTTTCTGCCTATCTGCCTGTTCTTACCTGTGTAAACCTGTCATTTTCTGCATGGATGGCACTTTGGAAAATCCTGTTCCCTACCAGAGCATACTATTGACACTCCATTTCTATCAGACTTCTCTGTCACCGTCTTCTCCAGATTTGGCAAAATGTAGTAATTTTCCTGTTCCTCTTCAGCCATACATCTCTGCCTTTCCCATTCCTCTATGCCAGATTATGATCTACAGCCTGCTGCATGTAACTTCCTTCTCTCCTATGTGTGTGTGAAAGCTTTACAAGATTGCTCCTTTCTTGTGTTGTTTTGTCTGCATTAACTTGATAACTGTAGCCTTTTTGACATTGTGTTATATATAGGTATTGAAGATTAGACTCCCAAAGAAATTTTTTGTAATAATCTTTTCTGGAATCCATGCATCAGACTTAATGGTTGTGTTTTCCACATGGTGCATGGAAGGAAGGGCGCTGAGAAATGACACGGCCATAAGCCCCTACACTGACTGGGAAGCTTCAGGTGGTGTGTAAAAATGACAGTGTATAGGCATGATTGTATCTCTGACAGACTTGAGCACCTGGGGGTTAGGAATGAAGCAGGGTGCCTTCCTTCACTCAGATCTCCCAGCAAGGTGGAGCTGCAACGTGTTTGCTGAGGGTGAAGGCAGGTGTGGTGAAGAGGAGGGTAAGGCAGTCGGTATGTGTGTGTGTCGGTGTGTTCAGGTGTGTCTGCAGGAGGATTATTGCCAGATGCTGCATGATGGTAGAATGCAGATGAGCAGAGATATGCCTGAAAGGTAGTTTGCTGCATGAGCTGTATTTGTGACTGCCATGTATGAATCTGAACTGATGCAACTATGAAAGACATTTATGTTGCAATAGAGTTGCAGCTGAGTTTTAGCAATCTAGCTAGGCTAAAGCCAGAAAGGACATCATATCATGCTTTTCTCACAATGATTTCTCAGATATCTAATCCAGAAGTACAGGATGTATCACTTCTCAGGCTTGGCAACTTCCTGTCTTCCTCCATTTACAGTGAATTTTAGCATTTTTGTATATCCAGGAGTTTCTGAAAGGAATTTTCAGATTCAGCTCTTCAGTGTATTTTCTTACATGTAACAGAATCTTTAATTCTAATATAACCACTGCAACTGTACAAAACATGGAGATTCTCTGCTAAATATGTAATTATCACCTTTCCTGTGGCTTCCTCAGATCTTGAACTTAAACTGGATATGTACTTTTCCCTTGTCTATGTGTATAACAGCAAAAGCGGAAACTGAGACTTTACATCTCCAACACATTTAATCCTGCAAAATCCGACGCTGATGACTCCGATGGCAGCATTGCTTCGTGGGAGCTGCGCGTGGAGGGGAAGCTCCTGGATGATGTATGACATCTCTGCTTCACTGGGGCTGGCAGGACTCTAAAGATTGTCCTTTGGGGTGGTAGGTTGTACTGGGGACATCAGCTGAGACAAGACATGTCTGAGTGGCAGTGTTGGCTTGTTGCTGCTGGGAAGGCACCGTGCCCAACACAAGTGAGGGATAAAGTCCTAATGGGAATGTTGGAGAGTGCAGCAGAAGATGAGGCAGACGTAAGGACAGGTAGGAGAAAGGGGAAAGAAGAAGGCTGAGATTAATCCCTTTAAAGAGATGGCAGGTTACAACAGGTGTGATAATTCAGGCCTACAGCAGGCATTGCATCTTGTGAAGAGCAGGATAACAAGGAGAAGGCAGTACGTCGTATTCTTAGGGAGTACCACACGATGTATGAATGGTTGGAGCAAGGATGGAAGAAACATTTTATCATTATCAAGTCCTCAGAAACCTCAGTGATGGATTTAGCTGTCTTTGGGGAAGGCTGGACTTTGCTAATAAAGGCATCATCTCTTTGAATAGACTTCACAAGTAAGTATTCATAGGCTAAACAGATGGAGAACATGCATGCATGGAGAGGGCAAGGCTTTCAGTCTGTCTGGAGGTAACTCTACATGAATCAGAGTCTTGCTGGAGGATGAAGTGGTGATGAAGTACAACATCTGGGAATTGAAGTTAGACAAATTCAGTTTAGATATTAAAGCATACATTTCAATAAAGAAAGATTCTTTATTGGAACAACATAGCTTTTCAATTAATGCCATTTTTTAATAAAATATTATCTGCATGAAATACAAAGAAATAAATTGGAATCCTGTGGCCTGTATTCTGTGGAGAATTAGGTAATCGCAAATCGCAGACCTTCCAGTTTTTAATGTTGACAGTATGAGCTATGTAGTAAACAACTACTACTGATAATTAAATGAAAAGACAAAATGTAAAAAGAAATAGTTTTGCTTCGTGTGTGACCAGTCTGCAAAAGTTACTGTAGTCTGATAAATCAGACCAAGAAATTAGTATTCATCTAAAAACCCCAGGCTGTTAAAAAGAAAGGTATACAGAGGCCTTAGGATCATAGAATGGCTTGGGTTGGAAGGGACCTTCAAGACCATCTCATTCCATCCCACTGCCATGGGCAGGGACACCTTTCACTAGCCTGGGTTGCTCAAAGCCCTGTCCAACCTGGCCTGGAACACTTTGAGGGAAAGGGCAGCCACAGCTTCTGTGGGCAGCCTGTGCCAGGGCCTCACCACCCTCTGAGTAAAAAATGTCTTTCTTATGACCAGTGCAAACGGTCTTTCATTAAAACCATTGCCCCTTACCCTGTCACTACAGGTCTGGGTAAAAAGTCTCCCTCGATTCTTCTTACAAGCCCCCTTTAAATACTCCTTGGAGCCTGCTTTTCTCTGGGCTGAACAACCCCAGCTCTCTTAGCCTGTCCTCAGAGAAGAGGTGCTCCAGTCCTGAGATAATTTTCATGGCTGTTCTCTGGACCTTTCTCATGGGTCCTGTGTTCACCTTACAAGCCAGTCCTTTTCAATAACACTAAGAGTCAACGAAATCTTCCCTAAAGTGTGCACTGTTCCACTACCATTGAGATTTTTGCATCTTACCCTGTGTTTGTCAGAGGGAGAACTCAATTAGATTGATCACACTTGTGGTTTACATGGGATTTCATGTTCAAGACAGAGAGACTGAGAAGAAAGTCTAGGACACAAGCTAATAAATGCAGCCTTATACATGTCTGGTTCTTCTGCTTGTACAGCTCAGCAAACAGAAACGGAAGTTTTCATCTTTTTTTAAGAGTTTGGTTATTGAACTGGACAAAGATCTTTATGGACCTGACAATCATCTTGTGGAGGTAAGAAGGCTGAGCATCCTTTGCATACAAACCAGTTACTGGCACACATAAACACCTGGTGCCTGTTGCCTCCCTTGTTTAAGGGACCTTGCATTCACTATTTCATTTAAGGTATTTTCAAAGTTCTCAAAATTCCATTCTTCTTATGAATGTTTGCTAAAGGAATCTACTCTAAAAACATCGATGTATTAGTGATGTAGTGCACATCTTAGAACAGAATGTATGAAAAGGTGAAAAAATTGTGCTCATTTTTCCTAACAAGTAGAGTGTGCTAACAGCAGAGCAGATTCGGCACTAAAGCTGAATTGAAATGACTGGGGGGGTATTGTGGTTTGGTTTTGTTGTTGTCGGGTTTCTTTTTTAAATTGCCAGATCTTCAGAAAGCTTGTGCTTGCCTGATTCTAGCATGGTGTACTGTGCAAGATGCACCTCCATGGACATCAGTGAAAAAAAGACCAACAATTTTGCTTTTCCCTTTGTTAGTGGCACAGAACTCCCACGACCCAGGAAACAGACGGCTTCCAAGTGAAGAGACCTGGGGATGTCAGCGTGCGATGCACATTACTCCTCATGTTGGACTACCAGGTCAGTGCACTGCTTTCAGTGTGAAAAATACACTGTGACCTAGTGCAATGGAGCAAATTCATCTTGTCACATACATCAAAACCCAATATACTTAACTTCCAGTATCACGTGGTCCATTGAAGTTAGAATGATACCAAACTGACAGGTTATTTAAAATTTAGAGGGGACAAATCGAGGGAGTTTCTAATACAGTCTAGCAAAATATTGGTCTTGGCATTATGATAATTAGTATTTTTATTGTCCACCTGGAGAAAAAATAGGCATTTCTTCCTCTAGCTTCATAGAGAATAGTCAGATAAGTTGCATACAAGTTACACGTGTGTAGTTCTTTAAAAAAAATTCAAAGGAGTAGCTTTTGCTTGTGGTACCTGAACTAGCTGTGTAGCTGTGGCACCCTTACCTTGGCACAAATGATGGACACTGCAGCTGTGGAGCTCATTAATCTGACTGAAACCATCCCTGGAAGAAATGTTGCTGTCTTAAGGAAACTGTTAAGAATGCACTGCTGCGAGTAGATGGGATCCCCCTTTTCAGTGACAGTTCAGGCTCAGATGCATTTTGATGGTGTAACTTTATATTTATATAACTTTGCATATAAGAGCTTGTTCTCTGCCACCTTCTTTCCCTTCCAGGCAAATAGCATCTATTCAAGATACTCCATTTTATCTTAACAGAGGGAAAATTTTATTGATTTTAGGGAGCATACGGGCTAACTGAAATACTGATATAGGCAGCGAGAGTTTTTACTGTTAAGACAATATGATGATGTTTGTTATGCTCACCATTGTTATAAATTTTTGCTTTAGAATAGATTTTCTTTTATCCTTAAGTCTTGATTTGTTAGAAAGCTAGCTTTGGTCACCTGCCATCAGAGTAATCCTTGCTTAATAATGTGGCAAATACTAAACCTGAGTGTGAGTACACACTTGATGAAGCATCAAATTCCAAATTATCCAAGGGATTTATATTACTAGAGATGGAGAACAGAGAAGTTTAATTGTATCACTGAGATCAGGAAAAAAAATAAAATCCATTGACTGGTTGTGGTTGGGTAAATGTTTTGGTGTGCACCAGAATGGTGGGAACATGCCTGAAAAAACAGAGTTCCAAGACAGTATGTTTATGTGAAACAGCAGTTATTAACAAGTATGGAAGCATCATTCTGCCTTCCTTCTCCCTCTCTGAGGTTAACTTCCAGTAGTTCAGAGGAGGGGCTGTTCTTTTCCTTCTCCCATTCCCAAAAGTAAAGATTTGCATCAGTGTTGAAAAGGAAAATTCTTCCTGAGTCTGTGCAAGTTTTTGTTATTTAAAGCATGTGCTACAGGTAGTGTGTGTGCACAGCACAAGGTACAGTGACCCTCTTCCAGAGTACCAATAGTGGCACACAAAAATACAAACTTGTATTTTTCCGGTCTCTGCCATTGAATGGGATGCTATTCCTGAGTAACAGAGTCCCCTGAGAATCAAAACTGAAACATACTTGTGTATCTGTCTGCTTTCCTCTTTGTTGCCACTTCCCTCGCTTTCTGTTCCAGCCTCCCCAGTTCAAACTGGACCCGCGGCTGGCCCGTCTGCTGGGGATCCACACGCAGACACGCTCGGCCATCATCCAGGCTCTCTGGCAGTACATCAAAACAAACAAGCTGCAGGACTCCCACGATAAGGAGTACATCAACTGCGACAAGTACTTCCAGCAGGTAACTCTTTGTTGGACACAGCAAGCTCTTTAGAAGCAAACGGTAACATCCAGCCACAAATTTGGGATGAATGAAAATGACTGATTTTTATCTTCCCTTAATGATTTGCAGTGTCCTCAGTACTGAATGGCTTTCAGCAGCCACTACAACTAATATCATTAACACCTTCCCCATAGCCAGTGTTGTCAAAACCCCTTTCATCTGGTGGTTCAGCACTCCTACAAAAGCTGTGGCCTTTCCAGGAAGGAAGGGACTTCTGTATTGATCTGATGGGTTTTTTCCTCCATTGTATCATTTTATACAAAAAACCATGAAATAATCTGCTGATTCTGATTGTCAAATCCTATGTAGACCTGTTTTCTTCCCTTCTCTTTCCCTGTTTATGAAGGAAGAAGATATGGAAGATATAATTAGAAAACCTGTTTTTTCTTAAATCTTTTTCACATAATGAAATGATCTGCGTGATATTTTGAAAGTAGCATGTTGCGACTTTTTGTCTTTCACAATGACCTCTAAAATTAACCAAGAAGGCCACTTAAAAGCATCTCCACCCTTTCTGTAAATATGATTATGGGGGTTTTTTTGAAAGGTAGTGTTAACTTGAGCTATCACTGTCTTACTTGGCTTTGTTTTTCTCTAACTTCAGGCTCATGTGACATATTTTGAAAGTAATTCCAGGTAGGGTTTTTGACATACTTCTGCGTAGGGAAAGTACTGGCAGTTACAATGAATGAATAATGTTTTAGTGAGCAATGAAAGTAAATGTTGCGATGAAAATTGTGTTCTAGTTTTCTTTTTAAGTTTTTATTTTCTGTTACTAATTTGCCCTACAGCGGTTCAAAGTAGCCAATGCTTGACATAAACTTAGAGACAGCTTTGCACATTTGAAAATACCAAAGAACCAAAGTGATTGGGATTATAGAGTCATTCTCGTGTTTGTTTGGGTTTTGGTTTTTTGAGAATTACAGCTTACAGTCTCTTTCACATATAGTGAAAATTCCATATTAAAACCACATAAGAATTTTTTGGCAAAATGACAGTGGTGTTCTTCTTGATTAGACAATTTGATTTCCATTCTTTATATATCTGTAGCCAATTTAGACTGAGTTTTGTTTCTGCCAGCCCAAAGAGGAAATGGGAAAGGGGCAGTGAAATATATTTGAAAAATCATGAGCAGAATGAAAAAGGTGAAAAAGGAGTAATTTTTTATATTTTGGTCAGTAATTACAGTCCATCAACTAAAACTGGCAGGTAGCAAATTGAAAACAAACAAAAGGACTCAAGCATATTTAAACTGCAGAACTCCTTGCAATAGAACCTTGCAAATGCTAAAAGTGTATATAGGTTCCAAAAGTGACAAACCAATGGATAAAAAATCTTGGGCTGTTTTAAATGCGAAGCTGTGGAGGTTGGGAGAGTGTTTTTGGGGAAGAACCAGTATATGTTTCTCCTGTTCTTACATTTTCCCTTTAGTATCCACTTTTGGCCACTACCAAGGGCAGGATAGTATGGTAGATTTGCACCAGATCCTTAGTGTGACCCTGTACAGATGTACATATCTTACTTTTAGTAAGCAGGAGGGCCTTCTCAATTTTACTTATTTTAATTTTCAGTTCAAGAACTTTGCTAGAATAAGAACTTGTTGAAGCATCTTCTCCTCATGTATCTCATTAGAGATTTATTTGGTCTTAGGTCTCCTTTGTCTTAGAATTCTGCAGGAATGCTATGATACCTGACAATTGTCTTCTCATCCTCAGAAGATGAGTCAAGTGAGAGAGTTGGGAACTAGCCTGATTGCTTTTCTAGAAGACTGAACCTCACATCCTGCAAGAGCTGGCTAATCTGGAATAGTTTCATAGGAATGCACAGATTTAAATCATAAATGGGATTGTTTTGAGGATTTTTGTTTTCCTTAGGTCTCTGGCAAAACTGTCCTAATTAGCTGATCTTGCTTTCAAAATTGACAGTACTACTTAGGAATCTAAATCCCCTTACAATAAACTAAATATTTAATGATGAGGATTTTTGTTTTCAACTCTGCTAGTCTAAGGTTGAGAGACAGAGGGCAAAGGAATGGGGTTATTAATGTCTTCCAGTCTGATAATATTTCTGTAGATTATATCGTTTTAGCCACATAACTCCTGGGAAAAAAGTGTTGTCCTAGCTGGAAGTGTGCATATCACTTAGGGGAGCAGGACATAACGCAGTGTCTCTGGCATTCCCCTTGAGATACTGGTCTTCTCATTTGGTATGCCAGCTTTTCTGAGTCCTGCACTGCTGTGCTGTGGTTGTATCTAAGGGCACAAGACAGTACAGACTAAAAAATTATCACTGAATGAGTTACTTGACCCACCAGAGGATCACTGTAGCCAGAGAGGCTTTCAGATCCAGGCGTTACAAGTTTAGACCACTAACTCCAGTTAGGCAGGAGTATGAGAAGCTTTAGGAAAATTCCACCTACCCTTAGTTTCCAGCCTCCCATCCTCCTCTCACTGATGTGTGTCCTTGATCCCTTTTCCCTTCTTTAAGCTCTTGTTGCTTGGGCATGCACCCATGTTAAGAGTTTGACATGAGTGTTGAGCCAGTGGTGACAGCAGATTTGATGGAGCTTGGTGCAAATGTTAATGTATAGAAAGTTCAGGGGTTTTTCGGGTTTTTTTTAAGGTCAGTTTAAATGGAGTATCTTTAGAGAAAAGTCTGTTTGCCTGTTCAGAGCATTAAAAATCAAGACTAGGAAACAAAGGCTGTAATTATATTTCTGAAAACTCCAGGTCTAAAGAGTGTTTCTAGATTCATGGCAATACACGGCAATTACTCATAGAAAATTTACAAACTCTACAGCTTTTAACCCTTTCCAGAAGACATTTTTTTTTTTTCTGAATTCAGTAGAAATTCATAGTGTGATTTTTGGGGTTGTCCTTTGCAGAGCCAGGAGCTGAACTCAATGACCCTTGTGGGTCCTTTCCAGCCCAGGATATTCTATGAGTCTATGATTCTGTTTAGCTTCTGGACCATAGTAAAGAGAAGGTAACCATGAACCATTGTTTGGAAAGGGGTGGATTCCTTCCAGGAGGCTGTTCAGGTTTTAGTTAAAAATAAATAATATCACGTTAACTTAGTTTTTCCTTAATCCTAAAAAACCCGCAAATTGCAAATTGTTTTAAAATCCAGAAATGTTTTCTTTTATTTTTCTTTAGCACAAAATATCACAGGAAACATTCCTTGGGGGAAAAAAGGCAAAGTGGTTTTATGTCTTCTCTGGTAAAAAAATACAATTATTTTCTTTACAATGTGCTGTTGTAAACCCTCAGTAAGAGAGGGAGTATGTGCTTCTCTCCCATCATTGATACAGTTGATCTTCATGTCCCATTCAAGGGCACAATCTTCATGTGCCCTCCAAAAGTGAGAAACCTGAAATTGTCATGACCTGATGGATATGTCTGCAAGTCCAGATGAAAATACAACAGCAATTTACAGGGACAGAAGTGACCAAAAATTGAATTTGTGCAAGGAACCTGAATTGCAGTTTTCAAAATCACCTTCCTTAATTGCCTCAGTTCCTTGTGAGCTGCAGGTTTCTTACTTTCTCATTTAACTACAAGATAAACATTTGTTGTTTGTTGTGTTCCAGATCTTTGACTGTCCACGGCTAAAGTTTTCTGAAATTCCTCAGAGACTCACTAACCTACTGCTGCCACCAGACCCGATAGTGATAAATCACATCATCAGGTAAGCTGGCAGGTCAGCTCAGCACTATCATGTGCAACACACTCACTAATTAAAGTACAGGACAAGCTGCAGCTAGCTGTAGGGACCAGAATCCAGTTTTTACAACTTCCAGGTGAATACTTTGGACTTCATTGTGTGTTCATTCTATGTGTCATTCTAGATTGTATAATTCTGAATTATTTTCACTAGCATGGCACCAGTTTTCTAGGAGTATGAAAAGCAGCTTTTATATTTACTAGCATACCGTTGAGAGAGTTGGTCAGGTCTTTTGCCTAAGGAGAGAGAAATGAAAGTTTGAACCCACAAAAAGAGATAAAAAATAAATTGAAATGAGATATTGTATATCATGGGCAATCATTCTAATCACTGATAGATTATGTAAAATGTACAACAGCATTAGGATTTCAAATGCAGGTCCAGTCCATGCATGCTTTGTTGGGATTGGGTCAGGTCTTTGACTGTTAATCTTATCCTGAAAATGCCAAGGAGTCAAGAGATCTCCAGAGATTTACAACAAAGAATGCCTGGATTCAG
Organism: Daphoenositta chrysoptera; assembly: GCA_013397915.1. NCBI lineage: Eukaryota > Metazoa > Chordata > Aves > Passeriformes > Daphoenositta > Daphoenositta chrysoptera. The sequence continues at coordinate 330,688 of VZRO01006241.1, forward strand.
AGGAGGTCATTGTGACCAAGATACTGAGCTCTCATATCCTTGTCAAAACAGAGGTCTTTGTGGCATAGCAGATGAAATATGACTTTCTGCTCTCTAGGGCTCTTCCAGCATGTGCCATATTTGACAACTGTGTACATGGAGGAGGGGGATAAAGAGCTTTCTGGGGATTGCAACGTTACTGTTCAGATATTTCAATCCTTTCCAAGTTTCTTTGTGGTCTGGGTCATAACTCTGATTCTGGATGTTTAAACATTATTTTTCTTAAGCATAGTGATTTGATTTCCTAGAGAATATTGACAGCGAATGTTTCTGAATTTGCTTAAAAATTGGGCTCTATATTTTAAATTTGTAACAGATGTGATATGAAGTTTAAATATTATTACATAGGCTGAGAAAATAAAATTTGCTTTTTGATTCATTTGAATATATCAAACAGAGTAATGGAAAAGCAGTTTGGCGGCCGTGCAGGTTGAGAGCGGTGTACATACTGTCATTGGACACAACTCAGTGACCTGTCTGATGGACCACAAAAAAGCTGAGGTCCTCAGAGATAGACAGTCATTGCTTACAGAAAAATGACAAGGAGGTGATGATGATGTTTCCAGGGGCAGAGAGATGGCCAAAAGGTTCTGGAGGAAGTGTTTTTGGTCAGGTACCAGCTAAAGAACAGGACTTTGTGTCTAGTAGCATTCTCTGATACACTGCATGCACCACACAGCACCGGACAACTTTAAATGGTACTGATAAAACGGTGTGGAAAAAGGAAGAATTAATTTCCTGAGAACAGGCAGTACTTTTGCAGTGAAGTCTTTACAGTGTCAGGATAAGCTAATCTGAGAGTCTGTCACTGAATTTAAAGAAAGTGAGTAATTTTTAGACTCAAAAAGCCACAGAATAATTTACAGTAGAAGGGATTGCTGGTGGTCATTAAGAGCTGCCCCATCCAAAGTCAAATCAGGTTCAAAGTCTGTCCAGGATACTTAGGGGCCTGGTCCAACCAAGCTTAAAAGGAGGGTCTCTCAAATGCTCTGCCCTGTCCCCCTGCATTCAGTTTTTCAGAGAGAATGTAGTCAGCCACTGAAACAATATGCCAACTGCCTGTCCTGGTTTAATTCAGTCTTCAGCTCAGACTCCCCATCCACTTGTTCTCTCTCCAGCAGGCCAGGGGGTAGTGTTGAAAAGGTAAAAGGGAGAGAATTCATGAGTTGAGATAAAGACAGTATAATAAATGTTGATGATGATGATGATGATGACGGTCATGAACAAAATCCAACAATACAAGTGATACAGATGAAAACTATTGCTCACCACCAACTGATTGATGCCCAGTGAGACCCTGAGCAGTGAACACGTGCCCCAGTTTACCACTCAGTATGGCGCCTTATGGTTTGGAATATCCCATTGGTCAGCACAATCCCTTTCCAGCACAAATTCACAACACAACCCCAGTACCAGCTACTACTCTATCCCAGCCAAAACCAGCACAGCTACTACAGGGAATTTTTCATCACTAGTGATTGTAAATATATGTGCTCTTAATTCAGATAAATCCTCAGGCCTGCCTTTTACAAAAAGATCAAGTACATCACATTTATTCTAGTTTTAGAGGATATGCACAAAGGAAAAAATGTAAAGCATTCTAAACTTATTAGAAATTTTAATAGTATTGTTGAATCACTCTCTGGGCAAATAACAACCTTCCTTTTTGAAAAAAAGGATGAAAAAATGCAATGGGGTTGAAGTGGATATAAAGTAGAGATGAACAAAAAGTCTCTGATCTTGACAAATGTTTTAAATACTAGATAGACTCAAACATGCAGAATACAATTAAAAATATAGATTCTGTAATGGTTTCTGATCCCCATGATACTGAATGCAACAAATTTAAAACTGGTAGAAGTAGAAACTGGTAGAAATCTCCTAACCTGAGCTCAAGCTAGAACTGAAGATTCTCTTGAGTTGCACTCCTAATTGCAGCTGACACACCTGAAGTCAGACGTAAAAAGAAAAACCTCTGTGGGATTTCCATTTCTGCAAAGAAGCGAGACGTCTTCCACACTATTAAAGGACACAAGCAGACTGCAAAGCATAGCTCTCCAATATTCTTCTAGTACAAACAGGTTATTTCTGGATTCCCCCTTTTTGACTTACCATCATGATTTTAAAAAAAACCCAACTTCTTACAGGGAGTGAATTGGCCAGCTGCAGTGAGTTTCTGTTGCCTCTAACCCTAATCTCGTGCGCCTCCAAGTGGGGGCTGGCCCTGTCTGTGCTTCACCAGTCCATATGGCAGTCGCACTCACCCAGGCAATCTCCTTTTTCCCTTTTCTCCTCCAGGCTGGAGAAGCTCTTGCAGCTTCTCAGCAGGTCTGTGTGCCAGCTTCCAACATCCTACTGAGCCTCTGCGGGCCTCGCTCCAGAGTGTCACATCTTTGTAGTCCTGTGCCCACCAGTCCAGATCCAGTTTCACCAGTGTGGTGTAGCAAGGAAGAGCCTCTTTCCTGGGCTTGATGGCAACACCTGCACTAATACAGCCCCTTTTGCAGCTGACCTTTCCTATGGCTGCCTTACCCCACAGACTCCTTCTGCGCTTGTCTGTCCATCAGGGCCCCCAAGTCCTCTCCTGCCAACCTGTTTTCTACCCCACCGATGCCCACCTGTCCCCCTGCGCAGTGCCATTCTATCCCAGGAGCAGACCTTCTCCTGTGCCAAGCTTTACCACGCTGAAGTGCCATCCTGGTTCTGCAGCCTGTCAGGGTCTCTCTGAACAGCCCTGCTGCCCTGACTGGCTTGGGCTCAGGACCCTGGGAGGCCTGAGGACAGGACTGAACCAGGAGCAATGGAGCCAAAGACAACATGGAGAGCCACAGCCTTCTCTGTGTCTTTTGACATGAACAGCAGAACCAGACCCAGACCTGGGTTTTCCTTAGCTTTCCTTCTGCTCCTGATCTTCTTGCAGGTGGCCACAGCATCACAGATTCTCAGAATGTTTGAGGTTGGAAGGGACCTTTGGAGATCATCTGGTCAAATGTCCTCCCCTGCTCAAGCAGAGCCACCTGTAGCAGGTTGGCCACAGCCATGTCCAGATGGCTTTTGAGTGTCTCCAATATGGGAGACTCTGGACTGGGGGAAAGGCAGATGGGCTTTGAGGGTCTTACTGCAACTTGTGCTATTGATTGGTCACCCTTAAAATAAAAACATGTTTCCTGGTGTTCAGATGGAGCCTCCTGTGTTTCAGTTTGCACCAACTGCCTCTTGTCCTGTCACTGGGTACCACTGAAAAGATCCTGGCTCTATCTTCCTTAAACCCTCCCTTCAAGTTTTGGTAAGTTCCCTCCCTACCAGCCTTCTGTTTTCTAGGCTGAATAGTCCCAGACCTCTCAGCCTTTCCTCAACTGTGTGGTGTTCCAATGCCTTCATCATCTTCATGGACCTTTGCAAAATTCTGTCCAGTAGCTCTATATATCTCTTGCACTGGGAAGCCCAGCACTGAACATGGTACTCCAGGTGTGTCCTCACTGGTCTTGAGAATGGAGAAAGATCACCTCCCTCCACCTGCTTACAACACTCCTAATGCAAATCCATCCCTGGAAGTTATTCTGCTTCCCCAAGTCTGTCAAGCTCAATTAGATCCTGGGCAAATTTTTTTGCTACCTACTGCAGATACAGACAACCCACACATTACACAGGCAGTGTTGAGAAGCCAGCATTTTTATATTGCAAGTGACAGAGACTGAAGTCTGATTTACCAGCTACTGCACTGAAGACTGTTTTCTTGCTAAGAAACTTTAGTCTAACAATAAAGTAAATGTTAAGTCTAAACGTTGGCAAATTAAATATAAATTAAGGACAGGACAAGCCAAAGAATGATACTGGGATTTAGCGTAACAGGTCTCAGGAGGATGTTAGAAATTAAATTTGATGGACTGGGCAAAAGCTCCAGCTCAAAAGTCTATGAAATCTGACCAACAAAAGGTGAGAGACTATACTAGAATGTGAAAATGTATGAAGATACCCTGTTCTTAAACTTTTCTCACAGCATCTGCAACAGGCTTTATTGAAGAGTGTATTCTGGGCTGGATGGATATTCATTCTGATTCATTATGACAGTTCTCATGATCTTGTGTTATACTCTCCATAGTGTGGACCCCAACGATCAGAAGAAGACGGCTTGTTATGACATAGATGTAGAAGTTGAAGACCCATTAAAGGGCCAGATGAGTAGTTTTCTTCTCTCAACAGCTAACCAACAGGAGATTACAGCATTGGATAACAAGGTATTAGCCCAAGAATAATGTACTCATTGTGTAGCTTCATGTGGGTTTGGTGTCATGTGTCAAAAGACAGTAACGTTGTGAGATGGGGGCTTCTTAAGGGCATGTGCTTTCAAGGGATGAATCAGCCAAATGCAGTGGGAATACACAGGGGTGAATGGCATTCGCACTTAGGATTTGATCCAGGGCCTGACACAGTTGTTGAAGTGATCGATTTTCACAGGTAGCATACCAAATTCCCTGACACGTGAGAACCACCTGAACTGTATGACTGGAACTTTTTATTGAGAGGTCAAGATATCTTGCTAAATTGCTAAGCCAAAGCTAGGAGAATCTCGTACCCAGATGTGGGTTTTGTATTCATAACTGCAGAACGGCTCTTTGCGTTAGGTGGAAATATGGAACATGCATGGCAGCAAAATCACTAGGGGCAGTTTGGCAATTTTAAGTGTTAGTGGAAGAGGATCATGTGCACTTCAAATAATAATACCTGTCTTAAGGCAGTGGTGGGCTTTGCAGGCTGTTTTAGGGGTTTGTGTCCTATGGGCTATTCTGGCATGTGTCAATGGCTGGTTGGAATCAGTAAGGGATAAACAAAAGTGCCTCCTCAGACCAAGGCCCAGGTTCTCTTTGTTTACTTCTAATACAAACAAATATGTTAAACTCTGGTCTTCATGCAATTTTAAAGGGGGTCTGGGCACCAGCAATGCAATGGATTCTGGTAACTGTTGCAGCACCTTTACTGTCATGGCTCTTGGGGAAGGTCCTTTTCAGCAGGGCAGCTGCTCAGTCAGTTGATTCCCAGCCTATACAAGCTTGCAAGCAGCATGCATAGGGTTATTCTGTTTCCAGTCCCACGCACCTTTTCCCGTGTCTGTGTCACCTCTTTTTTGAATATCTTCTACAGCACCGGGCAAGCCGTGATCAGTGAAGTTCCTGAAGTCACTGCTGGGTGAATGGGCATGGGCTGCTGCTGTTACCCTCTGTGCATTGCATTGCTGTGCTGCCATGGAGTTGCCTCCTGGGAATTCAGTGCATGCCAATGGAGTTCACTCCACACAATTACAGCATTTTCCCAAAAAAGGAATGATTTTAAGTTGACAGCAGCTCTCTTCTCTTAACATACCATGTAGTACCTACACTAGTGGCCTTGATGGCATAACCAGATCAGGGGAGGATTATTTTCTCTCATGTGCATGGTCACCTTAGCTGTTTTGGCAAAAGAGATGAATACATGAAACTAAACAAGATAGGTTTACTATTCCAAACTAGAATGTTAGAGGGACAGGGTAGCAAAAGTTTGCTTTTGTGTGTGTCTATGTGCAAATGATTCATGAACTGTCCTCCTCCTGGATCATACTTGATGATACTATCCATTATAGGACCTTGATTTCTCTTCAGTCTTCATTCTTCCCTGCTGGTTAATGCCCATTTCTTCCATAATATTACTGAAGATATCATTCATTTCCTATAAACCTTCCATACTCATGATTTCTCATTGTTATGCTCTTTTTGCAGCCATCGTGACTTTTACAGGTTTTCTCTTAAGAAAAAGTCTAGAAGTCATGGCTGTTCATTTGACATGGACTTAATCAGGAAACTGCTAGAGTTTTTAAGGATTACAGTAGGATATTGAAGAGATGATGATGATGATGATGGTAACCAGGAGAATAATTGCTTTCTTGCACTGGGCACTGTTGAACTGCATATTTATGTATCACCTTTCCTCAAAGATCCCAGTCTTGGCAGGCAGAGTGATTCTACATAGGAAATTATTACATTGTACAGTGACATGGCTTAGCTCTCCATGCCATGCAGGAATTCAGTGCAGGAAGTGAAGGAGAATCCTGTACATACTTGTATTGCAGAAGTGCGAGTGAAACAAAAATGTAGTGGCAGAATTGCAGTTCAGTTGCTGCTTTTTGAATTGAAAAACCCCTAGGAACCCGCACAAGTCTGTGGTGTAGAATTGTCACCTTTGTCCATTACCAGGAATACAAAGATAGTTACAGAGCTGACCTGATGGTCACTGGAGCATGGGAGAAATAAAAGAATATCTGCTTTGGTTTTTTTCTGTCAGATTCATGAGACAATTGAGTCCATAAATCAGCTAAAAATACAACGTGATTTTATGCTGAGTTTCTCCAAGGATCCCAAAGGATACATCCAAGACCTTCTCCGGTCCCAAAGTAGGGATCTTAAGGTGAGCTAAGGTTTGAAAAAGAATGAATAGTGGAACCAGAATGGAAGAATTTTATCTAAATGTACATAGAGTGTATAGCCAAACATCTAGGATGGATAATTGGTGGAAGACAGACAATGAGTGGACAACTACAATCCCAGAGTAAACAGTATGCAGGAAAGACAGTTTAGGTCATATTCCAGTTCCAGTGGAACAGTGGTGCTTCATGGGAGTGGTAGGTCAATTTGTGGCCAGACACTAAGTTCAAAATGCAGGGCTTTGTTGATATATTCTGTAAATTGAAAGCTGTGTAAAACTCAGCAGGAGCATCCTATAGTACGAGAACACAATTTGGGTGTTTTGTTGGTTCATAATTTAATCTATCAGCTGTCCTTGAGCTTGTCTTTGAGATATGCAAGAAAATGAATGTAAAGAAGTTCAGTTGTTTGCCAGCAAAAATTAATCATTTGTTCCTCATAAAGTTTCACATTTCCTGTCTTTAACTGAGGTGCCTCAAAATCAGTTGTATTAATGAATCCATGAAATTATTTTAATAAAATCATTGTGTCTTTCTTATATAAATGCCTATTGTTAAGTGAATAGTCTTCCAAAAACCTGCTGTTAAGATTATGGTTATTATTATTTATATTGTTTTCAAAGGGGACAGGCATCTGAAAGAATGTTTAAATAAAGCAGACTTTGACTTGAGGAACTTAAAAACAAAGCTGTTGTGGAGCTTCTCTAGCTATATACATGGAATAGTTATTCAGAGTTTTCCCTGACTAACTAGTCCCATAAGACCCTTTCCTATAATGTTCTGCCCTGCTGGCATCAGAGTTGTGATTCCACAATACTGCTTTGCAAAATATACCAATAACTATATTTACCTGTGATTATGTGATGCTGGAGACACAGACATCAAAATTCTGTTTTTTTAGTGGAATGGTTCCAACGCCCTGCTGCCCTGTCCCTGGAGACAGATTGGATGGGGCTTGGAGCACCTGATCTAGTGGAAGGTGTCCCTGCCCTTGGCAGGGGGTGAAACAAGATGAGCTTAAAGGTCCCCTCCAACACAAACCATTTGATCATTCTGTGATCCTGGTTTGGCAGAAAGCACACATTGTCCATTTGCTTTGGGCTTTAAGAACAGTTCTGACCATTTTTATGTGTAATGTAGATAAATTTTCACCCTGGGTAAATCTGAAGGTTTCTCTGTGTGGTAGAAGAGCTGTGGTGAAAAATGGTTTTATTTTTGTCACAGGTGATGACTGATGTGGTTGGAAACCCAGAGGAAGAACGCAGAGCCGAATTTTATCACGAGCCATGGTCTCAAGAAGCTGTGAGCAGATATTTCTACTGCAAGGTATGAAAGAAATACCCACACTGCTGACTTAAAAATGCATCTCCTGCCACTGAGCAATTTAATCTGCTAAGCTGCTACAGTGTGTCTTTCTCTTTCAGATCCAGCAGCGCCGACAGGAATTGGAACAATCTTTGGGAGTGCGTAACACATAAGTACTGCTCACAAGATTCCACTGGCATCGTGACCACCAAACCAGCGGACTTCTCAGTGTTACTCAGCTCACTGTTACACATGGACCTGCTTCCTGACTGGATGAGAACATACCGTCAGCACACCAGTCAGAACACCAGCTTTAGAGTGACTCTTGAAAATCTTGCCCAAGATGGGTGTCTCAAACCATTCCAAGCCAGAGACAGCACCATACAAGTGTCAGTGTGAAAGAAGACTAAAGGTTCACTCATCAACACACATCATTAAATTTTAGTGGAAAGTTAGACACTACACAGCAAATCCTAATGGGCTATGCTTAGAATCATGGGTGGCACTGATGGGGGAGGTTGAGATAGGTGTTCTAGGAGACCACAGATTTAGAGAAATAAATGCAGTTCTTATCCTATGGTACCCAAGAGTCTCAAACAATAACTTATCTGGAATTAGACAAGATAATCTTTCCTATAGCTGTGGAATGGTTTGTATTCCTGAACAGAGTTTTTATTCCAGCCAGATCAATGCAAGAAGCTATCTCACCATCTGAAAGAACAAACTAGGAGGATTTTCATCCTGGAATGCAGAGCCCATCTGGAAGAAAGGCATATAGTCAGGACATCTCTTCTGCAGATGCAAGTAATTTCTCTTCCCCTTGTCCCAGCAGTGAAAGGTAGATTGAATCACATATCATTAGATGGGTATGATCTGTATACTGTACTGAGAGAAAGAGAATTGTCCCTGGGATAAGAGCTTCTTATGCATCCCTGATATCAGTGGTATTAGTAATAAATGAGGCATTCTGAGAAAATGAAAATAACGTAATGGTGCTTTGCTGATGCCTGCCTTTAACACAGCAAATATTAACAATAAGTATGTACATAAAATAGCAGATTACTTAAATGTTTCTCTGTGTGCCTGTAGGGTTCATCACTGAAAAGAACTTCCTAATTCTTGGTGCAGAATCCAAGAAGCTTAACTTATGTAACGTGGTAGTTTTTTCTTTACTTGAAGATGTTAGCAGAGTCCCTGGATTGGTCTCACATTTTGATCATATGTGAACTGTCTCTTACTATTAATTATTTAGCTCTCCCATACACGATACGTGCTGGTTATTTTGGATGCTGTTGAGTTATAAAGCACTATCAGCCTTAAATAGCACAGAGAACATATCCCTTGGAAATAATCTTCTTTGTAAATTCAAATTTATTTATTCAAATGACAAATTCAGACTATGGGAATTTATAGAACAACTACTTGGAAGCAGGGACATCTTCCTTAAATTCTTCCCCTCCTCATTTTTTGTAGTGCACAGATGAGTTGTAATTAAAGGCCCAACATGGTTTCTAGTCCAAAAAGCAGCTGCCAAAGCGTAACTCTGTCTATTTGATATGGCACTCAAAATGCTCTTCCAGGTTACTCCTTTTCACCTCCTTTCTTCCACTTCCTTGGAAAGAGAATCAAATTCACATGTGGTATGGAAGGAAGGCAGCTCTTCTGAATAAATGCATTTCTTCTCTAGTATTGTTTTCTGCTGTCTTTGCCAGTTCTCTCTTAGTTTAACTTAAAAGTTTCTTCTGTTCAGTCACAGAAGAGATAGTCTTCTCTTGACACCTTTGTTTAATATCTTTGTTTTCACATTAATAGTGCCATAGCTTTTACTCTGTCCATTGTGTTCAGAGATGTCTTGGAAAATTTACTTTTGATTGCATTTGCGTGATGGCAGTACTCTCACACAAAGCCTATTGGTGTGAGAAAAAGTATGGCAGTACCTCATTGCCTTTTACTGGAAATGGCTTGATTTGGAATTTTTCCCTTTTGTGTTAAAACCTATTTTCACAGTAAAATGTGAAATCCTGCAGTCTTAAACTGGTTATACTGAGGGGCTGTGAGGCTGCCACAGTGATTGACTTAAAATGTTACTTAATTTAGGACTTTGCTAATTGGACTACAAGCAAGTATTATGAAGAGAAAACAGTGGGGGTCATCTGCTACTGTGCTTCCATATTTGTTACGCTGCCGTGTCCATTGTGTGCATGCTGCTCAGTGTATAAAACTCTTGTCTGTATGTGGCAAACAGAGCAGCTACATTCAGGGGCTATGTTCAGTCTGCAGGAATAAGAAATGCAGAGAAAGATATGCAAGGATATGAGAAGGGCACTGGACTGAGATAGATGCCTGCAGAATGTCTGCCAGGGAATTCTGGGGTTTGAGAGCCTTACCGCTAAGTGGCAAATATTTCCAAGAAATATCAGTCATTTGCCACAGCTGGCAACATACTGGAGTTCAGCCTGGTTTTAGAGCCTCTGTAGAATTAATTGGATGGATCTGGTTCCAAGTCTCTTCCAGAGCAAATTTACAAAACTAATGTGATGTTGGTGCCAGTGTTCACAACTGCGTCACTGAAAGCTGAAGCTCTGTTAAGCAGCAGTGTTATACTGAAATGGGCGTGTGCATGAATCAGGCACTGGAGATGGCAGTCCAGAATCTAAATTCTTATATCCCACTGTCTGTAAAAAAAGACTGGTCACCACCAGTGAGTCTTAGGAATCAGGAGTCAGGTATCTTTCCTTTGGTTAAACTGGGGTTTGAGATTTTGATGCCTTTTTCCTGTGTTCAGGAGCTGTTCGGGCCTTTTAGTGAGGACACACTGAGAAAAATGTTGTCCTCTGTTCCACAGGTGCAGCTAAGAGCTTGCTTGTTTGCAAAACAAAGAGAAATTTTATTTGAAGAGAAATAATGGAGCAATACTGGAAGCAACTAGACCAAGTGTTGCTTGAGAATTGAAAATGAAAGGTAGTGGCACTGAACAGGCAGGTAATTATGGCAGACTCTGAATGAGAAATTTATTTTGAGTTCAGGATGGTTGTCTTTTTGTGTGTATAGAAGATGACAAGAAGTTGCTACAGTACAATACAAATCTATACATACTGCAAAAAAACATTCTGTGCATAGAAGTAATTAATGTATAGATGATAATATAGATTGTTAGAAAATAAAGCATCCAATTAGGAAAGGGTTCAGCAGAATTCTGGAGTACCAGTAGGAGGGAAATTTATCTTGGAGCAGAAGTGTTGACATGGCAGGTTAGAAACAGGTTTTTTAGTCTTTTGGGTTGTTGGCCACGAGGCAGGAATCAGATGAAATGTTTCTTAGAGATTGAAGGGTAAACAAATGTTCAGTTATGGAATACAGAGAACAATACAACCGAATAAGGAAATCAAAAAATGGAGCAGAGTGCCACTGAAGCGCCAGTAAGACACAGCACAAGATAATGTGCAAAGTACTTTTGGAAATAGCACAGCCCCCGTGATTCTGTGCATTCTGTGTGCGTGTGTGTATGCGGACATAGAGCACACGGGAGAGACGGTCTCAGCCGCTGTGCAGCCTGCGAAGTGGGGGAAGGACACCGTCAAAAGTTATGCAGATGGCTTTGAGACACACTGTCAAAGCATTTTCCCTGTTAGCAGCAGGGATTCGGTTGTCCGACAGAGCAGCGTTGGTAGCCGTAGTGCAGACATCGTCTCGGCTGGCAGGTTTTTTACACCACATTGTTTAGAACATATCCTGTGGAAGCCAAGTGAAAATATCAGTGTATAAGTCGATATTGGTGCATATCCTAGGGCTCCTAATTTTGCTAAAATGCTAATCAGGTATTTGGGGATTGTTGGTCTGGTTTTGTGTGGAGAACCCTTTTATGGCGAACCATTTTATGGCAATGCAAAGAGATAAGGAGGGAAAGAAGGCTCTTTTTTCCTAAAGAAAGTGGTCTCCTTTCTGTAACTGCTCTGTTGTTTAATAGGTTGTATCTGTTCTGACAGATCCTGTATTATAAACATCCTTTCCAAACTCACTGAAGAGAGGAACTCCATTTAAAAAATAGGACTGTGGGTTTGTGAGAGTGAGCAAACAAGTGTATAAAGAATGGGGGGAAGGGAGAGAGCGACTCCCTCTACTCTGTAGCCACCATATCCATTGTATGATGCCGAGTGATTCGTAGAAAAGCTTTTAACAATAAATACTTTGTTTCTTTGTATCTCGTGCACTAATCTTACGTGTCTTAACAAAGACGGGTACGTTGGTTTCTTTCTGCTCCTGGTGATGATCTCTAGTGTTTGGATTTCTCTTCACTTGTGAATGCACACACAGACTGGCAAACATTTACAGGGTTTAATGGGACTTGACAGAGGTGAGAACTGTTTCTCTTTAGATCTTTCTTACCAGAATCCATTCTTTCACTAGATTCCACCTTCAGCCATTTTCATACTCAATAAGTGAGAAATCCTTTCCATTGGAGAGATCTGACTCCTCTCCTTCTCAGCCTAGAGCTAGAGCTTGGATGCTGAGAGGTCATGTAGGAATTACAGAGTCACCATCTCCACTGTGGTAGCAAATAGGTGGATGCCACTTCTATAGCGCTTGTCCCTAGGTTCTGCTCAAATAAAAAAATCAAATGGAATTTCTTCTCCTATGTGTAATACATCACTGCTGTTCCAGATTGGGCCAGGAGTTTCTGAAGAGGAGACCCCTGCCACCTGTCGATTGTCCCTTTGGCTAGGAATATTGTTTGGTTCCAGAGTGGCTGGGTGGAGCACTGGGGACAGCCGCGGTTTGTCAGCTTCAGAGGGTGATTGCAAAAGCCACTGAAAAGAAGAATGACAACAAGGTTTGTCAAACTGGTGCTTTCAGACCCCACTTGACATCTTCGCTTTGGGTTGGAGGTGGTCATGTATTTGCACTGCAGGTAATGAATGTCCCCTTCCAAATTCAGCCCAGCAGGTCCCAAAGGCTGTTATCGGGAATATTTCTTCTTTACTTTCTTCCATTTGTGATAACATAATGTCCAAACTGCCAGGAGAAATTCCTTAATTTCTCCTGGAGAAAACCACATGGCAGAGGCAGTTTGAAAAGGAGCCCGGAACTGTATTTGGAGAAGAGTGCTGTGAGTGCTAACGAGCTGTGTCTGCCTGATCTCTTTTTCCAGGAAAAAGATGCACTATGCCTAGCCTTTTTCAGTTCTTTCACCTAGGAAAGCTCTCCCTGGCACACAGGGAGCAGATATTTATTCCTCAAGTGCTCGGACTGGACTGGCACCACTCCAAAGCTGAGGAATAATTTCATTTTTTCCAGAAGGAACCGGGATAATCATGGACTTCCACGTACGAATGGTTGGAGAGAAACTTGGAAGAAGCTTTGCAACTTGTTCGTGCTTTATTTTGGTAGGGTATTCGCTCCCTTAACGCCTTGAATGTTAGTGCTTCCAAGCGCGCTGGCTGAGCAGGGGCGCTGCCGCTCGGCACGGCCGCTCCG
>VZRO01006242.1:2403-31816 GCA_013397915.1 Daphoenositta chrysoptera
CGGCCCCGCAGAGTCACTTCAGGAGGTCCTTGGTCGCCCCCGAGATCCTGGCCATGTTGGAGGCGGTCAGGGCCGAGAGGTGGGGCGGGGGAGGCATCTGGCAGATGGTGCAGGGGCACGGCAAGCCCGCCCAGTGCTGGAAACCGCTGCCGAGCTGCAGGGCGGGGGGTGTCGAGGGGGTCTTGAGCAGGGAGTGTGGGGGCCGGATGGTGCCGATGGCCGGCAGGGAGGCGGAGAGGGAGGAGGAGGTGTTGGCGGAGGACAAGGCACTGCCGAGGATGGGATGCACCTGGTGCACGGTGCCGGCGGCGTGGGGCGGGTGCCCGGCGGAGTGTCCCACCGTGCCGCAGTGAAAGGCCGAGTGGTGCCCGCCGTAGATTTCCCCAACTAGCCTCTTCATCTCCTCCAGGGAGCTGGTGAGCATCAGGATATAGTTTCTGGCTAGCAGGAGGGTGGCGATTTTGGAGAGTTTTCTCACAGAAGGTCCGTGAGCGTAGGGCATCACCTCCCGCAGTCCGTCCATGGCGAGGTTGAGGTCGTGCATCCTCTTACGCTCCCGGCCATTGATCTTCAGCCGCAGCTGCTGCAGGTCCTGCTCCGAAAGCTGCTTCTTGATTTTGTACTTGCTGCCTTCCCCTCCGGCCTTGGAACCGTTCCTGGTGAGGCCTTCCCCGGACATCTTCTGCACCAGATCGTTCTGGGTGGAGGAGACAGAGTTGAGCCGGCTGTCTTGGTGGTGGTGATGGTGGTGGTGGTGGTGGTGGTCTCTCAGGTACATCTCATCCATGTCTGGCGAGGAAGCTCTGCTGGAGACAGAGCTGGAGTCAGAATTCATTGTATTCAAGCTTCTGAGCAAGAAACTCTTCCCTGCTCTGAAGGTGGCGGAACAAGACAACTCTCCTTCGAAAAGCAACAAAAACAAAACGAAAAAGAAATAAATGGACGGCAGGGTCTGCCAGCGAAGGGCTGGAAATGCTGGAGGAAGAGGTAAAAAGCCCCTCAGCCCCCTCTCTCTTCAATGTCTCCTCTGTCTCTCTCCACCCGGTTTCTCAGGCTGTTTACAGGATGGCTAGTTAGTGTATGCTTGGACTAACCTCAGCCTGAAAAAGAGGGGCTTTTATAGAGCTGCAGCAGAGAGCAGAGACAAAAGGAGCCCTCCTATGTATAATGGTCTAGTTAGGATGACGTGCCATTATTCAGGGCGGTGCGCTTTGACTGTCCCATTTAGCAAGGACCCCTATTCATATTCATTGTGGTGCCACCCGGGACACCTCAGCCACGGACCATCAGGAGTCAAGGAGACACAAAACCGCTCTGATTGACACCGCACACTCATCGCTCCGTGTGCGCGCCTTCTCCTCCCCCTGCCTCCTCATTTCCAATATAAAACCTCATCCCGTCTGCAGTGGGGAGGCAGGGGGCTGCGAGGGGCTGCTCGCCTGCGAGGGGCCGGCCAGCAAACCCCGGTGGCGGGCGGCAGCGGGCAGAAGCCACCCGGGGAAGTCCCTCCGCTACGGCGGGAGGGGTCGGGGGACGTCGGTAGCCCCCGTCCTGCAGCATGCCCGGCTCCAGCCGCGGCTCCTCGCTTTGTTTGCCTTTCCCTCCCCCTCTCCCTGTCCCCCCCGGCCGGGGCGTGTGGTGCGGCACCGGCTGGCCCTCGCCTGGGCGGGCTGGCCGCCACCGCTCGTACCTGGGCAGCCGCTTTGTGTAAATGAGCGATGGATGATGACTCCAACATCAGCCGCGGGAAGGTGCGGGCTGGGAAACCCGCCTCCCCCCGGGCCAGTGACTCCCTTTAAATAAACGGGGAAAGCCGGGGGGCGGCAGGCGGCGTGCTGGCGGTGGGAGGGGTGGCCGAGCAGCCGTCGGTGGGACCGAGAGGGCCGGGCCGGGGCGGCCGCAGGCGGGAAGGGAGCCAGCCCGGGGGGCAGCGCCGCAAACACCCCCAGGCGAACCCCCAGTTCGCGCCAGTAAGTAAATGGGGCCCGGGCACCGGCCGGGGCCGGCGGCGGAGCGGGGAAGGGAGGAGGGGGCTGGTGGGGCAGGGCGGGCGGGAGGTGTCACCCCCCCAGCGCTCGGCCGGGCCCCGGGCCTGCCTCTGCCCCGGGTGCGGACGGAGCCGGCGGGGTCTGCCGGGCTGGGGAGCTGGAATCTCCCTGCGGACGGCGGCGGGAGCAGCCCGCGTGTCCGGGGAAGGAGGCGCGTGTGCTCGGCCGCGGGACCCTCCCATCCCCGGCGGTGAGTGCGGGGCTGTCGCACGGGACGGGACGGGAGCCACCCCTGGAACTGCCGGAGCCCGCCCTGCTGGCCCCTCTCTCTCGGGGAAATCCGGCGGGCTGAGTGCCCACCTTCCAAAAGGTGCTTAGGGCCCGGAAGAAATCCTGGCAGGACCTCGTTCCTCCATAGTGTCCAGGCCCCGAGGAGGGCGAAGAGTCAGAAAAAGAGGGATATTTTCGTCCGAGTGAGTTTAACTGTGGTTAATCTGCTGAGCAAAATTAAAGCCTTCTGATTCTAGCACTGTCAGTAAATCCTGCGGTGATAAGAAGAGAAGAGAAGAGAAGAGAAGAGAAGAGAAGAGAAGAGAAGAGAAAAGAAAAGAAAAGAAAAGAAAAGAAAAGAAAAGAAAAGAAAAGAGAAAAGAAAAGAAAAGAGAAAAGAAAAGAAAAGAGAGAGAAAATAAATATAGTCTAGGAGAATATATCAGAATTAACGGAACGCGATCTCGGCGTTATCCCGCTTCCACCGCGAAAGCCGCAACCCCCCCGAGACTTTTCCTCAGCTGACGGACTTGCCGGACACACAGGCAGGACACGGCCGGCCCGGAGTCCTCGGCTCCGTCCGACCCGCAGAGCCGGGCGCCGCTCTCTCCGCACCCTGCGGAGCCGCTCTCCCGGGGGCTCCTGCGGGCTGCCCGCTCCTCCCCGAGCCCTCTTCTCCCGTAGAGCTGGGGTGAAGCGAATGAACAAAAATTGATACGGTGGCTGCGACAGCGGCAGAAACCCGCGCAGGATCGGGGGAAAGCCCCGGCCCCGGTTTGGGGGCTGCTCCAGGGGCGGCAGCGCCCACCCTTCGTCCCCGCGCCCGCCGCTCCGGAGCAGACGCGCGTCTCGGTTTGGGGAAGCTCAAGTCCGACGGGGACTGAGAAGAGGAAGGCAAGAAGATGCCGTCGGGGGAAGCAACAGGAGGGGTCCTGTCCTCACCTCCGGCAGGGCGAGCCGCTCCGGGCTTGGGGTTTTCTCGGGATGGGGCCGGGGGTCGATGCCGGAGTTCGGAGCCGCCGGTGCACCGCGGGGCGAGAGGGGCGGCGCTGGGACGGGAGGAAAAGGTGCACTTGGCACTGGAGGGAATATCACGAACAGTTTTTTCTCCCCTTCCCCGGCGATGTCGCTGCTTCCCAACGCCCCTGGCTCGGCTGTGCGGGCCAGTCCCGCCTGCAGAGCCGCAACATCCCCCTCCCGGGACAGGGAGGCTGGACTCGGGCCCGCCCGGGGTCGCCTTAGGGCAAAGGAAGGATTTAGGAAAGATACGCGGGGTTAAATCCCGAGCACAGGGACCTTCTCCAGGAAAGTCGTTTCGGAAATAAGCAGCCCTTCTCCAGCACGATTGCTGGTCGTAACATTGCCCGACGCGTCCAGCGTCCCTTGCTGCTTTCTTTCGCAGCGCGAAAGAAAGAAACAGATTGATGAATAAAGGAAAGAGAAACAGAGAGAGGAATAAAGGGAGAAAAAAAGGGAAAGAGAAAGAAGGAAAGAGAGAAAGAGAAAGCGAAAGAAAGAGAGAAAGAGAGAAAGAAAGAGAGAAAGAAAGAAAGAAAAGAAAGAAAGAGAAAGATAGGAAAAGAGAAAGAAAGAGAGAGAGAGAAAGAGAAAGAAGGAAAGGAAAGGAAAGGAAAGGAAAGGAAAGGAAAGGAAAGGAAATGAAAGGAAAGGAAAGGAAAGGAAAGGAAAGGAAAGGAAAGGAAAGGAAGAGAGAGGCATAAAACCCAAGATGAGCAAGTTATGCACAGTACAGTCACTCACCACTCACTGATGGATGCCCAGCACATCCCTGAGCAGCGATCAACAGCTCCTGGCCACCTCCCCTCTGTTTGTGTACGGAGCATGACATTCCATAGTATGGAATATCTCTTCAGCCTGCTTGGGTCAACTGTTCCTGGCCATGCTCCCTCCCAGTTTCTTGTCCATCTCCTCACTGGCAGAGCATGGGAAATTGAAAAGTTCTTGATTTAGAGTAAGCTCTACTTAGCAACAACTAAAACATCTGTGTTATTAAGAGTATNGTCCGGTCCCGTCCCCGCGCTGTCCCGGCCGCTCTCGCCGCTGTCGCTCCGCACCAAATGCCCGCCATCCCCCGGCCAGGGACATTTGGGGTAGGGCTGCGGAGCAGTCACGGTTCAGTCAACAGCGAAACTGCCCCTGACGGCACAGCAACGAAATTAACCCCCGGGAGTGAGAAAAGCAGATGTTTTACTTTTCGGGGAGTCGGAGAGGGTGAAAAATTCGGCGAGGTGGTAGCTACATCAAATTAACGTGCTCTTACCACCTTTTAATTCCTATTTTCATCAAGGCAGAGGGATTTGGTGGGGAAGGGAAAGGGGCTTTTTCTGGAAAGACGAACTGCTCGGGGAGGCTCGGAGTTCCGGGTGCAGGATTGTCCCGTCCCGCACAGCGCCGGCACCGAGCCGGACCGGGCGGGACTCAACCCGCGACCTACCCGGCAGCTGCTCACGGGCAGGATTTTGAGTTTAGAGGCTGCTCCGAATGGAAATCGTGCGTTTTCAAACACTGGATTTTAGTTAATGGATGCACTCTAAGGCAGTGCCCGATTTTGAATTATTATTATTATTATTATATTATTTGAATTACAGAGTTTGGTATGGAATTTGGAAGTACTTTGCTCTTGCATAGTGTCACTGTGACAGAATATTAAATCTTGAGCTCCCCTTGACTTTATTGACCTGGCCGGCAACACACAATCTAATTAGTGATATGAAAGCTGTTTACACCAGTGTTATGTATTTTTCTTTTGGGTTTATTAGAAGCCTATTCGTTTTTACGGTTTATTGCTACTAGTTGTCACTATCTCTGCTTGTTTTTAATTTAATTTTGACATTGGGCAACAGTGCTTTCAGTATAAAAGTAGTTACAAGTGTGAGCACCAGAAGTAGATGTTGATACAATATAAGAAGCCCAGATCACTGCATTACAAGAAGGCTCTCAGCTGGCTCCCTGAGAGAGAAGTGCTGCTACGAAGGGGTTCTGCTGCACAGCACTGGGGGCTAAAACTGAAATTTGCTTGTTTCTAAACAGTGTGCATTTTATTTTAGAGAGGACGGCTGAGATTCCCTAACTGCACGCTGCTTTTGCTCAAGATATACTAATGGATTTCATTTAGATTGACGGTATAATTCAGATTGATAGCGTCTTGTCATCTGACACTTTGACATCGCCAAAGTGAACAGGCTGAAAGACTGTTTTAGTTCTTGTGTTTATCACGAATTTGCTTTCTGGGAGCAGGGCAATATGAGGGCAGTGACTGGAAAGGGGAGAGAAGGCTGTCCTGGCTGCTGTAGTCAAATTCTGCAGACAGATAGACCTGGAGGTAAAATTCCTCTGCCTGGATAGAGAAAAATTCTTCTCCATTCGTATAATTTTAAATTCGTTGGCAATAAGGGGTCAGAACAAATTCTCCCCGTTCTTTAAATAAGAAACTGAAGCACTTACTGATATCTTCAAAGTATTCTGCAGAAGACAACAGGATCAGATCCATACCAGGCACTGCTTCTGGAGATAATTTAAACTTAAATGAAATAACTGACAGACATTCCAGTGCAGTTAATTAAGGATGACATTTTATTTTCTGTATTTAAATACTGATTTACAAAACTTCTGGAATAAATATGGCACAAAACCCTAGTAATAAAATCTAAAAAGTCAAAGATTAATTAATTAGAGATGTGCAAATTGTTAATCCTCTGATATATGACATTTGCTACCAAAAATAGGAAATTGGTTTCCATAAACAATAAAAAACACTTTGTCAACAGTTTGCATGTAATTCCTTTTTTTTTTTTCCCTGTAGTGACTGCACCTGAAACCTGCATTTTATACAAAGAAAAGATTCTAGAAAATCAGTTTGAATGTTTGTACAGGTATCAGACATGCCATAGTAATAGCCAACACTGAAATACTTTGTCATCTTGGAGATTTCAGAAAAAAAAAAACAACCCAGAACAAACCTGTCAGTACTATTAAATATGCATCCACTAAATAGTTTAATTTTAGCTGGTTGGTAAAACTTGCATTACCCCCAAAACACAGCCAGAGCTGAGACTGTGATATACATTTCTCCTGTGCAGTGCTCAGACAGTGGTGCACGCTTCAGGCACCCCGAATGGGCTAAACCTGACAGTCCTGGCAAAAAACAAACTTGTCACAGAGTTTGTAATCACTTCTGGCTTGCCACAGTGTTGAAGGATAATAATGCTGCTCAAAGGCCTGTATCGATTTTCACTTTTGCCTTTATGTTCTGGCCCATATTCACACTGAAATATTAACAGTCTCAAATGAGCAAGTTTTTATTTCTGCCCTTCCATGTCACTTGCAGTTATTTGCATTCTTATTACTGTGAACTTTCTCCATCTATTACACTCGATACCGAAACTCACACAATGACTTTTAAGAACCCTCTCCCTCACTGCTTTATTTTATTAGATAGTTGATAGTTACCATGTCAGTCTTTAAGTCACACAGGGTGTTTAAATATCAGCTGGAAACAGAGTGGGAGAAGGATACAAAGTACAGGAGAGCTCCCCTCAAGTTCCCCCCAAATCCTGCCCACCAGAAACCCCAGACACGCTGCTGCTGAGTAAGCTTCTCAAATATTTACAGTTATCTCAGTGTAAAAGTATTAGTATTCTAACAAATAAAGATTGAAATGTTTTGCCATCTCGAAAACAAGAATAATTTAATTTTCATAGCTCTAGTGAAAACAAATAAAATAATAGAAATGATTGCATAATTCTTCCACTACACATTCAAAAGCATGGAAGACTCACTAAAGAGAAAGGAAAAAACTCCTTGTCTCATTTTGTATCTCAATTTTAAACAATGCATGTTTCCAGTGAATATTTACAGGTTGATAATAGGCTAGTACAAATTCTAGAAGACACAACAAAAATTATCTGCAGTCTATTCACAAACCTTTGCCATGTCTCACTGTTTGGGGATGGGCGTATGGACTGCCTTCACTACCCTTGAATAGAAGTCTATTGTGTGGGCTTGTTCCATTGGGATCAATGGGACAACATGTGCAATGAGATGCTAATGAACACCAGAAACCATGGTAAAACCTGGCCTGGCTAAGGCATAAGCCTGTTTTTATAAATCACTTCTGATTCTCTTGCTATACTTCTTTCAGCTGAGCTGTTGAAACTCCAAATATTCAGGCAAGCTTTACTATATAAGTTTTTTGCATCATTTAACTCCCGTTTTCCCACCCTTACAATGTGAATAATTCTCCATTCTCGTCTTGTTTAAAGTTGTGGCTGAAGGCAGTCCATTTTCAGTGACAATTGCGCTGTTAATGTAAATGTGATTCCAGAAATGGAAAATAAAATACACTGGAGGCAAATAACATCCAACTCAAGTATAAAAGAGAAGAATGATGGTCAGAAAGCAGGCACACGGGACAGGACAGTGCTGGCAGCGTGCAGCCTGACGGTGACTGCCCCACCACCCCTGCAGAACCCCCTGTCAGAGATGTTCACATCTCACACAGGGGGGGTGGCACCCCCAGCCCAGCTCAGGGAAGCCCCCCAGAAGAGCTGCAGGGGCAGCAGTGCCTGGTGAGTGCTTGGAGCCAGGCACAGGGCTGAGGGGCTGGAGGACACGTCTGGTGTCCTTGGTCCTCCCTTCAGCCCGGGCTGGGACACAGCATGTGCTGTTTGAATGGAAAACCTACAAACCTGTGGCTGTAACATCGGGAGCCTGCAATTCCTGGCAGCTTGGAGCAGGCTTGGAAGTGCTCAGACACAATAGTACTGAGGATCATAAACGTCCCACCTCTGTCTCTTAAAAGAGAGAGAGAGGGAGAGAAGACAAGGTCCACCAACATGATCTTTTCTCACCAGCTTATGGCAGAGGTTAATTATTAACTATCAAAACACTGACAAACTGTGGTGTTTGTTTGCTTATTATGAGGCCTGTCAGGGCCAGAACCAAACCTTACTGAAGCTGACTGATGTCTCCTGGTTTCAATAGACTCAGAGGTCAGGCCCCTAAAATTCAAATCACCAGTGCTGTTCCTCGCAATAAAGAACCAGTGAGCACTTTGAGGAAGCGCTTAATTACTCCAATGAGATCATTTAGTTTTTAAACAAAAATGCTTTAATTGGGGGCAGACCCTTTCATATTTGTTTCCCAAGAAGGAAATCGATCAGCAAAATGTGAATAATGTGATTTTAAAAGAGCCCATGCCAGCCATAGACACCAAGCTCAGCTAAGGGAGTTCACATTTTCTTTCCAGCTGTCAATGCTAAGCAAAACGTTTTCAGGGAAGGACCCGTGGATGGAACACAAGGTTACTCTAGTTTGCTAATACCACTTCTGTAATCATTTTGCCTGTTATTCTTTTGCACCCAAACCAAAGGTGGGTGTCCAGTAGCAGCAGTTTCATGTATCCAGGTCCAGCCTGAAGCCATCATTTCTGTCAGAAGACACTTCCTTGCAGGGGTGCTTAGCTGGGTCCCTGGTGAGACACAACCTTCATATGGAACTCAGTGGCTTCAGATACTGCCAGCAAATTCAATTTAGAGAGAAAATACACAGGACATGAGAGATGCCTTGGTGGAAGTTAGTGCTCCATGTCCTCTGCCTGGCTGTCAGAACCACTGGCTGGGAGCCCAGGATGGAACAGAATCCTGGGAGCTACAGCTTCTTCTCAATCAGTTTGTGTGGGAGCCCTGAAAGCAGAGAATATTTCCCTGCCTGTTTTGAAGGGTTCTACCCCCCTGTCTTTGACCTTTATCCATGGAGAAAACTGCCAACTCTTTGGGAAGAACTAGAATCTGCTTCAGTGAGAACTAAATAATAGAGTATTATGTAAGGCTATCACTGGGTGAAAAATCTAAAGGTGTTGGGTTTATTAATGTAGTAAATAGATAAAAAGCAAAAACTCCAAAATGGAGGATTGTTGTTGTTTTTAGACTTTCTTCTTCTTCTTCTAGGATGCCATATTCTGCAGTAGTAGGTGCCTAAAAGTTATTGGATGAAAAATTCCGCAGTTCCTGTATACGTGACTAAAGCATTTGTCTAACATTGGTAGAAAAGTGAAAATATCTTTCATTTTAAGCTTTAATTGGATGATTTACATTTAAGAAGGCCGTGTTATCTTGATAAGCAGCATTCTGCTGCATTCTCTGCTCTGTGCTGTGGCTGGGTCACGCCAGTGACTTTACTTCTCTGATAAGACTTAATAAACTATCTTAAAGCAGAGAGTGCTGAAAGTTTCTTTAGAATCACTCCCCCATCAGGGGAAAACCTGGCTTAGAGACACAGCTCAGTCAGGGGCTGGGATCCATAAGTTTGTACACAGCAAAACAAACAGCTGGCACTGCTCCTGTGCTGCAAATTTTTTCCAGGTAATTTGTATACTCGGGGAGGTAAGGGTCCTAAGGTTCTTCCAAACACAAAGAATGTATTTCTGGAGTGGGATGACACTCCAGACATAATCCAGTCTTGCTACCAATTACTGCCTTTAGTATGGCAAGAAAAACAGACCCAAAAAATAGGGATACACTGAGATGTGTAAAACCTTCACTAAGGGGAATACTGTGTAAATATCTAGATAGATAGATAGATAGATAGATAGATAGATAGATAGATAGATAGAAAGATAAATACTAGGTACAAAAAATCAGAACTACAAAAGGTAAAAGGAAAGAAACAAAAAATTATATGTATTTTTAATTTTACAGATCTGGGAAGGAATTATTCTTACCACTTCTGAAAATAAAATTCAATTTAAATTACGTTTATAGGTATGCATGTTTTGAGTTGTCTTCTCATCAGCTTTGTTACTAAGTCAACCTCCTCTCCACATCTGGCAGGTACCCAAAATGGATAATCAACATGTTGCAGTTCGAGATTTTGCAGATATCACTATTTTTTCATAAATTGCAGAGGCCTAGTCTTGCACCATTAGTGCATGTGAACTATTCAGAACTCCCTGAAGATGTGGGGAGCACGTACAGACCTGATAACCTCCCTGGTTTTCAATATTTTAGGGTTTTCCACCTATCTGAAGTCCTATAGATCCCTTTGTATACTGCAAAATTTCATGACTTTCCAAAATCTCTAATCCACACGCTTAATTCCTTTAATCTGGATATTCATGGCACCCTTTCCCATGTATTTTTATTGAAGTAAGACTTGGAGTTGCAAAAATAGCAAGTGAACAAAATATCAACTCAAACTTGGTGCATTTTACTAAAGAGAAAAAAGACCTACTGGATTTAATACTGCCTTACGCTGGTATCAGTAAATTCATATTAAATATACTGACTTCAGCTAATACTGACTCAGGACTCCATGCCTTTTAAAGATAAAAGTAAACAGAAAAAACTAAGAGATCATCTTTGCTATTTTAGCAACATTTTCATTTTCTTCAGCCTATTTAATATACGCTGAAATTTAATTTCTGGGCTGAAAATTGTAAAACAAACACACACTTATTGGAAATTTTTAAAAAACTACTTAAAGGACATTCTTCAGGGTATAGAAAGTTTTTTTATTTGTTTGCTTGATTTTTTAAATCTGGTTGTATGTGATCCTGTCCCTCATAAGTCACAGCAAACAATATAGTATTCCACAGGAGCTTTTATCCTAGTGAGCAGAAAGTGAGCAGAAAGACTGAACAAAAGAATGAATGAATTAATTAATTGATGAATGTATTTAAATAAGGCTCCACCTGCTCTGTTTCAAAAATCTCTCACTGTACTACAGAGAGGTTTGTTACACTGACTAATATCAAAGCCTTCCTCTTGATTTTTGAACAAGATGATTTGTTTAGGCAAAGAAAGATTGCCAAAACGCAGGCTATGCAACATAGATTCTGCCTTTGCTGATGTGTAATATCAGGAAATCACCACCTAAAGGCAACAAGGAAGGCAGTCAATCTAAAATGAAATGGGAAAAAGTAGATTTTCCCACTGCTTTGTCAGAAATACCTAATGCACTTGTTTCATCATAAAGATTTGCCTTGCTGGCGTGAACAACGTGAAGAATTTAACTTTACATGAACAAAAGCACGCTTTCAGGAATTTTTTGCCTTTATGTTTTAAACTCAGTGAGGTTTTCCTGTCTTACATCAACAGACAAGATATGGCTACAAACTGCACGGGACAGGACCTTGATGTGTCTGCCGAACACCAGCAGAATTCGCCAAAACTTTGCAGAAGGGCTGCTCTAAAAAAAGAGAATGGGGAAAGCCGTGATAGCTGCAGCTCCTTTTTGGGGTTATAGCAGAGCCCCGCCGGTGGCACTGAAGGGAAGGGGTTGGTGGCTGAGGGGTGCTGGATTAGGAGGGGTGGGGGTGGGATTTGTGTCCCCACCCCCGTCCCAGACAAAGGTCCCTGTCCCCCGCAGGAAGGTGCTGAAATGCAAAGCAAGCTCCCAGCTCCTTTTCTCTCTCTTGGTGGCATTTGGAAGTGTAAAGCTTTGAATACCAATTGCTTGAACTGGACATATGTGAATCTCTTCTAATCCTACTAATCCCGTCCCCAAGTGCTTCTTTGTATGTGGAGGCAACACACATAGATCTAAGTGAAAGTGGCCGTAATCCTGGAAATGTGGAAAAATGTCCCAGTGTGGGAGTTGGGAGAGGGAAAAGCTCCCCAGCGGAGGGAGCAGCTTTGTGTTTGTGGGGTGAGCGAGGGGCAGCAGAGGGGGCAGGGGAGCCCTGAAGGGGATCTCTCACCTTCCCCAGCCGAGGGGAGGAGAGCAAACCCACCCAGCGGGACAGCTCCCTTTGCAAACAGCCATCGCACACTTGAGCAAGCCCGCAGAACTGAGACAAAGTTTCCAAACGCTGGGAAATTCACCCAGCGGCAGCTTTCAGCGGGGAGAGCTCAGCAGGCAGGGCACTAATGTGCTGACTTCATTATTTGCCCAGCTCGCCCCGCTGAATGGCAGATTTTGCAGGGAGAGGGGCACTGTCGCTCCATCCTACCCTGGCCACAAAAACAGGGACGGGAGCTGGGATCGTGTACCCGGTCAGCAGCCCTGGGTCTGTGTTGGGGGACCCTCTTACCCTTGGGGGACCCTCTGACCCTTCCTGGAGGTGAGAAGTGGCTCACCAAAGCAGATTTTTGTCAAAAAGTAACGGGGTAGCAGTGACAGAGTCAGCTTGCAAGTGA
Organism: Daphoenositta chrysoptera; assembly: GCA_013397915.1. Lineage (NCBI taxonomy): Eukaryota > Metazoa > Chordata > Aves > Passeriformes > Daphoenositta > Daphoenositta chrysoptera. Next base: position 14,819 of record VZRO01006242.1, read on the forward strand.
CCCGATGTGTTATTCACTCAGCCTCTCTGCAAACTGATTTCAGGCAACAAATCCTCTAACTTTTCATAGGTAAAAGGATAGAGACGGCAGAAGATTCTGTGTCTTTGATTCAACACTGAGACCTCAGCATCTGAGCAGGCTGTTATTTAAAATTAACATCCACCTGGATACTAACAAACCCTATGGGTTTTCCAAATATACAAGTCATATAATTCAGCCACACGAATTTCCCAAATGTCAGGCAGCTAATTTACATTTTCTTGGCTAGTCACTGAATAAAACGTGTTTATACCCCACAGTAGATCGTGTACAAGGAAATTAATCTGGTTTTTGTATGCGCTTTCAAAAGATTTTAAAATATGGAGCAATTGATAACATTATTTGCCAGGCAAATCTTTATTTTGCTCAATAAATCTCTAAATAAAACCATGTTAGGTAAGAAAATCTAAGGCTATATATTCTCTTGGAGTTGACTTTTTTATTACCTCACCAGACTTTGTGCTTTCATAAATAAGTGTCAACTGAAATTAACCTGCTGTTTAGAGATAGTATAAACCATCCCAAAATCAGCCTGGGGACTGCAAGTCCATTTTTTTTTCCTGCACATGAACCTCCTGAATGTCACAGGGACAGAAAATGAGGATAGATCTTTAACTTCGCATGGATAAAGCAGTAAGATTGCCTCTTGGAAACGTGCTGAGCAAAAACTGCTCTAAACTGCTAATGAAGCCAAACCCTTCATTAGCAGGAAACAGCCCAGGGAAGAGTTTTGCCACGTGCATCAGAGAACACACAGGATAAAATGGGGTGAGAATAAAACTCTATCTAAGCCTAGTACTGGTGCAGCTCTGTGGACTTGACCACAGAAACGCTGCTCACGTGGAGAACTTGGCATGCAAGGGGCACGGCTGATATTGCACCAACAACCTCCTCAAACTCCAGCAGTGCTGCCCTGCCTCAGGGCAGGGACAACCCACAGAGCCAGGGCACGCTGGCACAGTTGTTCCCTGCTCTAGACTTCCCAGACAGGGAAAAGAAGGAAAACAATTTGTCCGTAGGGACAAACTCATTTGTATTAAAGAGCCCTGTGGCCCAAGGGTGCCTGTGGTGTTGTCTCCCTCAGGACTCCAGGCGTTTTATGGGCAAAGCAAAGGTGCTGGTTTTTCTGTCAGTGCTGAGAGCTGTGATGGATCCCAGACTGTCTCCTGGCCCTGAGCCCAGAGGTGCAGGAGTCCCATGTCCACACTGCCCTCCTGAAGCTGCCCACAGGGGCTCTTCTTGCTGCCTGGCAGGCACAGCCACGCCCGATGGCCATTTCATGGCATGGCCAAAAAAGCCTTTGGCCTTACTCGTGTGGTGCCACGATGACCCTCAGCTGCTGTGGATGGCATTGCCTCCCCCTGAGACCTCTCAGTTCCATTTGGAACAGGATCCAGTGCTCTCCAGAGTCCCAGCCTGCACAGAGGGGCCTGAAAGAAACAGGCGTCCTTGAGACGTGAGCACAGGCAATTTTTGGAGGGTTGAATCCGGACAAAATTTTTATGATGCTGCCTGTCCTCCCAGTCTTCACCCAGTCACTCTGCCCATCTAGCTGGGCCGTGGCCTGAAGGAGCAGTGCAGCTCCACCAAAGGCCTGTTTATTTTGAGGTGATAATTGGTAAAGCTGCACTCTTGGTCAGTATCTGTGTCGTGCCAAGCCAAGGTGACCTGGTGTTGTACAGGGCAGTGGAAATGTGGCACATGAGACACAACTGATGTCAGAACAAGATATCTTGAAAGACAAGGTCCTTCTGCAAGTGCTTCAAATGCAGGTTGGCAAGGGTCATGCCTGGTGGTGACCCCTAAGGGAGGACAGTGCAGGTATGGCCAGATCAGCCTCATCTGATTTGCAACCAAAATCTGCAGCATAGGCACAGAGGTGTGCCACAGAGAATAAAATCAAGCCTAGATGCTGCTATCTGCTTGTCTATTTTCACCTTGGCACATCAATTTTTGGACACAGGCAATTTTTTTCTCTAATTCTGCCATATATCAAGGGCATTATATCCAGGGTACACAAGCTAGGATTCTCATTGTCATTCTCTTTGATGGACTCACACCAACAAGGGATCTGACCCTGTTTCTATAATCTGCCCCAAATGCCAATGATTAGTATCTGCTTCAGTTTAAGGCAATGAAGCATTAATATCTTTTAAAAGAATTTCGTTTCAAATGATTGCAAACAAAATGAAAAGATGTGGCACCCTATAGGCCGCTGAAATCAATTGGGTGAATTTGGAACTTAGTATTTACTGTTGGGATCGACACAAATTCAAGAGCCAAAGGCAAGATTAGTTGGATTAGTGCTTCAGTGGTCCTTCATTATCCATTTCTCCCTCAGTGACATGATTCCTGTCTTCAGTTAACTGTGCTTATTAAATGAGAATGATGAAGAATTGAAGTAAAAATACATAAGTAGAAGGAGGATGTTGAATCTTGCTAATCTTGTTTAGAATGTTACTGCATTTCATTAAATAGAAAATTTAATGGAGGTTCTTCTGGTTTTAAGTCTCTGACACTGGGAAAGAGAAACACAGAAAGGTTTTACAGTTCAGTTACCACACAGGAGACAGGCAGAAAACAGAATCAGGTCCACCTGAACATGGGGTTTTTGAGGACAGACCACTCTTTTATTCCCCTAGTTTATACTGCTTTCTAGGCTGTGATAACAACTGGAGAACCACTCGTGTGTTTGAGGATCCCAGTCTGTCTCCTGTGGGGACAGCAGGGGGGAAGGAGCCCCTTCATGGTGTGAATTCAGACTTGGCTCTGCCACAGACACTCAACATCAGGCCAGTTTCACAGCTGTCTTGCACCAGGATATCCTGAGGCACTGGAGAATCAGGCTGCTCTTCTGGAAAGTGAACTTTTCATCAGTTGGGCCTGTGTTGTGGGAAAGTCAGAGACATACAAGTAACCTGACCTGGAAAATTATCTCTTTTTACTGGAGCATCAGCTGACGTGAAGTAAAAGGTTGGGTCCAGTCACAAAGTAAAACGAGGGAAGGGGACTTGCATGTGGCACAGATAATAGAAGGGACATGAGAATAATATCTACTCAAGTCTTCAGTTAAATCAGCAGCTGAACCTGAAATCATCCCAACTATTTACTCATCATGTGGGTAGAAAGTATTTCCCAGGGCACGTTTCAAACAGCCTTTTAAATAGCCTGTTACACCAAAATAAATGTGACCACATTACTTTTTAATTTTTCACTGTTTCAAACCAGGTTTAATTAGGCACACTGCAACCTTGAAAAAATCTAAGAAACAGGGAAGTGATATTGATTCTTTATTATCACTTCAATTGTCTATTCTGATGTGTTAAAACTGAAACAATCTTCCAGCTGCAATGTCTAATGAACTCCAAGATCAAACATGATCTTGCTAATTATGGAGTTAATGAGGACAAGTTCACAGGCAGTGTTAAGTTACTAACTACATGTTTCAAAGCATCTTGAAGCTCAATAAGATCTTCATTTGGTGTTATAATGGTATACAGTTTGCATTTCCCCTTTCTGAACATGTTACAGAAGGACACCCTATGTATGGTATATGCTGCTAATCATGTGCAAACGACACAAAGACAACTTCAATAAATTAGGAGACTGCCTGTTTATAAATCAACTCAACACTGAAATCTCATTTACATTTCTGCTATCCCATGTAATGTGTTTACACACAAATAATGCCAACATTAGCATGGGAGGGAGATGAATTTAAATTCCACAGCATGTTTCTGAAGCCAAACCATCAAGAAAAGGCAATCAACATTGTAAATGAGCATACAGGCATTTAGATATTAAAAAAAGAAGCACTACTAAATCAGGCCTTTGAACCCAGATAGCAAAATGAACCTTACTGCTGTATCCATTTCAAGGAGATGCTTACACTGGGCACAAGTGGAACAGGACAATCAAATCAGTGCTGTGTCTGAAGCAAGCTATTCTTCTCAGTTCTGCTAGGAAAGATTGCATCTAAAAATTATTGTTTCTAGGACTGTTTGTAATCAGAGTTTATTCTCTATTTATCTCCTCCTTTCCCTGGTTTCTCTTTTAAAATTGATTATAACCTCGGAGTTATAGCTTTTCCTTCTGTCCTTGCACAACAGACATTCCTAAATGTCCTAAATTCCTAAGGTTTGTAATTGCAAAAAACCCAGACAATCTGGGTGCTGCACCTGCATTAGTAGATGCAGCAGCAGTTGGTCACACGGGCAAAAGTTTGTCTGCATTCAGCAAAAAACTGCTCTGGATTAAGCAATCAATTCCATGTGCTTTACATTAAGGAAACCACGTCATATGGAAATAAAGATCATCTGAAAACACAGCGTGGTTACTTTAGAGCTCACAGTTCTGGACCCAGAACAGTAAAGCAGGAGATATCAGATAAAGGCTCAGAAATACCAAAAAGGACCATGAATCCAGGAGAGGTTCAGGCAAGCAATGGAGCCTGCAGTAGCCTGCTTTGTAATATGACTACCTCTTGATTTAGAAATATATGTATTATTTCAAATTTATCTTACAAGTATGTGACATATATATCTCCATTCAAGCAAGTGGAGAAGGTCAGATATCGCTGGTATGCAATTTTACTTTTTCATTAAATCTGTTTTTATACAATGTAGTTCTTCAGGCTGTAGCTACGTGAGCCATTTTTTGGCATCAGTCCTGCTTTATTTGATTCTTTTTCCTGCATCACATCCTCCTCTATGCTACTGCAGCTGTTTTCATCATCCCTACAGCAAACCGTATCAAGGAACTGATCTGGGTGAGAAATAAAACATTGTTATATTCTTTCTGGATTATTTTTCAACCAGATTAGTTAATGTCTTCATTTACCACGGTGCTACAAAACTCTTTGTGCTAACACAGGAGGGGACAGATGGGAATGGAAGTAGAGGTATAAAGGAAACGAGGAGGACAATTAGAGGTGGTTTAAACAACACTGCCACAATATGTATCACAGCTCAGTTTACTGATTCAAGACATCCTTTCCTTCCCCTTTTGTCCTACCCAGACAAAATTCTGCTCCTTATTAACTCTTAATATACGAATGAATTTTTCAACCTCTGCTTTTATCCAAAGTGGCATCACCTAGGCACCCAGCACGAGGTTTGGGGAGATAGCTGTTACTTAATCTACAAACTAAGCATTACTTAGATCCATATTTAAACACACTATTTTGAAAACAATTTTTTGAATACTCACAGGTTAGATGACAATGTTAAGATGCTTTTGTTTGTGGTCAGCTGACACGGCCCAACAGTTTCTACCCTTTTGACAAAGTTTCATTTGGAGGTTGTTATTCATGTCAATCAGGAGCTTAGAATAAAAAGTAAAAAGTTCAGTCTGTGATATTAAATCCACATAGACTGAAATCAGTCCTCAGAATAATTACCTTCCTACAACTAGTTTACATCCTCCTGTCGTAGTGCACTGCATTGGATCCTTCTTCTCCCAGGAGTGGCAAAGAGGCAGGACAGCACTCCCTCTTCTCTCTCCTTGGCTGCTCCTGTGCTTTGTCCCAAATGGGAACACCATTTTCTGCCCAGTGCTCAGCTCCTTGTCACTCCTGTTACTGGCTCTAGGTTTCTCTTGGCCATCCTCACTTCTTTGTGGAAATTGGTTTCCATTTCATGGCTCTGGGTGTGAAACCTGGCATCTGAAATATGTGTGTCTGCAGTGCCCTGGGAGCAGGGAGGAGGGGGAAAGGTGCCAAAGTCAGCCTCTCTCAGCGTCGTGGCAGAGCCACCTCAGGCACGTGTTTGTTCAGCGTGCTGGCTGTCGTTCAGCTCGGTCTGCTGTGCATAACTCCTCCCCACACCCCATCTCAAGAGTTTAGACCTCTCACTGTGGGGCTATGAACAGCATGGTGAGGGAAATCACCGAGCCAGCAGCGTAATGATGCCAAGGGTGAGCATCTTATTCCTTGTGCAGAGAGAGCTTTCTCTCTGGCCAATAACCTGGAGAAGTCAAAATGGGTTCTTAAGAGTTGGAGCTGCAAAATGCTCCTGTAGAAACTCCTGGGTGAAGGAAGGGACATAAGAGAGAAGTTAGAAATAAGGAAAGAACCTTGAGATCATACTGGGTAGAGTGACTCTTTGATTTATGTTATGTTTGAGTAGTCTACATGAGCAAAAACTGGTGCAGCATGACACCAGTCCTCTCTAAACTGAGGAGAGTGCTGGTCATCTAATAAAGGAGAATCTTTATCTTATTAGGTCTTAATGGAACAGAAAAAAGTCCTCTAAAATAATTTTAACCAGAATTATCTTTTTCTTTCCAATATAAATTCTAACTCATTGCTTTGTACGTTGCTGTGCAACAAGTCCTTTTAAGCAGTCCCTCAATATTCCCGAAGGTTTTCTTACACTATTTAAAACAGGGAATGTTTTCCCATCTTACATGGTCTTTGGTTTCCATTCCTTTCAGTGTGATTCCTGCTTTGTTTCTTTTCTATGCTAGGAGATGATAATGAGGTTCACACACCTTCTGCTTTGGTGCTTGGAAATCTACCCTGGCTTTAGCTCAGCTGCAGCGAGCTGAGAGGCTTCCCCTACACGCCGCCAATTTTCAGAGCACTCCTATGTGGCTGACACGGTAGGGGGCTAATCCCAACAGCAAACATTATACTCTTTCCTTACTCACTTACACTTTGGAATCAAGGGTAAAAAGTTCTCTTTGAAGCCCATTTTCTCTGAATGGGCTGGCAAGCTAACGTGAACTTCCCAGATTCTGGCCAGAATTCAAATGTATCACAGTGTAGCTCAGGGGCTGCTGCCAATTGTCCCAGGCCCTCCCTGCACACCAGCTTTCCTCTAGCATGTGATGAGAAGGACAAGCTTCTTTTACAAGAAGTAAGAAGCCATTTATTTAAGCATGGCTGCAGCAAACTCTTGAGCAAGGTTTACCCACAGCAAATTTGTCTGTTTTTATCCATCCACTATCTCCAATGCCTTATGTTTCAGCATGCACCATTGTGGAAACAGAAAATAAGTGGTTTAGTGAAATTATTTCTGATCACTGGACATAGGTTGAGCTGGCAAGTCTGACCAATGGAATAATGTTCAAAAGCTCATGCCCTTTTTCATTTCAATAACAATAGAGACACATTCTGTGCTCAATCTGGAAACAAATGTTGCCCATATTTGGATCTCAGTGGGAGCTGTGCATGTGGAATTTGGCCCAAAATGTTGTGTTGCAAGATGCTTGTTTCCCTTGCCCTGCTTCAAATCTTGTTTCTTCCTGTTTGTAGACAAATAACGTCTGACAGTGACAGAGTCTGTATTAAAGTAAGTGTCAGACTGAAAACTGATTTTTGCTGTATATGCACACATGGATGGAACAGAGTAAGTTTGCTGATCTCTTAGGGGTTGCTCAGAAGTGGACTGGTACAAGAACCACATCTGTTGTGTATCACCCTGGATGGGTATTTTTGTGCCAAATTTTTATCAGGTCTTCGAATTCATAGGCAGGTCTTCCTTCTAGCTGTGGTTCCAAAGAAAAGAGAATATTTTCAACATTGCATATTTGCAACTGATTCCTATATTAATCTTCTTTTATTGGAACAGTAGTAGATTTTCAGATTAAGTGTACTGTACAAAAGTGGGTGATGCTTTATGCACTCAGTTTCAGCTCTTTGAAACCATGACAATAAAAGGAACAACATGCAGGCTTCTGGGGAGAAATCCCATAGGCTTTCTTCCTCACATGCAGGAAGGAGAAAGATTCCAATCAGACTAATTCAGAAGGGGGCCAAAACATCTTCAGTGTGCTCTCATTTTTATCTGTGAACTTTGCTCATTTAACAGATACATGAAAAGTGGATACAATTTCCTATTGAGAGTGGAGTTGGACAACCAGGACATGTTCCTAAGGGCTGTGAAGCAGAGGTATGTTTCCTATCAATAGAAAGAAGGGCTTACATCTGTGGCTTCCACCTCCTCTGGGTGGGCAGAATCCTGGGAGAGAAGGAAGCCCTACTTTGCAAGAGCATCAAGGGATGAGGGAATGTTATGATTTTCCTCTGAACTTTTTTTTCAAGGCAAATCTACTTTCTGATTTTGGCCTGAGTTTTTAAGTAGATTGGCATGATCATTCAGACTTCATTCAAAAGTGATTTTCTTAGCAAATTTTCTTTGGTACTTTTCTCTCCCTGCTACATTTGCAGCTGAGCCTTTAGCTCAAAATGAAATCTTTGGGATCATTTCCAGACACAGGACATTAAATCACAGCTCCACAGCCAAGCAAGCTTAAAAGTGATGGGCTTGCTTCCCCGTGTGGTTTACATCTCCTGAATTTCACAGACACTCTCCTTTAAATTATTGCAGGTAGGATTAACACGGGCCCACATATTGCTGCTTTTGGTCTGTTACTTGTCTTTGCCTTGTTGTGTTTTTCTACAGGAAAGCTCTTTATGGCAACTCGCTCACAGTGCAATACTCTCTAGATCTGCTGCATAAATGTGGCTCTGAAAAATAACCTGAGAGCTGCTGGTGGACTGTGATCCATCTGAGTCCATTTTCACCACTTAGAACCCACCCAGTGTTGCTGAGGTGTTATTAGAATTGAACAAATGCTTGAGGTACATTTCTCCATTATTCTACATAGTCATTCATGGCAAACTTAGCAAAGATTAAACAAATTAATGTAAAGCTTGTATAAGTAAATACAATTGTGAGACATCCATCAGTCACCGTGCAATGTGTAGCCTTAGCCTTGACAGCACTTGGGCATTAATGTTGTATTTCTCAAGCACACTTCTGGTCCTTCAAATTCTGCAAATGGAAGAGCAAATGAAGAGGCTACTCCTGTACAGGAGGATGCAGCAGTTTCCTGACAGGTTATGTGTTAGGTCTCAGATGCATTGCACTAACGAGAGCAAGAACTTCCCTGCTCTTGAAGGCCCTACCCTCTAAGGCTTAGAAATCCTTCCTGTGTAACTCCCTTTTCAGCTTGCTTGACTACTTACCAAGGTCTTTATTTTTTCTTGCAGGGAAAGGAGGGAGGAGGGGACTTTTTCCCCAGACCCCTTGTTCTCTCTATTTTGCTTTGAATGTTGCGGTGTGTTTGGTTCCCCCCTCCAAACGTGCTCGGATAACCCAAAAGAAAGAGAAGTCCTTTTTTTTTTTCATCCCTTTTCCCTGAGGAGACAGAGAGAGAGAGAGAGAGGGGGAGGAAAAAGAAAGATTAAGATGTAAGCTGGCTAGATAAGCCTGGAACTGGGTTTATTACTACTGTTGAATGAGAGTACAAGGATATAAAAGCAAACCTGCTTTACTGGAGCTGGAGCGAGGTTGGTGGGAGACCTACCCTGATTGTGTGCCACTCCGAGAAGGGATGTTTCATTAATTACACATTAACTATGTGCACTGAGGAGGAGGCAGAGGATAAAAAATGCAGATGTTTCTGCTGCCCGACAGAATGAAAACCACTCTTGATCCTGTCAAAAGAACATTTTGAATCAAAGGGCTCCACAGAAGTGGAAGAATGAGTTTTGTGGCTGAGTGCAATGGTGCGGCCTTTTAATCATTAAACCCTTTTATAGCGGTAAAATGAACATCCATTGTCATGGCCACTCCAATGGGGCCATCGGGGCTGCTGAAAAGGGAGTGCTTTACGAAGGGCACTAAAACAGGACACAACCAGCCCTGCTGCTAGATTTCTAAAGGTAACAACAGCAGTGCATAACAAAGAATGAAAAGATGGCCCAGGTTGGTTTGCTTAAATTACTTTCCTTCCCAAACCCTCCCTACAAGCTAAACATGCACCAGATATAATGAGCATTAGGACTTCACAGGCTGGCAGTTCCCCTCTTTTGTTTTCTCAGAGTTTTACTGTCTTGGTTTAATTTTTTTCTGTTCTTTAAGTGAAGGCTCCTAAGGAAAATGGATTGAAATGTTGTTTTATTCGTAATCACTCTCTACAGTGCTAGTAAAGCCATTAGCATTGTGAGAGGAATAATCCTCTCTTCTTCTAGAGACTCCACCCCCAGCTCCCCAAGTATGCAGGGACAGTAATGTTTTAGGACTGTTTCAAATAAAACATCTCCAGCCCATTTTTAGAAAGCAAACTAAATTTTAATTTGTCAGGCCACGACCCTGGAGTTTTAGTTATACTACTTCCTTGCTCCTTTCCTCTCTTTCCCTTTAATTTCTCAGTAGAAAAGATTCAATAAACTATTTCTCACATCAGTCTAGGAAGAATTAAAAGATTTATTTCCCAAAGTTCCCATAAGCCTTGGAAAACTATATTGTCGGGTTTTTGGAGCAGAACTTGTCAGAGAAAAGTAACCTCATTTCATGGAGAGTTTCATATCTAGGTTTTGTTCCAACAGGAAACAAAAGGGAATCAAATCTCAGCTCCTAGGTAATCCATCTGATGGACACCCTGGTACCACGAATCTTGACATTCTGGACTGTGAAAGAAGCCAGAAGAAGATGAAAGCTAAAGATAGCAAGGCTTTCTGGCTCCCAGCCAGTCCTCCAAATGAGCTGCTGAGGATCTGAGCACTTTGGGAGCTCTGGTTTTGGAAGAAGCAGGGCATCAGCTAGTCAGAGACTTTCATACCATCAGCAATTTTTTGAATTTGAATGCTGAACTCTGAACAAACTCTGAAAAAATACCAATGAAGCTGAATCAGCAGAATGGGATGAAAAATATTTTTATGGACTACTTTAAACCAACTGCTTACAAATAATTTCTGGGATAAAACTAATGGTGAGAGTTTTATAGTTTCTGTGGCATTTGAAATGCAAATGTATTTCAAACTGTATCTATTAATCCTTACATCAAAGATAAAAATAGGTGAATAACATGATTTTTCAGGTGTCATTGGGGCTATTTGTGCACCAACTGTTCAGCTACGAATCCTATTTTAATTTTAGTTAAGGAAAAAAGAAAAAAGCACTACTGTTATGATGCTTGATTACTATACAGGCTGAGCCACATGCTTATGTAAAGGGCAGCAGCCTGGAGAAAGTCATCAGGAATGTCTCTATGAAGATAAGAACTTTATGGCTCATCTTCTGTGAGGAGGTTTGATGAGATTGTTCTCTGGGAATATTGGTGCAGGAATTGCCAGCACACTTCAGATGGTGCCAGCTCTTCAAAGCTCTGGAGGAGTTAAAGTGTGCAGGAAAAGTGCTTCTTTGCAGATTTCTCAACTTTTGTAACATCTAAAAAAATTCTCAAAGATAGATTTTCACTTTTGGAGGAACTCAAATGGTGATCCTTGCTGTTTAGTTAACTTTAGAAGAGGCTGTGTGACTGGCTCCATACTTTGCTAAAGAGAAAATTCAACCCCCTGCATGAGAAGGTAGCAAAATATTAAAGAAAGTACTTTGTACAGAAGTAGCAAAGAAAACAAGTGCTATTAAAATACTTCTTCCCTGGCAGCAATCCAGAGGGACTGACAGATAAGGATGGGTGCAGCTCTGAGGGGCAGTGAGAATCAGATGAAAACAAGTCATTAGAGAAGGCTGGCCAGGATGGCAGGGTAATAACCGGGCTGCTGGGAGGAGTGACCCACAGGAAGTGTTCAAAAGAGCAATTCAGAGACTTTCATTAGAGTTACAGGTAACTCATACGTGCAGAAGAGTGCTCTCTGTGTCCTGCTATGAAACTCTAATTACACAGTGCAGGGGAGGGCGAGGACAGCTAAGGTCACTGCCAAAAATTGTTTCAGCATCAAACACGGGTGTGAGGAGATAATGGGACAAGAAAAGATGATGCCCAGCCCAATCCCTTTTCAAAATACTAAAGGCACACCTGGGTAACTTCAGCTCCTGCATTACCTAGAAAGGCTAAGGATGCTGAAGTGGACTGAGCACAATAAACTCCAGCCTCTGACATGGACTTCATAAGGACAAAGTGTTAAAAAGCAACACCTCAGGCTATATACCCTGAAATTCTGCACCGATGCTCACCTAGAATCACGCTCACAGAGATTAAACACCAGTTTAAAGTTTTTCTAGCTTTTTTTAGTTTCCTGTGGTAAAATCAGAGCGTTGAAATTATTAGCTTTCTGATTTTCCTTCCCTGTGCTATCTGTAAGCTTTTAGCTGCATTTTCAGAAAAATATTTGAAAAAAAAAATGGCAGCTTCCTATTATTTTAGTATAAGTGGTTCCTTGCTTCAGAAATATCTGGGGCTTATCAAGATGGAAATAGAGCTAAAACAAGCATGGTCCATAGAGCTAAAACAAGCATAGTCCAAATTAAATTAATTCTGTGACCTGCAAAGAGGAAAGCTGCTTTCCCTATCCTGGCTGAGCTAATATCCCTGCCTTTGCAGAATCACACCAAGCTAGCCTTCTGCAGTTACTAACAAGCAGCAATGCACCAATCCTTTGTTTTGGCTGTGGTCCATCTACAGAGCAGACTGGTGCTTCAGTCTCCTTCATCCTGACATCTCCTCGGGCAGATGGCAAATCACCTGATGCCAGTGGAAGGCTCAGACAGGTGGAGCCAAAAAGAATTATTGCATCTCCCAAATAATTACAAGTTAAACAAAAATAAAGAATAGAAGGCAAAGAACTACATAACCAATTATTTCTACTCTGCATTCAGGATCCTAAAAGTATTTCCAACAAGATATTTTTGGTGCTCAGCATAGGTCGGGTTAGGGCACTCTGATTTTCAGTAATGGTACACTTTGAAATTTGGGTATCTCAGTTTGGTCACCTAACAAACAGAAGGCACCCCCATCTCCTGCTGGCTTTGAAAAACACCCTCCCAAGGCTTTGTCAGAGATGTAAAAAGTGAGGGTGTTGAGAAAGTCACTTGTTTGTAAACAAAGCATTTTACAATGCCTTGAGAGATGTTTTAAGTGAGCCTATGTCACATAAAGCTCCTCAGGGATCTGTCGCAGCAGCAGCAGCAGTGCACAAAACAAAGTCACTTCTTCTGTTGCACTTTATTCTGTTGTCATGTTAAAAGCAATGAATTTATTTCCCCCTCTCAGCCCTCCCTCAACTACTGCAGCCCTGCAGTAAATCAAAAAAGTAAACTCTCATTCTCATTGTGCGGGGCTTACTTCCAGGCCTCTACAGTTTCCACAGTAACTAATTAGAAATTTGCATCTCTAAGAAAGAATTATTTAATACTGATGTAAGCCCTTTTATTCTTTGGAGCTTGGCCTTTTGCTACTCAACTTCTGGTAGATGTTGGGCCTTAAGGTCATACTGTACAAACTCTGAATGTAGGTGGCCCTAGTCTTGCTTTTTTCATTTCGGATGATTCATATCCTGTGAAGAAAATGTCTTGCCAGGTTTTTGTTGAATGGCAAAGATTTGAAAGGCAGCACCCAATTCATTTAGTAGCCATTTGTTTTAAACTGTAACATCTTCCCCATTCCTCATTAGCTAACTCTTGTGTAATTGAGTCATGCATTTTTAGCCTTGTTAAACCAGTGGAGTTAGGTCACACTGATGCACCTTTCCCATTAGTTCCATTTGCTTCCCCTGGCTTTCTGCCTTTAAGCAGGCCTTTTATTTCTCATGGCAGGAAAGAAAGCCTTGGATACTCGGAGTGCACAGATATGTGTTGTATAGCTCAGCCAGAGATACTGTAAATCCAAGACGCTGTCCCACAGCCTCAGAGAAGGGGTAAATGCTGAGAGAGGAGGAATTGGAGGCTGCAAAGTGAACAAAATCCTTCGCTCGTGTTCATGATAGAAAGTGGCTTGGAGCAGTTTTTGTCCCAGTCCAGCAGGGACCCTCACAAAGCTGTGCTGCCTCAAGCTCCAGCTGACCCCAACAGGCTTTGCAGTCAGAGTGCCAGACCAGGCTCAGAAAGTTTTCAGCTCTTGCACTTTTCTACAAAAGATCTCTTGAGAAAGAAGCACATCCACCACCATCCCTTCCTACCCTCAGATGGATCTTGCCCGTTCACTTCTGTCCAAATTCTGTACTGCTGTACCTGAAAGGACTTCAGTAGGACTGGTTTTACAGCCTTGTAATCTTATCATTTTATAAACTTACAATTTTATATTTTATATATTACATTTAAAACATTGCATATATGAACTGGTCATATGTGCATATATACATATGTAATATTTTAAATATATATAACTATAATATTTAACATATAATTATCTAATTTTATATCTGTGTATATATATATATATACACACATACACACATACACTCATACACACATGTATCATAATATATGATTATATAACCTTGTAGTGGAAAAGGAACAGGTATGCTGTTTTTCCTCCTGCAATCATTTCCAAAGAAGAAATCATAATTGAAGAGGAGTGACTGCATCAACCAATAACTTTCTAATTCTGGAGTTGCAAATGATAAATGAGTATAACTTAATGTAGCTGAAATTAATTGAGATTGAAATAAATGCACCTTCAAGACAACCACCATTCATAATGCTGTCCTTAACAGAGGTCTTTGAGACAGATATCAGTTCTGCACATTTGTAAATGAATTGCATCACAGACTCCCTTTTTTACTTCTTTGTTCAAAGGAACTCTAAATTTAGAAACAAGCCTCAAACATTGCATACACAATATGATCCAATATGATCCAAGCATTGTGAAAGGCAGCCCAAAATCATAATTCTGGGCATCCTGGGTGAGACCCCAAATCCATCTATGTCAGAATAGAGCTTCCAGAGTCACCAAGAGCTGATGCACAGAGAAGGATCAAAGAGCAGAAATGCAATACTCCCTTTGGTGCACAGTTCTGAGCTGCTGTAGGAGATTTTGAACAAAAGTGACTTTCTTGTGTTTCCTAGGATAATGGTGTAATAGCCTTTGATAGTTTCTTCTTCCATGAATTTGTCCAGCTGGTTTCTGAGCTCGAGTAAATTCCTGGTACCCACACCATCCTGTAGCAAGGAGTTCCACAGCAAATACAATTGAAGAAGTTTCCTTTGAAGATATTTTCCTGTGGCAAGTATTAAGAGATAATATTCATCTGTTATTTATTCCAATCCATCTCTCCTTACATTGGAAAAAAACGCCTAGAGCTTTTATCTTAAGGAGGGTCTTCACTCTGGCTGTGATTCAACCCCATTGTTTTACTGTCTATTGTCAAAGACTGAGCCTGCATTTAGTATTAATGGGTTAAACTCAGGATTTGTAGCCCTTGTTCTCACAATCTCATGACTCTTGCTGTGACTAAAAGATGCAATGCTGTTGCCTACACACAAGCATCTAATCCATTTAAGAGGCTTCTCCAGAAGGTCCACTGCCTCCTTTAGGCCTCTGCCAATCTGCCACCCCCTTGTCAATCTACTGAAGTGCACTTTTAGGGCACTAAATATAAATANACAAAGTCACTTCTTCTGTTGCACTTTATTCTGTTGTCATGTTAAAAGCAATGAATTTATTTCCCCCTCTCAGCCCTCCCTCAACTACTGCAGCCCTGCAGTAAATCAAAAAAGTAAACTCTCATTCTCATTGTGCGGGGCTTACTTCCAGGCCTCTACAGTTTCCACAGTAACTAATTAGAAATTTGCATCTCTAAGAAAGAATTATTTAATACTGATGTAAGCCCTTTTATTCTTTGGAGCTTGGCCTTTTGCTACTCAACTTCTGGTAGATGTTGGGCCTTAAGGTCATACTGTACAAACTCTGAATGTAGGTGGCCCTAGTCTTGCTTTTTTCATTTCGGATGATTCATATCCTGTGAAGAAAATGTCTTGCCAGGTTTTTGTTGAATGGCAAAGATTTGAAAGGCAGCACCCAATTCATTTAGTAGCCATTTGTTTTAAACTGTAACATCTTCCCCATTCCTCATTAGCTAACTCTTGTGTAATTGAGTCATGCATTTTTAGCCTTGTTAAACCAGTGGAGTTAGGTCACACTGATGCACCTTTCCCATTAGTTCCATTTGCTTCCCCTGGCTTTCTGCCTTTAAGCAGGCCTTTTATTTCTCATGGCAGGAAAGAAAGCCTTGGATACTCGGAGTGCACAGATACGTGTTGTATAGCTCAGCCAGAGATACTGTAAATCCAAGACGCTGTCCCACAGCCTCAGAGAAGGGGTAAATGCTGAGAGAGGAGGAATTGGAGGCTGCAAAGTGAACAAAATCCTTCGCTCGTGTTCATGATAGAAAGTGGCTTGGAGCAGTTTTTGTCCCAGTCCAGCAGGGACCCTCACAAAGCTGTGCTGCCTCAAGCTCCAGCTGACCCCAACAGGCTCTGCAGTCAGAGTGCCAGACCAGGCTCAGAAAGTTTTCAGCTCTTGCACTTTTCTACAAAAGATCTCTTGAGAAAGAAGCACATCCACCACCATCCCTTCCTACCCTCAGATGGATCTTGCCCGTTCACTTCTGTCCAAATTCTGTACTGCTGTACCTGAAAGGACTTCAGTAGGACTGGTTTTACAGCCTTGTAATCTTATCATTTTATAAACTTACAATTTTATATTTTATATATTACATTTAAAACATTGCATATATGAACTGGTCATATGTGCATATATACATATGTAATATTTTAAATATATATAACTATAATATTTAACATATAATTATCTAATTTTATATCTGTGTATATATATATATATACACACATACACACATACACTCATACACACATGTATCATAATATATGATTATATAACCTTGTAGTGGAAAAGGAACAGGTATGCTGTTTTTCCTCCTGCAATCATTTCCAAAGAAGAAATCATAATTGAAGAGGAGTGACTGCATCAACCAATAACTTTCTAATTCTGGAGTTGCAAATGATAAATGAGTATAACTTAATGTAGCTGAAATTAATTGAGATTGAAATAAATGCACCTTCAAGACAACCACCATTCATAATGCTGTCCTTAACAGAGGTCTTTGAGACAGATATCAGTTCTGCACATTTGTAAATGAATTGCATCACAGACTCCCTTTTTTACTTCTTTGTTCAAAGGAACTCTAAATTTAGAAACAAGCCTCAAACATTGCATACACAATATGATCCAATATGATCCAAGCATTGT
>VZRO01006242.1:33610-52911 GCA_013397915.1 Daphoenositta chrysoptera
TATAAATATAAATATAAATATAAATATAAATATAAATATAAATATAAATATAAATATCTGATTATATTTTCAAGAGATTACCAAAATATGATATTTCTCAGAGGGATCTGAAAAGCATTTGCTTCTTGAAGTCTAGGATTCTGTTCCCTCTTCTACTTCTTAGTATTGAAGGAAAAAATCACACAGACAAAACTAAGGAAATGTTGAAGGAGGAAAGGATCTCCTCCAGCCCCCTCATAGCAACTGCCTTCTTGGAGTCAGTTTGTAACAAAAGCAAACAAATTAGGATGCAGAGAGTTTTTCGAGGTTCCTGTGCCTCATCTTGTCATGCTAGCAAGCCACGTCTGAAGAGACATCCTGAAAACATCTTTTGTTATTATTATTTAGATGCTAACCAGGTAAAAACTCAACACTACATGCAGGCAGGCCGTTCACTAGGTTAAATAAGAGCTCTAAGAAACAGAGAACCTTTTAAAAATTTTTTGACATTTTAAAATACCTGTGAGAAAATAGTCTTATTTTGAATAACCAGCTGCTTTCCTAGTGAAAAACAAAGGCAGGTTTGATAAGAATGACTAAGTTCATGCTAAGAACTCCTGTCACTTATGTAATTCTGTGAATAGACAGAACACATTGGTGCATTCCAGTTTTGATGCCAAAAAATCTGACTTAATACTTCAGAATGGGAAAAGAACAGTTTTAGATACATAAATTCATATGGAAACAGGCAACTATATTCACATACAAACCCACCTACATACACAAACCTCCTTTTGACTTGGTTTCATAATTATTCAATAAATGTCTCTGACTTTTTCAAAATCAAACAAAAGGGCACCTTGAGGATGAAG
This sequence comes from Daphoenositta chrysoptera, assembly GCA_013397915.1. NCBI lineage: Eukaryota > Metazoa > Chordata > Aves > Passeriformes > Daphoenositta > Daphoenositta chrysoptera. The sequence continues at coordinate 34,462 of VZRO01006242.1, forward strand.
CAAAGCAAGTAAAAAGCTATTTAGAAAAAATTATTATTCCATTTGAACAGGTATGGGAACAATTATTTTTGAGTGGATGCTGAACATCCTTGTCACTCCTCTTCTTTGCTTTTCTAAGAACATTTACTGAAATGCATGTTTCCACGTGTGCATGTGAACAAGTGACTATTTACTTGCATTGCCAAATGGATGTAATTACCACCAGAAAAAAAAGTCCCTTTATTTGTTTTGCCATACTTTCTGAAAATCATCCTTTTCTTCCAAAAATCTTGCTCATAGCCTCAGATAAATAATTCACAAATAAACCATAGCTATAAAACTGACAAAACCCAGGAGATGAAACTATGTTCTATGAACATTTCAGACAGTGCTCACCAAGTGGGAACAGGGGGAACCAGGAAATTTCAGTTGTGTTATTGTCCATAACTCAGTCACTCCATCCAAATCCAAATCCAAATCCAAATCCAAATCCAAATCCAAATCCAGCCAAAGTGGAAGAGACCCCCCCGACCTGAGTCCAGAGTCTGTCTGTCTGTCTCTCAACCACCTTAGCTGCATTCCTTAGTCACAGAGAGGCAGTGAAATGGGAATTTCCCATTAAGAACAACCCACCTTCACACCATTCCACATCCCCCTCCCTGGAAACAACTTCATTCACGCCACCTCATCAACACCTACCTGTTGAGACCCATTAGGTGGTCGGGTAGATGAGTGGGATGGGAAAATCCACCCAGCTTTATGTGGCTTGGATTATGAAGCAAGGTCCTTAGAGTGAAGCTTGACAGTGCAGACACCTCCACACCAGAGCTGGAAACTGGATTTACAGTGAAGGGAGGAGAAAATGCATAATCTAGGGCATCTAATTAGATTAGCAGGGGTTTTGTGCTTTGGATGTCCCATAATACAATCAATTAAAGTATGCTTTAATAGCAGGGTCTTTCTTGGCGTGTATCCCAAGGTGCCACACAAAATAATAAAATTAATAGCTCATGTAATTATTATGGAGAGAGAGCTACTACTTTTTAGGTAAAATTTCATGCTTTCCACCATGGCCAGCCTTGTGCTGGCCTTGCTGCCACTAGATCTATCACAAGAAATTCTCCTGTTGCAGGGTAAGGTTGAAAGAGAGAACAGTGGATCATCTGGTCCAACCTCCCTGCTCAAGCAGGATCAGAATTGTGTCCAGACAGCTCTTGAATACCTCCAGTGAAGAAGACTCAGCAATTCTCTGGACAATCTGTGCATAGTTACTCACAAAATGAAGAAGCTCTTCCTCATGTTCAGGTGGAACTTTCTGTGCATCAGTTTCTGCCCATTGCCTCTTGTTCTATTGCTCAGCACCACTGATAAAAGCCTTGCTCCAAATCTGCAGCTGTAAAATGTAGTCAGAATTCTCTGGGCACTGGAAAATGGTGCAAGGCAGACGGATGGCTGGAAAGCAGCTCATCACCACAGAAGTTGACCAGCTTGGTGCAGCTCATCTTGGCACTTGCAGACACTGCAGCACTGATCTCCACAGTCAGGACAGCAGTTCCTTGTCTGTCATGTGGTGCTGACTCCCACCCAAAACTTCACAGGCCAGTGAAAGATGGGCAGTGGGCTTTAATCAGGCCAGTACTGGACTGGTTTACAGACTGAGTGCTTTATCTCCTCAAACATCCTCCTAATTGGAGGCCGTGCATATGCCATGAATTAGTATGCTGCCAGGGCAACCTGACAGCTGATGCTGTGTTCCAGGACATTTTCATACTGGAATAATACAGGATGAGATCTTTAGTGACTTTAACCTGGGAAAACTCTGGTGTAGACCAGTGGAGCCAAAGGCCAATGAGAATTTGGATGTGCCAAGGATACTACTCAGTGCATCTCTAAATATTTCACGAGGTACCAGCTGACATAAGGAGGCCGTTATGCAAATTTTCGTTATTACATTACAGTTCCACATTTCAGACAGTTCAAGTTGTTGCTCTTATTTAAATCCCCAGTATGGTTTGCACACCTTGTCAGGAGGAGATGCCTGACTGAAAAAAAAAAAAAACAAACCAGGAAATTTAAAAGCAAAGCCAGCTATCCCCTCTTCTTATTTACTTCTTATGAACAACCAATATTTAAGCTGATTTTCTTTGAAGCCAACATGACACGCTCCTCTGCTGCAATCTAATATGCCAATTGTTCCTTCCCAACCCCATGTTTTCAGCTGAGCCACGAGCCCTTTAACTCATGTTGGGGATATGACCAGCTGCTCCACCTTAACTGTCCTTACCAGTGTTGTCAGAGGCAACTAAAATGTGCTGTACTGGAGGGCTGGGAAGTAATTCTCTATAGTTCAGAACCTGGTCAGATGACTTCTGCAACTTGGAATTATTTCCTATCAAAGGATCTGTGTTCTTCCGACACCACAGCTGTGACAAACCTTCCTGGGACTGCTGTGCATCACTGAGAGATCTTTAAAGTTCGCAGCAATGCCTCTATAAAGTTCAAGATTAAAACGATAATTTTAAGAAAGCAAACAAACATCATAATCAGGGGAGAAAAAAACCCAACCACTTCCTAGTCGCCACTGAATCCCAAAGAAATTATGCTGTTCCTCCTTATAAATAATAGGGGTGTGCAACGTGTCATTCCTATTCAGTGTTTGTGGGTTTTTTGGTGCTTATTGATGCTGCATCTGTTTTGTCAGTGCGTCAGCTAATGGAGAAAGTTAATTGTGTTGGTTGTAAGGCCACCTGTCACACACATGCCTCATTTCCATACTAATAGCCCAACAGTGGCAGGCAGTGTACTCCTCTGCAGTAACACACACAGCCTCTTTGGCAACCTGGGCCAAATGTGCCTCTGCAGCCTCCGCAGCCCTCTCCCCTGAATGCCTCCAGTGTTGTGGCAACCCGGCTCTGCATTAACCCCCCGCCGCCCTCCCCAGCCCGGAGGGGTTTTGTAAACCCTTGCAGACACGCTGGGTGTCACGTTTTCGTGTGGGAGGGTGGTGGGCGCAACCCTGCTTTTGGGTGCCTGGCGCTCTCCCCAAAAAGCAGAATATTTTGCTCCCTTTGCGCTGTTGGATCAGGCACCCATCACCAGCAAAACCTGGCGAGGGCTGTGGGTAGAGCTGTTCACATCGGTGGTGAGGACCAGTTGAAAGTCCATGGCTTTTGTCCCTTCTGTTAACATTTCGAATGAGGGAAGCGATGCGGATCGGAGCCAGGGAGAGGAACCGTGCCTGCAGCTGAGGCAGACACAGCCGTGCTGCGCTGCAGTGGGACTCGGAGAGATGTGAATAAAATTCACTTTGGTGATAGAGACAATGCCAGAAAAGCTATATTTGATGAATATTTTAGTTTAACATATGGAAAACTATTCCGATCGGCCAAAACGGACAAGGTTTTTCTTCCTTCTTTCTTGCTTTCGCCTGCCTTTTTTCATATAGAAGATTAAGTGAGTAAAGGGATTTATTTTGAACTACCAGGCTTGCTCTTGATCAGAGTCCATGACCCTTGTTCATGTTTTCCTACAGCCTTGCAAAAATCCCCCATAAAACTCTGAGGGAGTTTACATTAAAGGCACACCTCATGAAGTAATACCCGGAATCTTGATGGCTTCAGGGGAAACTGGTCTTCGTGCTTTTTATATCACTGTAGCTGAAATTAGAAATGCCGTATGCGACTTTTGGGCTTGCAAAGGAATGTCCCACAGGCTAAAAGGCAAGCAGTGAGTGAGCTGCTACTCCTTTACACCTTCTGTCTGCAAGTATTTTAAAGAAAATGCTCCACACATAAGGTACTGCCTAACGGTGTAAACCAGTGACACAGGGATTACTGTGCATGGATCATGGTCAGGAAAGGAGATGTCTGTATCTATAATACACGAAGGAAAGAGCCAGACTATCCACTGCTTAGTCCATCTTAGATGCAAAGATGGTTAATGGCCCAGGGAAGGTGCAGAGGTACAGCAGTAGCAGCCATCAGGCTCCCACCAGGCTAAAAGCAAATTGGTTTCATCTGCAAAACTACACAGTTGTAGGAATTTCCCATTTCTGTACTGAGTTTCTTCAGCAGTGCCTGCAAGTCCAGCTCACCCTTGGGACTGAGGTGGGGGTGGGCATCTTTGCCAGCCTCTGCATGGAGGGTTCTGCAGGAAGATTTGGGACAGCTCTCAGTCAAAGTGAAAGGACTTTTGGCATTGGGACTTTTCGCTCTAGGACACGAAAAGAAGCACTCCAAACTCGGGTTCTCTCTCAGGTCACGCCAAGCCAGGAAAGAGAGGGCTGGCTGTTTATTTCTTTTATATATATATGTTTCTAGGAATGACCATGGATTGGAGGATGAGGTTACCACNGTTGTAGGAATTTCCCATTTCTGTACTGAGTTTCTTCAGCAGTGCCTGCAAGCATCTCTTTGGCAGAGGCTGTGGGTCCAGCTCACCCTTGGCACTGAGGTGGGGGTGGGCATCTTTGCCAGCCTCTGCATGGAGGGTTCTGCAGGAAGATTTGGGACAGCACTCAGTCAAAGTGAAAATAATTTTGGCATTGGGACTGAAGGGCTACCAAGGATCTCATCCCAGGTCTCAGGCAAGACTGACCCAGTATCACCAGTGCTGTCTAAATAACAGGGGTTAAAAGATGGTCCATTGGACATCACACACATTGTGAGCTAAGCCCACACAAACATACAGTTTGTTTATATCTTGGGTTATTCTTTTCACTTTCTTCTGGGATTTGAGCCCAACTGCTCGTTTCCTGATTTCCCACAGTGATCAAGTGGGCCAGAAGCCTTCTGTTACTGAAACAGGGAGTTTCACAGGCACAGTATTTTTCAGATAAAGTGGAAACAAAACAGCAGGTAGGAGGAGAGCTGACTGCACTTATTCACACAGAAAAAATAACCTATTCTAGAAATTTTTAAAAAATGCAACAACTATTGGAAATTCAGTAGAAGAAAATTGTTCTAAAAAAATAAAGCACCACCATATAAAACCCACGAATATATGTTTGCATTCTTTTCTTTCTGCCTTCTCTTACATACTCTGTAGTCAGGTCACCCTGCTTGCTAAGCAGTCCTGTATCCTTTGAGAGAAGATGTGCTGAGTAGTTTGAGAGAGGATGCACTGTGCCATGAAATGGGCAGTCTTTCAGGCTGCTGTATCCCGTTATCACTGGCTGCTTTTGTGGAGAACAATACTTCAAAATATTTTGGTGTTGAGGTTTGTTTATTTGTTTTATGTGGATTGGCTGAGTTAAAACACCAGCCAAACATTTACAGTTGCTAAAACTTTATAACCTGCTCATCTGGGGGACAAAGACTGCCTCTTCAGACTGTGTACAGACTGCTGGTTTGCATTTGGCTGAAGCAGGATGTTTATTCTATAAAAAAGATATTGCCAGTGCCACACAGACTTTTTTTGTGAAACACTGATGTCCAGCTTGCTTTGGTGTGTATGTGGACACTTGGAGCCATGCTGCTGAGGGGCTGAGCTTCCTTTTCCCCCTGCTCCAGCAGAGCAGACCCTCTCATCTCCTGAGTAGGTCTGAGGAATTTATCATTTAAGTCTCTTAACTTCTCCCTGTGTCACTGTTATTCTCTTCCCCATGGAAAAGGCATAAAATTACCTGTAAAAAGGCAGTACAGACTATTTGGGACAAAAGAGTGTTTTTCAACTCCTGCATCCAGGCACATCCACCTACCACCTTCCAGGTACACAAGAAGATGGGGAATTGATGCACACTATAATGGCACCTCCCGTGCTCCAGTTTCCAAGGGATGAAAGCTGGGTAGCTCAAGGCAAGGGCCCACAGTTATTTCCTACAACTCTCCAACCTCAGACCCTGTTTGCTCTACAATATGGACATAGCCATGAAGGTTATCAGAACTTTAAAGCCAGAGACACAAGGATCCTTTAACATGGATACAACTCCGTTTTCTATTATTGTTAACAGGCTGAAATTTTCTGAGAAATTTTTTTCAGCATAGCACAATCTTAGACTTGGACATATTCAGTTCTTGACATTAGATTAACTTGACAAGATTAACTACAGATTAACTGGGCCAACAGCACTGCCAGGCTTTCTGTGATACTGGGGCTTTGATTTGTCACCTAAATTTTGTGGCTGTTGATATCACAGTGACACTTCGACAAAAGAAGGGGATACATTTTCCCACTCAAGTTTTGCTGCCTTTTTCATCAAAAACTTTTCAGGGTGAAGTCTGGCTCTTTCTAGCTGTGTGCATAAACCTGAGAAATAGTCTTATTTTACACACATATGTGCATATGTATCTGTATAGATACATATATATATATAATTTTTACATGACTTTAATGGCAGTTAATAAATATGCAGTATATTTAGAAATACTGGAAACAGATATGATTTCTAGAAATGGCAAAATAGCTATTTTTACAAAAAGTAATGGTCTAAACAAAACCATCACACAGTTTTCCTTTCAATTCTTCTCTTTTCATGTTCTTTTTTCTTGAGTACAAAGCCGAATTTGAAAATCTGAATTCAGGCTTAGTAAAAGTTGTTCCTAAATTCTCTTTCCTCCCACCAAACAACAACGTTTTACTTCGGGTGTTTGGTTTTTTCCCCAGAAATACTTACATGGTTCTGAGACAGCACAATAGGTGATCCTGTGCTTACACACCCATCCACCACACTGCAAGCTGTGTTTTCTCCACGGACCTCCTGAGGTTGTGTGATTGCACATAGAACCTGGCTCCACACAGTGTCACTATTGTTCTGGCCCCTTTTTTTTCCCCACATGAGTTTTTATGCTCAGCATATCTTGGCATTGTGAACTGAAGGCTGGCTAAAGAAGGGCTCAATTTACCCCTGATTTACCCCTATAAATCAACTAATAAACCATTGTGAGCACGGGTGTTGTTACACTTCATAGTGACAATGGGGACAGAATATGCTGGTACAGACAGAGGCATTCCAGCACTGATCCTCCATATTTTGGGGAGACACGAGGGTAACCTAAGGAAGAAAAAACCTCTACATGATGACTTCTACGTGCATGATTTGCAGTGGTGCTTCACTTTAATGCTACCAGTGGCCAGCCAGGCAAGCTAAAGGGAATAACTTACTCATAATACAGGTACTCTACCTCCACTTGTGACCTATCTTGAAACTGTCTTCCTTTTTCTGGGTGTTCACTCCTTTACATTGCTATTCCCACAAGTCAGTGTAGCCACTCTAAAGTTACTTGAAGCCACCATCCTGGCATAGGTAAATTAAAAATCTATGTTTTCTGGCATGAAATGCCTGCAACAGAGGTTAGATTGAAGGCAGTCTAAAGATGTGGTTTTCCCTCTGTACCATGGCAGCGAGTGGAGGCTCAAACCTGCCCCTGCCACCAAATCATCTCTCTCCCATCCACCCTGCCCTGAATGATACCTGCATAGAAGGAGAAGCCATCTCTGCCAGGAGAGAGAAGGGAGGAGCCCAGGCCTTCAGGAAGATCAGGGGTGAAATCAGGGTTTACACCTTACTCGGATACTGTTGTGTTTGTCCCAGTCAGACACAACCCCTCAAGCAGGACTCATAGTTGTTGTACCATGGAACCCTTAATGATGATGAAGAGCTCCTTTCAGCTGCTTTTAATGACAAAAGAAAGCCAAATCTATTCAGCCAATATCCAAGCCTTTAGTTATGTCTTTTGTGTCATCACCTTTTCCCAAAGAAAAATTTCCTAGTGGCACAGAAATCAAGCAAAACCAAATTTGGTGATTAACATTTGAGATACTAATTTTTCTCCTGGGGAATCCTTATCTAGAAATGTTATGGTTGCTTTAGATAAACCTAGTAATAAAGCAATCCTCTAATTCCTCAGCCAGCTGTACCAGGAAGGACCTGCTAGGTGGTCCGTGGAGCTGGGTCATTAGCAGCCAAACAAGAGGAACCAGCCTGGTACTTCCTCTTCTTTAAGCTGAGAGGGGAAGGCTCAGTCGGGAAAGATGTCTCAGCCAAAGGAAGTGTCAGTCTCTTTTAACACTACATAATGCAGCTCGGGTGCCTGCCAAATCCTAATCCACTGGAACAGACGGAGACAGAGTACTGTGGGAAGGGCAGAGCAAACTGCCCAAGGGTGCAGCACCTAGGTGAGAAACTTCCCTGCACTGCCAGGAAATCTTTCATTTTCCAGGCTAGGAGAATGTTTTGCTTATCTTTTCTGGTTTCATTTTTTCCTTTCCCCTTCACTTTTCAAGGTCTGGTCTCTTGGCAGTCAGCCTAGACTGATGAAGCATCACGGGGTCCTGGAATTACAACACTGGTTTTGTTCAGTGAGTAGTACAAGATAACCGTGTTCCTGTTTATGTAAGTGCTGTCTATGACATTGATTGTACTAAAATAATTTTATTTTAGAAGTTGCTGATAATAATACTACGAAGAATTCCTGGAGTTATTAGTAATAAATGGCAGAAGCAGCATGGTTTGGATAGTCAACCTCATACATCAGACTTTAAGGCTGATTTCTCAGTGTCAGAGTGACCCCACTCTGAAGGCAGCAGGCACCATGCTTTGGAGCTGCTTGTCTAATACTCTGCTCCATGTCCAGACACTTTCATTGGTAAGAAGAGTTGAGATTTCATAATTTGTCACAAGGCTGTAATTTTATCCCTGTTACACTTGTGTGGTAAGAGTAGAGTAGAAAGAGTAAGATTAAGAGTAAGAGTAAGAGCAAGAGAATGGAACCTTGCACAGACAAGCAAACAGGTTCATTACATTTTTTGGCACAGAATACATGTTGACTCTGCCTCATTTCAGAGTGGCAACATCTTCCAGATGGACATATAGCCAGTAGTACAACTATAATGATATTATGAAATGCCAGCATTACCTGACTGACTGAAACAGAGGTTCCTTTCTGAGACAAAGCTTTTCTGACAGTCACAGAACTGTAAAATGGTTTGGGCTGAAAAGGATCTAAAAGAATCCAGTTCCAACTCCTCTGCAATGGATCATCTAGTTCCAACTGCTCTGCAACTTTCCACTAGACAAGGTTGCTCAAAGTCCCATCCAATCTGGCCTTGAACACTTCCAGAGATGGGAGTGTCTCACCATGTTCACAGTAAAGAAATTCATCCTAATGGCTAAACTAAACCTACCCTCTGACCTACAGCAATCACAGCAACCAGTTGGAAAAAAGAGTCTGATTTCTGTAATGTCAAGCATTACAACATTATGGTGGGTAAAAGAAGAGAAGCATAATGGTTAAATAGACTCTTAAGTAAGAAAAGACAGCACTGCACTGGTGATGGACAACAGTTGCAAAAAATGTCCTCCTTTCCCTGAAAACATCAGCCTTTACTAGAAGTAAATTTGGTCTCACAAAGTGAATTAAAAGGTCTGGCATACCATGTAAGCAATCTCTACGTGTGCAGCCTTACTTTTAAAACAGACAGAAGTTTTTAAAGACGTGTTCTGAAGCGTTTAAGACCTAACCTTGATGTGCACAAGAATACCTAGTGCCAGACAGAAGCAAGCTCAGCACAGTTTGTCCCTGCACACTTCTGGGACTAAGGCTTCCCTCCAGCTGGAGACAGGCCATCATGCTTCAGCTTTGTCCGTCTTCCTCTCCAACAATTTTCCCTCTGAAGATATTGAGAATCAGATTTATCTGTCCACAGTGTAGATCCATCTGTGTTTCCAATACCTTCTACTCACTCTAAACACCAGGGATCGAATCCTTGTCTCTTCTGTGGCCGTGCAGCTGAAGCAGCATTCCTCTGCACCAACAGAACTGCTTTGGCACCAGACACGAGCCCAGCACACAAACATTTCCACCCACCTGTGGTTTTGGGTGATCAGACCCGTGAGGTTGGACATGCAGGACTGAACCCTCTGCTTTGTCTTGCCCAAGCCCACGAGCAACACCTTAGCAACAGTGCTTTGTCCCCTTTCCTTCCCCCACTTCCCACTGCAGTTTTCCCAGCCCCAGAACTACCTCTGCCTCCCCGAGCATGGAAGAAGGGGTGGATCTGCTGCTCATCCTGCAGGCTCCAATAAGTGAGTATTTTGGGGCACCCCTAAAGGCAAGATGACATCTGCACGCTTGACGCTATAGAATGAGAGCACAATGCTTTAAAGCCTCTCAGAAAATCTACAGGACAGTTAATATGATTTAAGCCTATATTTAAATTTTATGAGACTCATTTTCAAGGCTAATAACCCAGTTTACTGTGCACAATATCAAATGCAAATTTTATTACTGACTTGGTAAAAACCAAGATGATATTCATTAGCATATCTCAGCGCATCACCCTTTTTAGCCAAAAGGTGCACCAGGAGTAACAGTGGGAGTTTTTATATGTGCTGTAAATTACAGTTACTATCTCATTAGATAAACACATTTAAAATCAGGTTATCATTCACTTATATATCAGAAAGTTGTTTGTTCAATTGCAGCTAGTCTCGTATTACAACATATGGTGCATGAAATTCTTAGACTAATAAAATTTCAAGGTACAGGGAGCTGGTGCCTTGGAAAAAACTGTTTCTGCTCAACGAATGGCTCGATATAATCTGTAATTGCTTAGAAACAATTATGCAGCAGGCTGTTTTGTACTTAATAGTATTTACATCCTTGTGTTTATTAGCAACAAAATCTAAGTGGAACTTGTGAAAGAGAAATTAATTTTTCTTCTAAAAGATGTAAAGTTTGAAATTAAAGATCCAGCAGATCGTGGAAATCAAAAATATAGGCAAGAGTCTCTAATTTAACTTATTTCTCATTGAATAGTTTCATTATTCTTTTAGATACCTGTGGCAGATTATCAAGTAATTCTTCAGCAGCTGAGTTCACCTGAACTTTCCCCACTCTCGGCAAAGTTAAGTTCTTTTCTCAATGCATGCACTCTGGCTTTGACATCTCCTGGAAACAAACACAACTAATGTCCACAAATAGTACTTGAAATCAAATTGAAAATTCCTGCACCTGTGAAATTTTTCCTACTAAGTTTGACAGTGGTGACTGGAATGTGAGTCAGCATTTTGTACTTCTTTATATGCTGGCAATGGAACAAGGAGCTCAGTTCACAGTGGCACAGAGAGGGTTGCTGTATACAGGGCAAGAGTTATGCAGGTACCCAACAGCTTTGGATCAGACTTTCCTATGGTGTGGACTGCTGGAGCTTCAGCAGCTTCAGCAAAACTCAGCCAGTTTGCAGAAGCACTGGGTTATACCTGACTGAAGTATTTAATTTCTCCTGCCATTCTGGGCATATCCACATATGCTCCGCTGATAATATACAAATCATCATCTACAAACCTAATGTCAAGTGTATTATTTCAGCACTCAGTTAGGAGCAATGAACTGCACACTACTGCCTCATTGCATGGCTCCTACTGAGCTCAAATCTGTGAGACAGCTTGAGGGCACTTACACATTTGGGGGTTAAGGTGGTTTTCTCGCCTTTTGTCATTAACTATTTTTCCTTCTTTTGTTTATGATGTCTTGGATTGGCCTACATTGTAAGCTGTCGCCAGTGCTGAAGCTGTGTTTTATACAGACATCCTTCCTCCTGACTGCTAACTCACTCTGCACGCCAGCAGCAGCAAAATTGGAGGCCAGACTGTAAGGAAGGCTCTGGTATAACAATTGTTCTCGCTCTGCTCGGTGCTGCTAACTTCGAGATGACTTCAACCACACTGCATTAGCACCTTTCCATTGTTCTTGTACCAATGTGTTCTCAAATACTGCCACTAAAATCTCTGCCTTTGTGTTCAGCTCTATCTGTCTTTCTCTTGTGCTGCAATTTCACTAATTTTCCTGTTGCTCTAATCTGCAATGAACTGCAGTGGATTCCTTGCCAAAGCCCTCACCATAGCACACTCATGCCAGCTGTACTGTAGGATGATTACTGTATAAGAAGCACTTCCTATTACCAATCATCTAGAAGGGTTTGTTAGAGAACAACATGATAAAACTTTGCCAAAAAATCCTCACTCCCTCTTACAAGGGAATATCTCTCATTGCTGATTTCAAAAGATCTGCAACGAAGAACTATTATAAGAAAATCCTCATGAAAAGCCTCAGGACCTTGCTGGCTAGTCGTGATAAGAACTGTGTAAATTGTTAGGAAGTACACCCTTCTGTCTACAACAACCACCTTTAGGTTTTGCAACATCAAAAGCAAGCCTAACCTGATTTCAGCACTGCTGCTGGAATAAACCACAGAATAAACCACAAATTACATTGTGGAGCAACGCTGAAAACCCCCACCAGACTGCGTGTGGAAACTAAATCCCAGCACATGACAAAAGCAATCTGTTCCCACTCAGCTCACTAACAATCCTCCTGCAAGGGTGGCTTTACCCAGCCAGGGCTGGGACCCCCTCCGAACTCCCCCCTGTCTACCACTGTGATTTGGAGCAGGGCTGGGGCTGCTACAGCATTTTCTGATGAAGGAGAGGCCAAACCAAGTTGCTAACTGTGCATTTGGGATTTCAAGCACGTTTGGGTTTCTCTGAGTCTGTTCAAGTGATTTCCAATCTGCAAGTTTTCTTACATTCCTGTAGAGAATTTTTTTTTTGTATTCATACAGCACCTAGCAAAATGAGTACCATCTCTCACAAGGTCTCCAAGGTTCTGCTGCAAAGTAAGCAGTGTTAATAGTATTGGATGTATTTAATCCCTGGCACAAATGATTTGTTGAAGAGCATTAATATATCTGTCAATTAATAACATCTATGAATTAGTGTATACAGACTGGAATCGGGCCTTTGCTATATTACTTATGAATATGGTTTTATGAATCAGGCACTGTCTTAGCAGGATGCTTTTTCCAAATTCGATTTGTCTGAATTGTATTCCGCAAAAATTACCTCATCATGCTGTGCCTCCCCATATTAATGATGGGAGAAGTGAGGTTTAGGAAATACATCCATTAAAAAAAAGGATACTTTTGGCTATGGACAACATGGCCAAACAAATATTAGCAATGGTGGGTGCAGCTGTAGTGAGATGGGGAAAAGTGTACTGAGTGTGAACTGAGTGTAGTACACCAGGCTGTGCTAATGAAGGCTAAAATTCTTTGATTGTTTTGTAATCTTTGTCGTTTCTTTGGCAACCCCAAATATCTGTTCCACTCTTGCAGGCTTTTTTGACTATTTTTCAAAGCTCTCTCAAAATAAGAATAAATATGGGCACTTTCCAGATACTCTACCACTTTTTGGTGTCCGGGGTCAATTTTTTTTTTTTTTTCGGGCCAGGGGGAAGCGCTCTGGGAGGGACTGAGGATGTCACAGGGCACCGGCCGGGCTGCTCCAGCTCACAAGTCCCCGCACGCCCGCAGCTGCCCCGCTCCTGTGCCCAGATGCCCGACGGCAGCCCCAAATCCTGGCCCAGCCTTTGGGACCCCCGGATGCTCCCCCTTCGCAGCGGATCAGCTCTCGAGAGGACAGGAGAGGTTTCCAAAGCGGGATCTGTGGTTTTCCCGAGGCAGCGGGGGGAGGAAGGGAGGCTGTCACCCACTCCCGCTGCTGCGGGGAGGAAGCAGCTCCTTTGGGGGACGGGCGAGCTCGGTTCGATTCTTTTAATAAAAACCCCTTCAGTAAAGTCCGAGCAGGCAGAGCCGAGCCTGGCCAAGCTGCCAGCTCCAGCAGCATCCCGCCTGTCTTCCGAATGTCCCAGCAGTGCGACACCAAACCAAGCAGTGCCATCTATTGACTGCAGCGGCTCACGGCCCCGCCACAAGCGCAGCATCCCCGGTGCCACCTCCCCTCCTGTCCCCTCGTGTCCCCTCCCCTGGCAGCGTCCCCAGGAGGGAGCGGGGCTGCGGGAGCGGCGCTCCCACACGGGCAGCCCTCCCCTGCCCCTCTCCTCGCACATCTCTGCCCTGCCATCCATCACCGCTGCCGCTGTCACCGCGCCACCGCCGCTGTCACCCGCCCGCGACTGAGGTGGAGAAAAATGAGCCGCTTAAGCGAGGCAGAGCCCGGGACGTTCCAGGAGCAGGCGACAAATTAACGAAGTGCGAGAAATTAGAGAGCATAAATCTGCGGGTTGTAAATCATCGTGCGGCTGCTCATAGTTAGGAGTGAAGAAATCTGAGTGCCAGAGTTCAGCCTGTCTGAGCCGGGCCGCCTTTCCCGTGGCGCTGACATCCAATTCAGACTCCGTGTCTTCATCCCATCCGGTGGTTAACTCACCTCACTGTGACTCAGTGTTTTCTTTCCCAGAAAACCTACTTTATCTTTTCATCCCAACTTAGGTATGATGTTAGAGGGAAAAGTGGGGAATTATATGAGCTAAAACTCTGTCTTCATGTGATTTTCGTCCCTCCTTTCCTGGGTTGTCTCATCCATAATCCTAACCATAAGTTGATTTCCCTCCACGGTGGAGGAGGGCAGTCAGCAGCACTGATCCAGAAACATGAAGTGGTCCAGAGACATCAATAGATGAATTAAAAATATAATGAAGTTTGTTGGTTTGCCATGAAGTTTTTCTTCTTTTCTGTAATTAAAATCCTACAGCAACTCTGTGAGCATAGTTACATCATACCCCAAATATAACACCAAAGAAAACCTGATGCAGGTAAGAGGAAACAAGAAAATTGCATTTCAGATGCAATGTTGTAGCTGAAAGCTCCATTTTTGCATGAATAAAAATGACCACCAACCTGTTTCCTTTTTCCCCAATACATACAAATTAGGTAGCACGTGAGTCTTTTAGTGACACCACCAAAATCAGATACTTGTAATTGTCTGCCCCAAATCACCGTGATATTAAAGTTGCTGATTTTTTTTTTCAGAACAATATACAGATATGAAAGAGGAACAAATCCAAATTTGATCTAGATGCCCACATAAAGTATCAAACTGGGTAAAATTGCTGAATACTATGATCCACTACCACCTCTTCTAAAACAATGGCAGAAAAAAAAAGGCAGCACAGAGGAATAACCTACTCACTATTTTGCAGTTGAAGTGAATTTTAGGTTAGCTTATGTTTTTAATTAAATACTCATGATTATGTCAATTGCTTTTCATTGTAACCAGAGATATTGTTCTTATTTGTATCATTATTTTGGCAAGTTTTTAGGCAGATCCCAAGATAATGAGATCCATGTGAGGTCATGCATCTCCCACACTACTATGGGAGAATGAATTATTTGATTACTACTAAATTTGGCCTCTTTCTTTCCATTCCAGAAAGATGTGTTATCAATCTAGCCTCATTTAAGCTTTTATCATACTTATTATTTGCTTATTATTAAACCAAAACATATTATTTATCATCTCTGGGATCTGGAAATCCCCAGACTTTTGGAACTTCCATTCTAGGTTTTCTTTTGCTTTTACTTTCATTATTCTCAGAGTGGCAGCATGGATAACAGTGTAACACAATAGTAGTCCTTAATAAAAGTAAACTACCCTGAGAAAACAATCTGATTTTTGTTCAATCTCTTTTTGTAATAGCCACCTTCCTTCCTGCCTTAGAAACAGAAGGAACTGGTTGTCCTCAAAAAAGCACAACACATTTGTGGTATGACCATGTGCCATCATAGTGTTCCAGGCACTGGAACGACAGAGATTTGAATGACAGCACTGATACTGTTGGGTGATAAAACTTAAAACTAAAATTACATTGCTCATAATTCAAATAGGAAATACTTCATTTGGCTGGGGGCACTGAAATGGTCTCAGGTCTGATCTGTCTAACCCATCTCACATACCTTTCTGTTATTCAAGATGGTGAAAACAGTTTTTCTGCCACCACCACCATGGGAATTAACTTTCCAGGTGTCACAAGTTTTGCTGAGCAACAAAAGGAGAGTGGCTTTATGCACACTTGAGAAAAGCAAGCAGAACTGTGATTTATGATGTCTACCACTTACTCAAAACGCAAGAATGAAAAACACAGATCAATGCTAACTGAAGATGCAAGTGCACCATATCTTGGTAGAAATGCAATTTGCATGTAAATTAAGTTTTCTTAAATGGAGATTACCAAAATGAACAATATCCCCTTTTTTGAATGCTGCACACCATCTTGTGACCTGTGACTTGCAGTTGCTGTGGCAGTGATTTTCAAAGCACTCTTTGGAAATTATTTGGAAATCACTTAATGTTTGGAAATTATTTAATTTAATTTATAGTTGTCTTCTGAGAGAGTTTCAAGCAAAGAAAAAAGACTATCTCATGTGGTGATTTCAGATAATTTCCATGGCTGAATCATTGCAAATTTGAAAACAAAAGCTACTTTGAGAGCTTCTAACATTCACAAAATCTTCAAGAAACCTGATTAACTGTGACTTTGGGTTTGGAGCTTGAATGTTGAGAGCTGTTGCACCTTGCAGGTGACATTTTTTCCTCTCATGAACAGTCTTGACACTTTGGGGAACACTTTCAGTTACATTCGTTAAGATCTGTCTGGTTCCAAATGTTCTCTAAGTTGGGTCACTCCACTTCTGTTTAGACTCAGGTAAAAGATGATTTTTCCTTGAAGATTCACACATGGTACCTCATCATCTCTGCTCTAGGTACTCAAATCCTAATGCAAAAGTTTCACAGATGTTCCCAAGCAGGGGAGGGAGCCCAGGAGCTGGAGAGCCCTCTTGTCTTCTTATGGGGTTCAGCAGTTCTGTTGACATCTTGCAAAAGGTGATATTAATGTCACAGCTTAATTTTGTCATCCTTAAAGATATCACCAAGTTAGTGCTGCCTGGGATTCCCTGGTTAGCACTGTGAGGTAATTCCATGACTAAACAAGTGCCAACCATCCTCTCACATCCCTTACTGCTGTAATCAATGAAGCTGTGCCACGTTGCCAACACAAATATTTGCTTTTACCCACACATGGATGGCAGCAAGGAGAAGGCTTCCCCACAGGGGCATGACCCAGGTGCCATTAAGCATTTTTATTGAACACCAAAGATTGCCAAGTTTTTCCACCTCCATTCAGGATCATAAATTAGAGATGTGTAATTGCTTCCAGGCTTCACTACTTCACACTTGCCACTGTGAGAACTAGCAGTGAGTGGGGATCCATGCCAGGTGGTCAGTTGTTCTTCTTATGAGGAACTGGACACTGGGTTGTAGCAAGTGAGAAAGATGCAGATGTCTATCTTGGCTCAGGTGAAAACTAGGTTAGGTGTTTGTCAAGTAAGAAGTTGCCTGGATGAGCAGATTGAAGGAAACAGCATGGCCAAGGTCTCCCAGAAACAAAGTGACTGAACCTGCCAAGGGCCCTTTTCCCCATCCATAGGAACTGAAATGCCTTGTGAAGGTGATGCCTCATCCCTGTGCTTAAAATCAGAGCCCAGCACGGTGAGAAGGGAAAAAGGGGTTTTTCCCTCGGTGTTTATTCCAAGGATCCCTGGTGCACTCTGTCCAGGTGGAACACTCCCAACATGCACATGGAAATGCCCACCCCAAAATGCACCCCCACCATAGATCGGGTGTAGAATTACAGGTCTTACAAATTAGCACATCCATCAAAGATTCCCCAATGAGTGAGGCCAAGTGAACCCCCCTCCCCTGGAACCCTCCCCTGGCCAGACCCATCTTTGAGTTTACAAAATGTGTCCAGAGAGGACCTTGGTGTCTGAGGCCTCCAAGATGTTCAGTCTCCCAACTCAACAAAACATCAAGTCTGGGAATGTAGGCTAAAAGAAACACCAAGAATACAAAAGGCCACAAAGGCATAAAAAAGAGGTATAAAAGAAAAGGCAAAAAATCATTATGGCATCATTGGAACTTCACAACTTCCTCACAGGAATGAAAGGGACAAAGTGGAAATTGCTACCCAGATGGTTTACTCATTCTTCTCCTGGCACAGTCTCTCATCTGTCATACAAGGAGTTGTATTCCTGTATTTTCTGCCATATTTTAAAACATAAAGATTATAAGAACCTTCTCACTTCTTTAATGTCACTCCTTCAAAGCCAGAGAGACTCACTACTAGGAAGTGCTTCCTTTCCTTTGATCATCCCCATTGGGTTGTAGAAAGAAATTGACCCTTTCAGGAAATATATTTGTCAGCTGGCAGAAGAAGGCAATATTAAAAATACCAAGAAGCCCAACATTTTAAGGGCTTCTCACTTTTGAGATGTTACTCTCAAACCACCAACTATGCAGGCTTTTTATTTTGGTCCATCCTCTATAGGAAACTGTAATAAAGTTGCTGTATGACATGATGTTGTGGTTTAGAAATAGTATTCTCCAATTTAGTACTCCTGCTAAAACCACATCGTCACTCACTCCTCCTCCAGCTGGATGCCCTAAAGGCAAAGATCATGGGTTGAGATAAGAACAATTTACTGGAAACAGCAACGAGATAAGAANGAAGGAAAACCCCACAACAACACTAAATCTTCCCTGGCCTGTTTTGTCCTGACCAGAAGGAACCCCTTCTCCTCAGAAGCGAGAGAGAGTCTCTTCCTTTGGCCCCCAGGATTGACATAAGGAGGTATAGAATAATATCTGGGCCTTAGCCATGCCCCCTCCTGGCT